>SJYQ01000602.1:43737-58568 GCA_006410935.1 Redunca redunca | reverse complement strand
ATTGGTTAAAAATTAGATATTTTATTATTTTTAAAATTTTGGATATAAAATAACTTCCCAATATTTTAATAAATATGTTGCTCTATTCTCAATATTTATTCAATCCCTCATGTAATACCATATGTAAAATGATGTGAATAATACAAAGGACTTTAGAGGTAAATTTTTTTAATAGTTTTTACGAGACAGAAAGGAATAATGATGTAAGACTGTATGCAGTGTAATCAGAGTCATCAGAAATCTTCGGTAGCATCATGGAAGCTAAAACAGAACAGAACAGCATCTTTAGATTCCTCCAGGGGTTACTTTTCCAACCTGGAATTCTGTCTGCAGACAAAGTATTAATTATTATAATCAAGTCAATATACTTCCTTGGAACTACATTCCTGTGTTAGAATACAATGAATAAAACAACTTAATGTTTGTTGTTGATGACTCGATCAATTCCTGGAAAGTTAATTCAAGAGCTCATTTTATTGAATTCTTGGAATATGGTCAGACATTATATCACACTCCCTCAACTCAGCTACTTTATGAACTGTACCAGGGTTAGACAAAAGGACAAGATGATTGCTCTTAAGAGTCAGTAGGGTAAACTATCCCTTAAATATTTTCCTTATAATGGTTGACTAGGAAGAGCTGAAATTGACCACAATTGACCCTAAGTTACTATGGAGGTGAGGTGAAGTTGCTCAGTCATGTCCAACTCTTTGCAACCCCATAGATTGTAGCCCACCAGGCTTCTCTGTCCATGGGATTTTCCAGGCAAGAGTACTGGAGTGGGTTGCCATTTCCTTCTCCAGAGGATCTTCCCAACCCAGGGATCAAACCCGGGTCTCCCACATTGTAGGCAGACGCTTTACCGTCTGAGCCACCAGGGAAGTTACTATGGAAGTCTTCAACAACTCCAGAGTTCCAAGAGAGTTGCATGAGAAGATTCTGCCAGTTCAGTTGGGTTGCAGGTGGGAGACAGATTCCTGATGCATCCTACTCTGATGTCTTCTGGGAACCCTTTTTTGAAATGTTTATGTATTTTTTGACATCTTTGGAATTTTTCTGTTGTGCAGAACTATCTACTTGTACAAATATTTTCTCTATTTATAGATCTTCTCCTTTCCTCTAGCTCCAAGTAGAATATTATAAAATAGTTTCTGTCTTTCATCTTTGATCAGCAAAAATGAAGTTCCTTGCAGATTCCTTTGACTTTCATTAAGACCATTTCTAGAGAAAGTCTAGCTGTCACGTATTGTATAAATGAAGTAGAAGAGCTTATGAATATTTGGACTATTTAGAAATCCATGGAATGAAAGACAGAAACTGTCTTTTGCAAACCTGGTCACAGTCATGAAATGCCCAAATTCTTTGTACACATCTCTCAAACTATGAGTTTTTGTAAGATAGTTCTTTAGCTGAGTATTGAAGGTCATGGTGTTCAATATTTTACCAAGTACTCTTTGGACTGAAAAAAAGATTATTTGGAGGATTAAACTGTAATATCTGGATGTCTATCATTGTTTGGAGCAAAAAACAAATTGTTATTATTTATTGCATTTATTAATATATCTAGAGCTTCTTGTACTTGCTAGGTCCACCATTATTCTTTTCATTGCTATGGTGGAGGATTCAAGCACTGGTGTCTGCAAGGATTTAGATCCTTGAGCAAGAGGAGCAAAGGCTCAAATCTAGTTCCTGAACTAAAGGTTAAGTCCTGAGCTTGAAGTCTTATGGGTAAGAAATGACTTTTTAATTATTTCCCCCTAACTTACCCTCTCATTTCTATCTCCCCCATCAGTCACTACCCCCCAGCCCCAAGGCATGCAAATAACTTCCTTTCCCAAGTCTTCATCTTTCCAAAGAATGTTAATGTATTCAATGCTGATATTCAATAAAATCTCATTTCTATTTTTCATTTTGACACATTTATATATTTTATTCATTTATTATATAATTTCATACCAATATTTCCCAAAGTGATTAAATATATGTTTATTTGCTAAACATTTTTGAATATATGACCTGTATAATGACACAAAGATTTTAAAGAAATAATATGGGAACTGGCCTCCAGGATCTAACTCTTTAATGAATAAAATGGATAATTTTGTAACTATACGTAATTGCAGAATCAGTAACTCATTGTGAGGTATTATATGCCAGGAAATACTGGAAGAATGAAGGATGTTAGTGATGATACTACTAGTATTAATGACAACTTCTCTGTGTAATGCTTACAACAGGTGAGCTCTCTAATCTCTTTCTACAAGTATAGTAGAGCACTGAGATGAATCAGATGGGCTTATGATACAATGCATGCTTACTCTTATCCTTCACCTTGAAATCATCACCTCTGCAAACCTAAGTCATCCTCTCTTCCCCCTACTCTATCAAAAATAAAAAATGAAAGCCCTTATCTTCTAATGAGAGTGTGTAGGTAAGGTGTGGAAATGTTTGTTTGGTTGCTAAGTCATGCCTGACTCTTTGGTGACCCCCTGGACTGTAGCCCATCAGGCTCTTTTGTCCATTGGATTTCCCAGGCAAGAATACTGGAGTGGGTTGCCATTTGGTGTGGAGATGAGGGGATAGAAAAAGACTGCATTGAATGGGATGTAGAGTGGTCAGAATCCCAAAGTAGTCACCCAAGGATATATTCACCCACAGTTGACATGGCCATCTGAACACAGCAAGATTTCCTGGGACAGTGACAGATTTGGGAGAATTTAGTTCAACCTCTCAGTCTTAGGGGCAGCTAGGAAATCTATCTGTAGAAATCCTCCCTGGTTATTTCATAAATCTCATAATAATATCATCCCACATATTATACTAGTTTTCAGTCACTAAGTCCTGTTTGACTCTTTGCAACCCCAAGACTGCAGCCCATCAGGCTTCCCTGTCCTGCACAAACTTCCAGAGTTTGCTCAAACTCATCTCCATTGAGTCAGTGATGTTATCTAACCACTTTATCCTCTGCCACCCTCTTCTCCTCCTGCCCTCAATCTTTCCCAGCATCAGGGTCTTTTCTAATGAGTTGGCTCTTCCCATCAAGTGGTGAAAGTATAGGGGCTTCAGCATCAATCCTTCCAATGAATACTCAGGGTTGATTTCTTTTAGGATTGTCTGGTTTGGTCTCCTTGCAGTCCAAGGGACTCTCAAGAGTGTTCATCACCACCACAATTTGAAAGCATCAGTTATACTATAGCAAGACTATAGCAAGACTATATTGTTTTATCTTAGTTCTTACAGCAACCCTCTGAGGTAGATGTTCACATCACCTCTTTTACTGTTGCATTGGAAGAAATAAAAGCATAGAAAGCTGAACAAGGTGCTCAGGAAAGAACAGAGATTCTATGAAGGAACAGGTTTCAAAAACCATACCGCTCAGCTCTGCACTTTAATGACTACTGATGAAGCTGATCATGTAAATTAATGGGTAAAGGAAAAATAGGGGAAGTGACATGTAAAATAAATTATGAATCATAAGAAAAATCTTATTTAATCTTTCTTTTAATATGAATCCATACCGATAATTTAATACAAATCCAGACTCAAAATCCATCTGCTAATTTGGGTTTTATTGTGGAGGATTCAGGGAATTTAAATCCTAACCTATAGAAACAGGGCATTATTTCATTATGCCTTAAGATCCATAGGCATCAGATGGCTCAGGGTATCATAAGAATAATTATATAAGATTAAATATAATATTAAGAACACTACATATTAAACATAAAAATCATGGATATTTTTTAAAAGCTGAGTTTTTCCTCTTACACAACAATTGGCAAGTTTTGGACCCTCATGAGAATTTGTCTCCTCTAAATGGTAAGTACTTGATCAGGGAAAGACTGAACATCTGGCCCTGAGAGCCAGATAAGAAACAGTTCATCCACCAAGAGATTAATAGTTGACCTGAAAAATACCCTAGCCCCGGTACCTGGTTGACTCTCACTGCTGTGTGTCCTGTTGACCTGGCCCTCCGTGGGGGCCATAAGGAGGAGGCTGGCAGAAGGAAGCTGGGTGGGGCCAAGTGGACAGCTCACCTTGGAAGTCTGAAAGCCCTGGCATCATTGGAGAGATTCATCATTTATCATTGAAGGAGTCCAAGGAAGTAATTAACCTTTGAGGATTCATCCTTTTCTCTCATGCCCCCGCCACCACCCCCGCCTGCCCCACCAACCCTGATATTAAAAGGGACACAACATAAAAGAGCATCATAAAATGGGCAAAGGGGAAGATGCATAAAATGTAAGAGAAAAAGAAAGTTGGAATATAGGTCTCCTTGCTCAGCATTTCCTTTGCTGGGAACTGGGGCAGAGCCTGCTGATTCTCTGCTGAAATGATCATGAGGACTTGCTTTCATTATGAGTTTCAAGGGTCTAGGGAAATTCATTTTTTCCCCATCCCTTAAAAAAAAATGCTGCTTTATACAACTTCCTTTGAATACCATACCCTTTCTANGAAAAATGTTATTACAACTTCACTGTATAAATATCTATATTTTAAATGATTTCTGAAGTTAAAATATTTGCCTCAAAATTTAGATAACATTTACACTAGACTCAGTAAAACAGAAAATATAAAGCTTGGAATTAATATAGATAAAAAAATGGAGTTAACACATAAACACTTTTCTGATAATACTGTACCATATACATCTTTAAAGTATCATTACAATTTGAATTCCTGTATCCACAATGCTACAGTTTCCATTTGCTCATTCAACATATTTTATCCTTTTTTCTTCTGTTATACATACGCCACCTTGTAAACAATCTTGTTAATCCTTAAGTGATATAACATGACCATAACTGCAAACATTTAAAATAATGTGCCAAACATCATGGGATTACTTGATACATTATATCCTCATGTTTCTTGATGGAAGAATGTGCTGTTGATGGAAACAACTTGTAAAACGTGCATACTCATGGTTTCTACAGGGCATGAATAACCTCACAACTAAACCCTGACACATTTATCATAGCTTAAGTTTTTTAGCCCATATTTTTTATGTCTCATCAAGGTCCAATATGAATATTTTGAAAAAGTTAAGTACACCTTTTAATATAAGAAGGTTGTTTATACAGCCACAAAATAGGGAGTGACTTGGCAGGTAGTATGGACTTAAAATACACAGAGAAAAGAATCAGTAGATGTTCCTCTCTGTGTCACTAATCAGATACTCGAAAAGGTCACTTAATAACATAGAGCTTCTCTTCCCTCAAATTGAAATGAGGGCTGATTAGATAGACAAATTTAGAAGCCCTTTGAGTGCTAGTTTTCTGTTATCATTTTTTTCCTAAAGAGCAAGAAGATAAATTGTTCGTATCTGAAGACAAAAAGACAAGACTTCTTATAATACATTTATGAAATGAGATAATGTCATAATATTTTTTCCGTGGAAGCTAATGATGTATTTGTCTTCATCTGAGATTTTTTTTTAAATATCTGCAATGTGTTCTGTGCTACATGCAAAGTACCAAATGTAGGATATACAGAAATAAAATCAATATAGTCCTAGCTCTGAACATTTTTCTTTTTAGTGGAAAAGGAGAAGACAAGCAATGTGAATTATTTTCCAATGCAATAAAGGCTGTTCAGTTCAGTTCAGTTCAGCCTCTCAGTCGTGTCCGACTCTTTGTGACCTCATGAACTGCAGCACCCAAGGCCTACCTATCCATCACCAACTGCCAGAGTCTACCCAGACCCATGTCTTTCGAATCAGTGATGCCATCTAACCATCTCATCCTCTGTTGTCCCCTTCTCCTCCTGCCCTCAATCTTTCCCAGCATCAGGGTTTTTCAAATGAGTCAGCTATTCAGCCTCAGCATTAGTCCTTCCAATGAACACCCAGGACTGCTCTCCTTTAAGATGGACTGGTTGGGTCTCCTTACAGTCCAAGGGAGTCTCAAGAGTTTTCTCCAACACCACAGTTCAAAAGCATCAATTCTTCAGTGCTCAACTTTCTTTATAGTCCAACTCTCACATCCATACATGTGTACTGGAAAAACATAGCCTTTACTAGATAGACCTTTGTTGGCAAATTAATATATCTGCTTTTTAATATGCTGTCTAGGTTGGTCATAACTTTCCTGCCAAGGAGTAAGTGTCTTTTAATTTCATGGCTGCAGTCACCGTCTACAGTGATTTTGGAGCCCCCCAAAATAAGGTCAGCCATTGTTTCCACTGTTTCCCCATCTATTTCCCATGAAGTGATGGGGCCAGATGATATGATCTTCATTTTCTGAATGTTGAGCTTTAAGCCAACCTTTTCACTCTCCCCTTTCACTTTCATCAAGAGGCACTTTAGTTCTTCTTTACTTTGTGCCATAGGGGTGGTGTCATCTGCATATCTGAGGTTAATGATATTTTTCCAGCATTCCTGATTCCAGCTTATGCTTCTTCCAGTCCAGCCTTTCTCATGATGTACTCTACATAGAAGTTAAATAAGCAGGGTGACAATATACAGCTTTGAGGTACCCCTTTTCCTATTTGGAACCAGTCTGTTGTTCCATGTCCAGTTCTAACTGTTGCTTTCTGACCTGCATATAGGTTTCTCAAGAGGCAGGTCAGGTGGTCTGGTATTCCCATCTCTTGAATAATTTTTAAGTTTATTGTGATCCACACAGTCAAAGGCTTTGGCATAGTCAATAAAGAAGAAAGAGATGTTTTTCTGGAACTCTCTTGCTTTTTCCATGATCCAGCGGATGTTGGCAATTTGATCTCTGGTTCCTCTGCCTAAAACCAGCTTGAACATCAGGAAGTTCATGGTTCATGTATTGCTGAAGCCTGGCTTGGAGAATTTTGAGCATTACTTTACTAGCATGTGAGATGAGTGTAATTGTGCGGTTTGAACATTCTTTGCCATTGCCTTTCTTTGGGATTGCAATGAAAACTGACCTTTTCCAGTCCTGTGGCCACTGCTGAGTTTTCCAAATTTGCTAGCATATTGAGTGCAACATTTTCACAGCATCATCTTTCAGGGTTTGAAACAGTTCAACTGGAATTCCATCACCTCCACTAGCTTTGTTCGTAGTGATGCTTTCTAAGGCCCACTTGACTTCACATTCCAGGATGTCTGGCTCTAGGTGAGTGATCACACCATCGTGATTATCTTGATCATGAAGATGTTTTTTGTATAGTTCCTCTGTGTATTCTTGCCACCTCTTTTTAATATCTTCTGCTTCTGTTAGGTCCATACCATTTCTGTCCTTTATCGAGCCCATCTTTGCATGAAATGTTCCCTTGTTGTCTCTAATTTTCTTGAAGAGATCTCTAGTTTTTCCCATTCTGTTATTTTCCCGTATTTCTTTGCATTGATCGCTGAGGAAGGCTTTCTTATCTCTTCTTGCTATTCTTTGGAACTCTGTATTCAGATGCTTATATCTTTCCTTATATATACTTGCTGCTGCTGCTGCTAAGTCGCTTCAGTCATGTCCGACTCCATAGACGGCAGCCCACCAGGCTCCGCCGTCCCTGGGATTCTCCAGGCAAGAACACTGGAGTGGGTTGCCATTTCCTTCTCCAATGCATGAAACTGAAAAGTGAAAGTGAAATCGCTCAGTGTGTCTGACACAGCGACCCCATGGACTGCAGCCTACCAGGCTCCTCTATCCATGGGATTTTCCAGGCAAGAGTACTGGAGTGGGGTGCCATCACCTTCTCCGTATATGTACTTAGTTCAATGTATAAATGTTTTTTACAAAATTTCATATAATATTCTGCTAAGCTTAGAAAACACCAAAGATATTGTTATTACAGATGACAGATATGAACTTTCTATTTTGTACCAGGAGTCATGAACTTCCTAAGTCAGTGCTAATTCATTTTTTAGAACTCAATATAGAAAAGACACCATACTACACATTACAGAGACTGTGAGTTGGGGAAAACAAGGCATTTCTGCCTGGAGAAAGGAAGCAGTGTGTCCATTGGTACCACCTTCAGTCCCCAATATAAACAGACAATTGTGTAAACTGACAATTATGTAAACCTGGAAAGGTCATTCAATCACAACTTAATTTTCCTGTTGATAACCATTTCTATTTATGATACCAGCATCACCTGGATGCTGAGAGAATATTGTGATGTTATAAATACTGAGAATGTTGAAATATAATCTAAAATCCCTGGATACTCAAAGATGTGTTTGTATTGCATTCCTTCTTAAGTGCTAAAATGTTCCTATTTTTAAAGTAAGGCACTTTTTACAAAAGGTGAATTGGCTTTCTAAATAGCTCAAAATTGTTCCAGGAAATGAAAAATAATGAAGCCATCCCTTTTTTGGAACTTTGTTATTTACCCAGTAATTTCTTGAGTCTTTCATTAATTCTTGTAACTTTAATGTGTGTGATGAGAAAAATAGATTACAGATCCCCATTTTAGATTTGGAACATATCTGTTGTAAGAATTATTTCAGAAGAGATATTCAAACAGGAAATAGTATTCTAAAGCATAGAATAAGTAAGGCAGAAAATGCAATAAAATTAGCTCTTCACTCACATAGATATTTAATTGCACATAACTGATACAAGAAAGTGTTTCATAGTTAGAAAACGACATAAATTCATATGCTGTATTTTTGAGATTATTTGCAAATAGTAGGAAACACGTATCATCTTTCTTGAATATTCATTTATACTTATTCTGAGAGTTTGTTTTATTTTAATTTCTGTTCTTGACTGCATTGACTAATCTATAATAACTTGGAACACTGCAGAAAACCCTCTGGGAAAATCTCAAATTTGGAAAACAAATCTATCTACAATTACTGCCTTCTATACATGCCTCAGTGTCCTCATGTTTACTTTCAAGCCAAAAAATGTCTATATTGAGTCCTCTGACAGCCGTATCCAATGGTATTTGTTTATGGAAAAAGCATTAAAACAATTCAAGAGGAGCTGGAAGGCTTCAAAGTCTATAAATAGAATGAACAATCTGTTTCTATAGACACGTTAATATGTGTGCCAAAAAGAAGAGTGAATTTAAATTCCAAAATGACTGCACACTGCACCAAGGTACAGTCACCTTAACTGTGATCCAAAAGCCCCATGGGGGCAGACTTGAATGTATATCAATGCTACCATGATGGTCTGAACCTTCATGATTTTTTCCTTTAAGATATATTTCTGCACTAAAGGAGAAAAAATCAGCCAAGAATCTATATTTGAAAGCTTGAAAAAGAGAAGAAAAACAAGAGATCACTTCAGGCTTCATTTTAAATAAATCAATTTGTTATAAATAGAACTGGAACTCCACTGCTGGGAAGAAAAGGGCACAGAGCCTCACATTTTCACTTTACAAGATTTTGAGAACACCATCCTAGTTCAGTGAAATCCCAAGGAAAGTTTTAGTTTGCTTGTTTATTTATTTTCAGTTTAAAGCGAACATTTCCTTAAAGCAACCGTATCAGAAAAACAGAGCATTTTCTCAAACGTTGTACCATTTATGCTTCCTCACACTGTATTCATTGAGTAAGAACTAACATTTATGAATGATGGTTCAGAAATATATGTCCATATCCTGAACCTGTGGCTATTACCTCAGATGGCAAAATATATGAATAAAATAAGGATGCTGAGAGGAGAAACTTAGGTTACCCAGGAGAACCCTGAGTCCAGAAATAGGTGTCCTCATTAAAGTGAGGCGGAAGGGAATTTGATGCAGAGGAGAAGGCAATGTGAAGACACAGAGGTGGAGTGATGTGGCCACAAACCAGGGCACCTGGCAGCTACCTGAAGCTGGAAGAGGCAGGGGATAAATTCCCCACTGGAGCCTACACAGAGAGTTCAGCTCTGTGACACCTTGATTCTGGACTTCCACCCTCTAGATTTATGAGATAATAAAAGATTCTGGGAAAGACTGAGGGCAAGAGAAGAAGGGGCGACAGAGGATGAGATGGTTGGATGACATGGCTGACTCAATGGACATGAGTTTGAGCAAGCTGTGGGAGATGGTGAAGGATAGGGAAGCCTGGTTGTGCTGCGGTCCATGGGGTTGCCAAGAGCTGAACACAACTTAGCAACTGAACAGCAACAACAAATTTCCATCGTTTGAAGCCACCAAGTTTTGGTACTTTATTATGGCATCCCTGGGAAACTAGCACAGAAGCCACAGGAAAATTGCATAATTCCTGTATTAGCAAAAGTCATTGTTAAAATGCTCTGAGAAATTAAATGACTTGCAAACGGATACTCAGCAACCTGGTTCCTAATATAAGTGCAAACACCAGAATTCTCAAAGACAGTTATATTCTTTCTCTCTGCATGGTAGAGGACAAATACATGCATCATTTTTTTATATGTTAACATATATCTCATACAAATGTTCAGAATGGGGATTTGTGATACGTAACCATTTGTATCCCTTCCCATAGAATGAACTATGTCTTTTGACTTGTACAGCCTTCTTGGTAGAGTTAGTTGCCAATATGTTTTCTCAGCTTGTAAAATAATTAATGTAACTCGGAGGGAAGCTTCCTACAACAAACCATATGGGAATACCTTTCTGTGCTGACTTCAGTCCTTGTGGGAGTGCAAACCTTATGTTCAGATGCATTTGTTAAATCATAGGAATTCCGTGGAGTTGAGCCATCCTCATTTGTTTTTGTATGTAAGGATAGAAGAAGCTTTTTTTTTTTTTCCTTTCCTAAAGGAAAGTATAGAATGTGTTAAAACTTGCAGGTAGCTTTGTGTGGAAAATAATACATTTTTTCAGAGTATTTAAGAAACTAAAAGAACATGCATATGGTTCATAATTCCCTAACATTACTTAATAGTTTGACATACATCTAGACTCTTCTTTCTTGTCATTTTCACCATTTAATATTGCTTTAATATGTAATTTTAATATGCCATTATCAGTAACAAAGGGCTGCTATAATGAAATGTCATAGATTGGATGGAATAAAAAAAATCTTTATTCCTCACAGTTCTGAAGGCTGGAATGTCCAAGATAATGGCATGAACAGATCCAGCGTCTGATGAGAACATGCTTCCTGGTTCATGGATGTGGTCTTCTAGCTGTACCATCACATGGTGAAAGGAGCTGAGGGGTTCTGTGGGTCCTTTTCTATCATGATCTCATCACCCCGAAAAGCTTCACCTTCTAACACTGTCATCTTGGAGATCAAAACTTCAACATAAATATTTTGGGGGACACAAACATTCAGACCATAGCAGGCGCTAATCTGATCATGAAGACTTCACCATTATGACCTCATTACTCCCCCCCAAAAAAACTCCACTCCCAAGTGCCATCACATTGGATATTAGGGTTTTAACAAATGAACGGAGGGACATAGATATACAATCCAAATTAAGTAGATTCCCAGTCTTATAAGCAACAGAACTGGGGTTCCGATGTGGGTGTTTCTCTCTTGGGTCCAGGCTGATCATTTCATGATATTAGAACAGGAAGCTGAGGCCATCCCAGGAGGAGCTGGGATATGCCACATTGAGAAGTTTGTTTGCAAACTGCTAGATAATGAAGTTCCATTGCAGGATTCTAAAAAGAAAATGGCAAGTTGTGGTTGTGCTTTAAAGTGATGATCTTGGAAATGCCATTAGGATGGACGGACGAGGAGGGAACTTGCAGTCAGTCTTCAGAAAGAAGGCTACTGGGAGAGTCTAGTTGAAACTGGAGGCAGCTGGATGATGCTGAAGGTAGAATGTGTCGAACAGAGGAGTCTGGGGCTGCATGGAAAAATATCTTTAATTTGGATGAATTTAGGACACAGGTTCAAATGTTCCATAAGATTTGAACCAATATAAATACTGAATGCTAGCAAAGGTCTCATTAATACTGTAAATGTTTCATCATCTCTTCTCATTCCAGTGAATAGACTGGTAACAGTATTAACATGAGCTTTTACGTGCTTAGTCTCTCAGTCGTGTTTTGACTCTTTGCAACCCCGTGGAGTGTAGCCTATCAGGCTCCTCTGTCCAAGGGATTTCCCAGGCAAGAATACTGGAGTGAGTTGTTATTTCCTACTCCAGGGGATCTTCTTGATCAAGGGATCAAACCCTCATTTTCTGTGTATCTTTCATTGGCAAGGAGATTCTTTATCTGCTGAGCCATCAGGAAAGCCCGGAATTTTAAACTTGCACTGTTTTTTCAAAACTACTTTCTTCTGTAGTGAATCCAATAAATTTGCTAACAGTTTGAAATAGTTTTTCTTCCTAAAACCAGACTCTCAACCAAGTGCATTGCCTTGGTTATCAGACCAATGTAGTGAGATAAAATAACAAAATTCACAATTACAGGGTTCAAATAAAAGGATTATGCTTCTGGTGGCATCAGAGACAATTTCATAATAAACACTGTCATAAGAAAGTGCACTTGTGATGAGAAATTAATTATCCAATTGGACACATAAATTATCCCTCAACTCTGATATGGTATGTTTATAAGAGGTGGTAAATACTGTACTTTTAACTATGAATCAAAAAGGAGGAATAGATAAAAATAATATCCCAGAGACACAACATGAACTTTACTGATTTTGCTTTTATTGATTTCTCCCTGTAGTCTTCATAGTATACTTATTTTATTGGAAATATTACTTCATAAGTAGCATTTTACTGGAGATAAACACTCACTAGGAAATTCTCATTGGAAATGACTTAGGCCATTAACAAAAATGCATGTGAAGACTTTGCAGATAAAGATCTCTGCTGGTCCCACAGAATACTTGTGGTATAGAAAGGTCAGGAAAGGTAAGAACGTGCTATTTGCTGTTTCTGCCATCAGTGTCTTACCCTGTTATATACATGTTCCCTAGGAAAAGAATAAAATATTTCATTGGCATAAACATTCAGAACTAAAGAAAAAGGATGTTAGTAATTAATCAAGTAAGGAAAAGCAGAATGAGGTGAGTGCAAATATAAAGGATGTAATATCACACCAGCAGAATAGAATAAAATTTAATCAGATCAAGACAAAATTTTAATATTTCAGTCCTTAAAGCGACTGAGCAACTTCCCTTTCACTTTTCACTTTCATGCATTGGAGAAGGAAATGGCAACCCACTCCAGTGTTCTTGCCTGGAGAATCCCGGGGACAGGGGAGCCTGGTGGGCTGCCTATGGGGTCACGCAGCGTCGGACACGACTGAAGTGACTTAGCAGTAAAGTGAATTTTAATTATGATTATCCCAACTGCTAATTGATCAAGAAGGTGGTGCATTTACCAAAAAATCTGTGAATAGTAACTACAGAGCCTATAGCTAAGGTCACACTTAATTTTTCTTTTAAAATATCACCAATGTGCATATTTGGCAGGGTTTGTGCTAGAAGGCAAAGAAGACTGAGCATTATAAGCCAGGCATTGTGATAGCTTTTACGGCACTAAAAAATGAATGAAACAAAGAATCTCCTCCTGGGTGTAGAAGGATGTTTTAAATACTGGACTTGTATATGCAAAGATATAAAATAAATTGATGTTTTCAAGTACTGGTGAGAATTTAGGGTGTTTTCAGTGGGAGGTATGTAGTGAGACTAAAAGATTGCTTTGACTTGGATAACCTAAAATATTCAGCGTAAGTTGACATAATGCTTATTTCACAAGGTAGGCATCAAATGAGATAAGTTCTGAAAAACCTTAAGGGGAGATCACCACCCTCAACACACTTCTATTTTCATTCACAAACATGACAGAAAGTCCCTTCGGTTCTCAGACTCAAGAAGAAAACATCCATTCTAAGCACTAGAAGAATTTCTATCATCTGTCCCAGGATAAGTCCCTCCTCTGAACACTTTGCACACAAACAACTTCCATGGAACTGTGGGTGAGTTAGTTAATGCCCCTAAACGGTGTGTCATAGCACCAATGACTAGCTGCCCCATCCTCACTTCCTCCAGGCATACAGCCTGGGAAGCGTTCTGTGTGTGTTCCAGAAATCACTCAGTACCACACGTATGAGTCACACTCATATACACCCTTTCTTCCCTCTCTGTCTCAGCCTTCCACTCCCACACTGTCCTCCGGGGTGCGCGTGTGCTAAGTCACTTCAGTCGTGTCCAACTGTTTGTGACCCCACGTGCAGTAGCCTGCCAGGCTCCTCTGTCCATGGGATTCTCCTGCCAAGAATACTGGAGGGAGTTGCCTCCAGAGGATCTTCCCAACTCACGGATCATGTCTCTTGCATTGGCAGGCAGGCTCTTTACCACTAGCCACCACTTGCCTCCTCTCAAATAGACTACATGCACACAAACCCTTGTCTCAGACTCCATCTGCAGGTAAACCCAAAGGAACATCCTGACATGTAATAGGTACGCAAATGACAGATTCCTTTTATCTGTTCTAATGCATTTTAAACTCTCTCCAGTGCCGACCAAAGTAAGTGCAATTTTCTCTTTCTGGCAACCAAGGTCACCCACAAAATGACCACCGATTTTGTGTATGACACATTGTGATACATGACTTCCCTATGGGGACATTACTCAGCTGTTCTTAATGCATTCCTTATTTCCCACAGTTGTGCTTTTCCGCATGATCTTTAACTGCTCAGAATGCTCTTAATCCCATTTTTGCACATCAAAATTTTATAGAGTCTTTAAGAGGCTCATCAAATACTATCACCTACAAAAAGCCTTTTCAAAATCTTGCCTACCAAATGTTCCTTTTCCTGTGGGGTTCAGTTAAACCCCAAGAGTGCTTTATCTGGAGTTCTTATTTAGCTTTAAATTGGATAATCAACTAGGATGTACTTATTTCCTAAACTCTGCTACATTTTAAGCTTCACAAGCATGAGTCCTAATGTTTTCATATTTCTTACTTTATTTGACATGCTAATGACTTGTGTATGTGTGGATATATGTGTGTATCCTCTGTAGA
>SJYQ01000602.1:27248-43731 GCA_006410935.1 Redunca redunca | reverse complement strand
TTAAATAGATATAATTTATAAGTAGTTACTTTAACATTATTTTTTGTTATAAAGATTACATATGCTAACTGCAGAAAATTTAAAAAGATAATGAACAAAAATGCCCAGATCTCACTAGCCAGAGAAAGCTATTAATATTTTGCCACTTGATACTTTTTAAATATTTAAATAGAGCTAATATTATTTTCACATCTGATACTAAAGTTTTTAGACCACATTATTAATAGACATTCTTTAAAATGTATATAAAATAAGCCACAATATACCCATTAGTATATGATTATTTGTAGACTTGAAAATATAGAAAAGACTCCTTTCAAATAGATATGAAATGCAACTTTTATCTCTGAATTTGAGGATAAGTATTTTCTTGTAATGTCTTTTCTGGGTGTATGTGTATGTGTTTGTTGTGCTAAATCGCTCCAGTTGTGTCCAACTCTTTGTGACCCCATGAGCTGTAGCTTGCCAGGCTCCTCTGTCCATGGAATTCTCTAGGCAAGAATACTGGTGTGGGGTGCCATTTCCTCCTCCAGGGATCGAACAAGCCTCTCTTAAGATTCCTGCACTGGCCGGCAGGTTCTTTACCAGTAGGGCAACCTGGGAAGCCCATATAATCTCTATGTGTTTATAATTTAAAAAGAGGAAATATTCTCTCCTTTTGCACGTGTGTATAGAATTGATATTGTTTCTTAAATATTAGCAAACATTAACAATATTATGAAACACTGTAAAATATTAAATATTTAATAAAATTCTGCAGTAAACGTATGTGGTCCTAAAGTTTTCTTTGTGTAAAGGTATGTAACTAAAATTTTATTTTTAAGTAGGTATAGTTTTACTCATGTTTTTCACTTTCTTCATGAATGATTTTTGGTTAGTCTTCTTTAAAGGAATTTGTCCAGATTATATAAACTGTTGACTTTATTGCCATAAATTATTCATAACATACATTTTTTATCTTTTAAAAATGTAATATCTGTAATAATATATCTTTCTCATTCCATATATTATTTTTCCTTCCCTGTTTTATCTGTATGCCAATATTTATTGATTGATCTTCTAACTATTTTGACATGATTGATTTTTTTTTAAATTGTTTTCCTATATTTTTTTCACAGAATTCTGGTCTAACATTTATTATTTCTTTTCTTAATTTGTTCTCATTTGTCTAGAGTCTTTAAAGATGAGCAGGATTTTTTATAAGGATATACTGCAGTTATATATTTTGGGGAAGAATACCACAAAGGTGAAAATATCCTTTCTTATCATATCCTTTATGGGGATACATCAGTCAACCCTACTCACCCCAAGTGATGTTAACAGCAGTCACATGGCCAAGATATTGCCACATTTCTTTTAAAACTACCTGTTATCCTTTACAGAATCTATTATTTCAAAACATGAACTAAGTCTAGCCCATATCTCACTGGGGAAGAATTCAGCTCCATCTCCTAGAAGAGGAACACGCTCATTCCAGCCATCCCCACTTCAGCTGCCTGTTGTAACCTCTCTTCAATGTCTCCGCTCAATGGACTTCTGCCATTCACTCCCAGTATTTTGTAAACTGTATTCTTGCTATCACCACTGACCATCATTTTAGTCCACTGATTCCTAAGATGTGGATGTTCACTCTTTGTGTCTCTTGCTTGACCACGTCCAATTTACTTTGATTCATGGACTTAAAATTCCAGGTTCCTATGCAATATTGTTGTTTACAGTATCGAACTTTACTTTTACCACCAGACACGTCCACAACTGAGCATCATTTCTGCTTTGGCTCAGCCGCTTCATTCTTTCTGGAGATGTTAATAATTGCCCTCCACTCTTCCCCAGTAGCATTTTGGACACCTTCTGACCCGGGGGGTTCATCTTCCAGCATCTATCTTTTTGCCTTTCATACTGTTCATGGGGTTCTTGAAGCAAGAATACTGAAGTGGGTTGCCATTTCTTCCTCCGGTAGACCACATTTTGTCAGAACTCTTCACTATATCTTGGATGGCCCTACACGGCACGACTCAGATCTTCACTGAATTATGCAAGTCCCTTTGCTAAGACTAGGCTGTGATCCATGCAGAGGATGGAGTCTTTATCTACTATGAAATATTAGACATACTTTTTCACTCTCTTCCATTACAAAAGCATTCTCATGGCAAAGATCAGGTTCTTCTGGAAGAAGTAAGGGCTCTGCAAAGGAAAAAAATAGCCTAATATGCTACACAAATGGTTTGGTATCTCATATGTCTATATTTCTTTTGAAATTGATATAGCTAGCTGCATCCTTATAGGTTGATGTGAACCACCTGTATCTCACATACAAACACAGGTAAGTAGAAGGACCAGACATATTGGAGTTTTCAATCTTAAGCTGTCAGCTCGTTAGCTGACATAATGAGAACTGTTCTCAAAAGCATACTTTCAATGCAAACCCATTGTTACATTCAGAGCTAAACAAATTGTGGCATCAATTAACTTGGATCTTGTAACTTTTGTGAACATTAGTTGACATGTGATCTGGAGACACGCATCTCGAGATCCACACAAGTTGAAGGCATTCTGCAGAGGGCTTTCATAGCAGTTTGAAACGGGGGGAAATATGCAAGGAGATCAAAGCAGTCCATCCTAAAGGAAATCAATCCTGAAAATTCATTGGAAGGACTGATGCTGAAGCTGAAGCTCCTAAACTGGCTACCTGATGCAAAGAGCTGACTAGTTGGAAAAGACCCTGATGCTGGGAAAGATTGAGAGCAGGAGGAGAAGGGGGTGGCAGAAGATGAGATGGTTGGATGGCATCATCAGCTCAATGGTCATGAGTTTAAGCAAGCTCCAGGAGATAGAGGAGGATGGGGAGGCCTGGCGTGCTGCAGTTCTTGCAGCTGAAATGACTTGGACGTGACTTAGATACTGAACAGCAGAACAACAACAACTACGGACTGAAAGTTTGTTTTCCCACAAGCCTAGCAGGCTGAAATCCTAACGCACCCGTGTGATCATACTAGGAGGCAGGGCCTTTGAGAGGTGATTAAGTCATTAGGGTAGAGTCCTAGTGACTGAGGTAAGAAGAGACACTGAAGAGACTATATCTCTTGGTCTCTACCACGTGAGGGCAAGAGAAGAAGACATCACCTGCAGCCCAGAAGAGAGCGCTCCCCAGAAACTGGGTTCTGCCAGCTCTATGTAGGACCTCCCAGCTTCCAGAGCTGTGAGGAATAAATCAATATTTTTTAAGTGTTTCAATCTATGGTAATGGTGATTTTATAGCAGCCTGACCTAAGTCAGCATCAGGTGCAAAGTAGCATGAGATTAAATATCTTTATGTGCTTTGACTGCAGGAGAGGAACTGTCTGGGGCGAAGTGCCCACAAGACAGCATGTAGGCAGGCGATGGTGTTTGTAATGATGGCAACTGAATCAGCCCATAGAATCCCCCTCCCTGCCCTATGCCTTGCTGCTGCTGCTGCTGCTAAGTCACTTCAGTCGTGTCTGACTCTGTGCAACCCCATAGATGGCAGCCCACCAGGCTCCCCCGTCCCTGGGATTCTCCAGGCAAGAACACTGGAGTGGGTTGCCATTTCCTTCTCCAAAGCATGAAAGTGAAAAGTGAAAGTGAAGTCGCTCAGTCATGTCTGACCCTCAGCGACCCCCAAGGACTGGAGCCTTCCAGGCTCCTCCCATGGGATTTTCCAAGCAAGAGTACTGGAGTGGGGTGCCATTGCCTTCTCGGCCCTATGCCTTGGGTGGTATCAAAAAGCAGAGCAAATACAGGCTCTGGTATTGATGAAAAGAGGATTCCCATGACGGCCTCTTCCTGGCTTAAGGACAGGAGATTTGTTATTAGGCCGACACAAGAAGCCCAAGTCCAATGAAGCTTCCAGGTTGCAAGCGTTTTTCTCTTATGTCTTTGAATTTCTGTTAAAAACCCCACCATAGGTTTTTGTGGAATAAATATAATTTTGAGATTATTCAGAGATACTTGAAAATGGTGTTTAATAACTGTGAAAAACCCATAAAAATTACGATAGCCGAGTGAAGAACTCATAGAATGTTATATAAAATTGTATGTTGCTTGCTCTTAGTAAATTATTTCTGAAAGAATACTACTCCTGTTCATCCCCAAGTAATATACAGAATTGAAACCAGGATGAGAATGACACTCTTAAATGTCAATATGCTCTGCAAGAAGGTGAAAGAGGTGGAGTTTTACTTTCCAAGTTAGCCACAGAAATTTGGATCCAGATGCACAAAGTAGCCACATACCCCTCTTATTGAATACAACACACCCAAATGAGACCTTTGAAAGAATAACATAGCAATTTCTGTGAATCTAAGGGAAAGTTTTACAGGGATATGATACTATGTTTTCTAGTAAGTAGGTAAGAGCTGTTGGTTGTTGCTGTTTAATGACTAAGTCGTGCCCAACTCTTTGCAACCCCATGGACTGTAGCCCGCCAGGCTCCTCTGTCCATGGGATTTCCCAGACAAGAATCCTATAATGCGTTGCCATTTTCTTCTCCAGGGGATCTTCATGATCCAGAAATCAAACCTTGATCTCCTGCATTGAAAAGTGGATTCTTTACCTACCGCTGAGCCACCAGGGAAGATAAGGGCTGAGTGTTTTGAACTAAAATAGTGACATATGAAAAATGGGGACAGCTACAGAGGCTTCTCAGCCTCCTCAGAAACACATGTGAGACTTCAAGATACTCGTCAGAACAACCCTGTGTAACTGAAGGAGTTCAGGGCAGCTGTGCTCGAACTGACCTTCAGGCCACCTCCGTGTCTCTAGGTATGAGTCAGCATACAACTGCTCCTACTTCTCTGCCATTGAGGCTGAGTAACCTACCACCTTCCAAGGACTGTCCTCAAATCCACCTGCTACTAGCTGGTTTCCTTATACCTCAGTGGCTGACCTCCTTAGGGTTTCTAGAACCTCCTCAACCAAACATCAAAATTAAGAAATAAAAATTCTCTGGGCCTGGACCTTGGACAGTTCACATCCTTGCCCATGGAGATGAGTCCATGAATACTCATTACACTGACAAAATGGGAATAACCATAGGTTTTTGCCTACATTAATCTCAATTAGTAGAAAATAATTATTTTTTAAGAGCTATGTGGAGGAAAATCATAAACATCTACATAGAAACTGTTGAAACCTGAGAAATTTTACATTTAGAATGAGACCCTATGAAATAGCAGGTGCCATATATGATAAATAAACTAATAAGTGTAAAGCAATTGAATGAGTTAAATGCCTTGGGTAAATGCCTCAGTTAAATGATAGTTGAATTCATAAGTTCACATGAGTTAATAAAATAAATTACATCACATCAGCTATCTTTACTACATGAGTTTTGTAACACTTGTTTTTCCCTGAAGAATATTAAATGGCAAATTTCCAAAATTTCAGGGAAAATTAAATATGAATGTAATTTATGGCTCAGAGAGATATTCAACCTTTTCTAGTAAAGATTATTAAAAGCTCGGGTTCTAAGGTTTATAAGATCTATAAACACATATACACAAAGAATATGTTATAACGTCACACCGAAGAGGTGTTTCTAAGCACAACAGAAAATTCAGAAAAAAAAAAAATATGTTGCTTAATATATCACCAAAAAATGTTAAAATAGAAGTAACATATTTGAAGAGAAGAAAACAGTTGATTTTCACCAGGGACTGATTTATTGTTTTTCTAGGCCAAGAAGGTAGCCTGCCCTAGTCCCGTGTAACTGAAGCAAACTCTGCTGCTGTCTAGGGTCCTGTTATCCAGGATGGTGGCATCAAGGCCTGTGTGAAGCCAGCTGTCTCTGGTAGCTGTTTTTGTATCATCTAACCTCATATAAGTAGTAATGCCAGAGTTCAGGGCCACCGGATGAAAGGGAAGCATGCAAATCTAATAACCACCTGTGCATTCCAGGGCACAGGGCAGGAGTGGTTGTGGAGAAGAAGATCGCTTGGACAGCTGGTCATCTGGAGCCTGGGAGCTCAAGTGGTGAAGACTCCTGTCAGCAGGGCAGGTCCCATGAGAACGCCTCAGCCGCACTGTGCCTGTTCACGTTCTGGCCACTCAGCTCTCCTGGGCCGCATCCCCGCTGGCCGTGCGCAGGGTCAGGGAACGTGAGGACGTTGTTCCCAGTGTCCATGTATGAGAACAACCGGGGAAAGCAGGACATGCCCCTGGGTGTTGACAGAGGCTGAGCTACTGAGCACGGCCCCTGAAAGTGTTCAGTTCTGTCTGTGGATGGAGGAGGAGAATGTGGGCTTGTCATTGTTGTTCAGTCACAAAGTCGTATCCGACTCTTTGTGACCCCATGGACTGCATCACGTCAGGCTGCCCTGTCCTCCACTATGTCCTTCAAACTCATGTCCATTGAATCGGTGATGCCATCCAACCATCTCATCCTCTGTCACCTCTTCTCCTCCTGCCCTCAATCTCTCTCAGCATCAGCGTCTTTTCCAGTGAGTAGGCTCTTGACATCAGGTGACCAAAGCATTGGAGCTTCTGCTTCAGCATCAGTCCTTCCAATGAATATTCAGGACTGATCTCCTTTAGGATGGACTGGTTGGATCTCCTTGTAGTGCATGGGCCTCAGGAGTCTTCTCCAGCACCACAATCTGAAAGCATCAATTTTTTGGCCCTCCGCCTCCTTTATCGTCCATCTCTCACATGCATACATGGCTACTGGAAAAAGCATAGCTTTTATATGAACCTTTGCATGCAAAGCAGTGTCATAAAGTTGTATTTTCTCTCATTTTGCCCTCAGCGTAATATTATAACCTACCTGGCATCAGGCATCCAGTCTCCTTCTGTTTTCACGCTCTGGACCACCTAAACAGACCTATGTGGGTTTAGCTGGTGCACCACGTCACCCCTCATGGTAACTGTCCTTCTTTGAGCTGACAGAGAGGCTAAACGTGGGGTCCACTCATCTCTAGGGGCACGAGCAGAGAGTTTCCGAGGCAACTACGGGGTATATCACAATTAATCAGATGGTCAACAAAGCCCCACAGGTGGCTGCAATGGAGACAGTGAGGCCACCATGTGTCCTATTAAAAGTGCTGCACGTGTTCTCAATCTTGTCCAACTCTTTGCAACCCCATGTGGAAAATTCTGAAAGAGATAGGAATACCAGACCACCTGACCTGCCTCTTGAGAAACCTATATGCAGGTCAGAAAGCAACAGTTAGAACTGGACATGGAACAACAGACTGGTTCCAAATAGGAAAAGGAGTACGTCAAGGCTGTATATTGTCACCCTGCTTATTTAACTTCTATGCAGAGTACATCAATAGAAACATTGGGCTGGAAGAAGCACAAGCTGGAAGCAGGATTGCTGGGAGAAATATCAATAACAGATATGCAGATGACACCACCCTTATGGCAGAAAGTGAAGAGGAACTAAAAAGCCTCTTGATGAAAGTAAAAGAGGAGGGTGAAAAAGTTGGCTTAAAGCTCAACATTCAGAAAACGAAGATCATGGCATCTGGTCCCATCACTTCATGGTAAATAGATGGGGAAACAGTGTCAGACTTTATTTTTTGGGGCTCGAAAATCACTGCAGACTGAAGCCATGAAATTAAAAGACGCTTACTCCTTGGAAGGAAAGTTATGACCAACCTGGATAGCATATTCAAAAGCAGAGACATTACTTTGCTGACTAAGGTCCGTCTAGTCAAGGCTATGGTTTTTCCAGTGGTCATGTATGGATGTGAGAGTTGGACTGAAGAAAGCTGGGCACCAAAGAATTGATGCTTTTGAAGTGTGGTGTTGGAGAAGACTCTTGAGAGTCCCTTGGACTGCAAGGAGATCCAACCAGTCCATTCTCAAGGAGATCAGTCCTGGGTGTTCTTTGGAAGGAATGATGCTAAAGCTGAAACTCCAGTACTTTGGCCACCTCATGCGAATAGTTGACTCATTGGAAAATACCCTGATGCTGGGAGAGATTGGGGGCAGGAGGAGAAGGGGACGACAGAGGATGAGATGGCTGAATGGCATCACCGACTTAATGGACTCAAACGTGAGTTTGAGTGAGCTCTGGGAGTTAGTGATGGACAGGGAGGCCTGGTGTGCTGTGATTCATGGGGTCGCAAAGAGTCAGACACGACTGAGCAACTGAACTCAACTAAACTGAGACTGCAGCCTACCAGGCTCCTCTGACTAAGGCCTGTTAAAAGTGGGGATTCTCTTATTGAAAACAAGGGAGAAATGGAACTTGCATTTCTCCCTAGAAATGAAACTAGCAGCTTCACCAAGCTATGCCAAGCTTGTTTTTAAGAATACATTTTAAGTTTGTTTCTTTTTTTCCAAAATTTGGACAAATAACAATGATGATAAAATTTGAGACTATGAAAAGTAGATAGGAAATACACATTTACAAAGAATACCCAAGGAATAATAATATAAGTGCCCTGTTGGTTAATGATTGGTCAGTTGCTATGTCATGACCGACTCTTTGAGGTCCCATGGACTGTAGCCCACCAGGCTACTCTCTCCATGAATTTCCCAGGCACTGAAGTGGATTGCCCTTTCCTTCTCCAGGGGATGTTCCTGATGAGGGGATCTTCCTGATCCAGGGATCAAATCCCTGTCTCATGCATTGGCAGGTGGATCCTTTTACCACTGAGCCACCAGGGAAGCCTTGTGAAAAGCGAAAATGTTAGTTGCTCAGTCATGTCTGACTCTGTGACCCCATGGACTGTAGCCCACCAGCACCTCTGTCCATGGAATTTTCCATGCAAAAATACTGACATGGGTTGCCATTCCTTTCTTCATAGAATCTTCCTGACCCAGGGATCAAACCTGGGTTCCTGCATTGCAGGGAGATTCTTTACCATCTGAGCCACCAGGGAAACCCCAGGGAAGCCATGTAGACATTACTAATTGCCAAATAATTATAGTCATTATTACTTGTAAAAGTCAACTGGGCCATTGCCCAGACAAACTTCAGTTCAGTTCAGTTCAGTTCAGTCGCTCAGTTGTGTCCGACTCTTTGTGACCCCTTGAATCACAGCATACCAGGCCTCCCTGTCCATCACCAACTCCCAGAGTTTACCCCAACACATGTCCACCAAATCGGTGATGCCATCCAGCCATCTCATCCTCTGTCATTCCCTTCTCCTCCTGCTCCCGATCCCTCCCCAAATCAGGGTATTTTCCAATGAGTAAACTCTTCTCATGAGGTGGCCAAAGTACTGGAGTTTCAGCTTCAGCATCAGTCCTTCCAATGAACACCCAGGACTGATCACCTTTAGGATAGACTGGTTGGATCTCCTTGCAGTCCAAGGGACTCTCAAGAGTCTTCTCCAATACCACACTTCAAAAGCATCAATTCTTTGGCACTTCAGCTTTCTTCACAGTCCAACTCTCACATCCATACATGACCACAGGAAAAACCATAACCTTCACTAGATGGACCTTTGTTGGCAAAGTAATGTCTCTGCTTTTGAATATGCTATCTAGGCTGGTCATAACTTTCCTTCCAAGGAGTAAGCGTCTTTTAGTTTCATGGCTGCAATGACCATCTGCATGATTTTGGAGCCCAAAAAATAAAGTCTGACACTTTTTCTGCGTTTCCCATCTATTTGCCATGAAGTGATGGGACCAGATGCCATGATCTTTGTTTTCTGAATGTTGAGCTTTAAGCCAACTTTTTCACNTGATGCTTTCCAAGGCCCACTTGACTTCACATTCTAGGATGTCTGGTTCTAGGTGAGAGATAACACCTTCATGATTACCTGGGTCGTGAAGATCTTTTTTGTACAGTTCTTCTGTGTATTCTTGCCACCTCTTCCTAATGTCTTCTGCTTCTGTTAGGTCGCTACCATTTCTGTCCTTCATTGAGCCCATCTTTACATGTAATATTCCCTTGGTGTCTCTAATTTTCTTGAAGAGATCTCTGTCTTTCCCATTCTGTTCTTTTCCTGTGTTTCTTCGCATTGATCTCTGAGGAAGGCTTTCTTATCTCTCCTTGCTATTCTTTGGAACTCTGCATTCAGATGCTTATATCTTTCCTTTTTCTCTTTTGCTGTTTGCTTCTCTTCTTTTCACACCATTTAAAGCCTCCTCAGACAACCGTTTTGCTTTTTTGCATTTCTCCTCTTTAGCCCATACAAAAATAACTTTTGCTTTACATGAAATCTCTGAATGGCTTGTTTCCTAGGCAATTGTATTGTTTACTTTTCATGTACTGGTTGGTTCAGATATTTACTCCCTTCTAAGTTAATGAAGCACTTGATATATTTGAATGCTTTTAAACATTCTCGAGGGCTTCCCTATTAGCTCAGCTGGTAAAGAATCCACCTGCTAAGCAGGAGACCCCAGTTTGGTTCTTGGGTTGGCAGGATCCGCTGAAGAAGGGATAGGCTACCCACCCCAGTATCCTTGGGCTTCCCTGATGACTCAGGTGGTAAAGAATCCACCTGCAGTGAGGGAGACCTGGGTTCAACCCCTGAGTTGGGAATATCCCTTGGTGAAAAGAACAGCTACCCATTCCAATATTTTGGTCTGGAGAATCCCATGGATTGTACATTCTTGGGGTTACAAAGAGTCGGACATGACTGAGTGACTTTCGCTTTCAATCATTCTTGGCATATTTAAAGCTGTGAAATTTGTTCATATTGATTATGACATAGGATAAATTTTTTCTCAATTTAAATGTTTTTATAAGAATCTCTTTGTAGAAAATATATTTTACACACATAAAAATATTTGTGCGTTTTATATAATTCAGAAAATTAATATTCTTTGTCAATTTTAAGAACAATATTCTTGGCAAAATAATTTCACACTCCTCAACAATTCTTGAATAGATAATGAATTTGATTTATAAATTATAGTGAATTATAATCACCTTAGTCACTATACAGTCTTGGTTGATGCGTTTCACTACTTGTTTTAATTTGTATGCTCTTAGCTGTCAAGAAGCTATATTTCCAAGTTATCACCAATAACATAACAATGTCACTTTATCTGATACTTTCCACAATGTATTCATTAGTTTCAAAGGATGTATGAAATAACAACTACCAACTTCCAAACACAGTGAGAGACTCTGAGAATAGAGGAGTGCAAAGTCCACAGTCTAGTGAAACTTACACTGAATGGTGGGGAAGCTTGGACAGAAAGATCGGCAGTGTGCTACATCATAAGTCCATTCTGAACTGAGATTCTTAAGGAAGTCATCTTTTAAGTCTCTATAGTTGAGCAGAAGCATAGGCAAAATTCTTTTAGACACTTTAGACTTCATCAGCTGGTTGGATTATCTATTTGTATTTTGCTTGTATTCCTTTTCTTGCTTAAAATGGACATAGAAATTAACAGGGCATCCGGTTGCACTCTGAATTCCCTCTCAATGCTTTGTCTTATTTTAGATTATAGTGATACGGTCACATTAGCATGGTTTTCCTGACAGTGTAGATAAAAATTTATCTTTCTATTTTACTTTACAGGAAATTGATCAGGAAAAGGAGGTCTTAATGGTGTACACACTTTGTATGTATCTTGCTGTTCTCATAGCATGTAAAGCTAAACAGCCTTTCTCTTATTTGGTGAGACAGTATTCTTTCTGTACTGGGAGCATATTCAAACCAGGATATGTGGCTTATGAATACACAGAAATTAATCAATAGCTCTCTATGTGAACAGTGAAATTTTACAATTTTTCCAAAAATATATGTATTGACTGCCTACTCTTTCTAAAGGTGTTAGATAGTATGAATAAATGTAATGAATATACTGTTTACCTTGGTGCAGAGTAAAAGCTCTCTATAAGCATATACATTATTAATATTTCAGCCATAATCAGTGGTATAAAGGAATGTTGAAGAAATTCAGGAGGATGGAGAACAACTTTTTATGATTATTTTAGGTTAAAACCAACCACAAAAAATTCTGTTTTACTAGTATTGCTATATTGAAACAACTGTTTTAAATGATTGGCTTCAGTAGATGTTTAAATATAAATCATGACTTGGAAAAAGACTGTGGAAGACAGCTTCATAATTGTCTGTTTAAAACCTCAGCACCGGATAGAGTGGCAGAGGAGGTACAGAGTTCCTAGAAAAAGCATGGTCCCAAAATGTCTATGTAGCTCCAGGTCTTCCTTCAATTATAGAGAGAGTGGACAAAGATGGCCCATGTCGTATTCCAGGGAATACGACATGCATATGTCCTTCTCAAAACTACTCAGTATGGATTATGAATTATGAAGAAAAACAGAACAATTGGTATCAGCCTTCATATATAACACTAAGGGTCTGCACCCTCAAAACTGTGAAGTTCTCAGATGGAAATTAGCAGTATAAAGATGACCCAATTAAGATTATTTAGCCTCTTAATATTTTATAGCATCATAAAAAAGTGTCTTTCTGTTTTTCTATTTGTCTTATATTCAGAACAAACTTATTTGGCAAAGGATTTGTCACTGTGTTTTATTACCATGCATCTGTTTATATCCTAATTATCTTGCACTTTTTAATAATACATTGACATGACTGACTATAACTACTAGAAGTAAGTACATAGCTGAGAAAAATTAACATACAAGGAAAAATAATTTGTGACATTAGAACTAATGCTCATATCACTATATAGCTGGGCTGGTTGTATAACTTTTCTTTTCCACACATAGGTTAAATATAAAGTCACCAGAGTTCAAGGTTTGTTCAAACACCTATACGCTTACCATGGTGGGAATGGCAATGCAACAGTGTACTACTTTTCTGTGGCCAATAGATCTTATTTCTATTCTGATTTTATGGAAAAGGTAGAGTTTTGCTTTCAAAAAGAGCCTGTTTATGTATGAGAAAACCCAGAACATAGCAGGGGCAGTGGTTTGGCTGTGCCTGGCAGTTCACATAGTACAGAGTGGGAAGTGGAGAAGGCAGTGGCACCCCACTCCAGTACTCTTGCCTTTTGGAAAATCCCATGGGCGGAGGAGCCTGGTAGGCTGCAGTCCATGGGGTCGCTAAGAGTCAAGCACGACTGAGCGACTTCCCTTTCACTTTTCACTTTCATGCACTGGAGAAGGAAATGGCAACCCACTCCAGTGTTCTTGCCTGGAGAATCCCAGGGACAGGGGAGCCTGGTGGGCTGCCGTCTATAGGGTCGCGCAGAGTCGGACACAACTGAAGCGACTTAGCAGCAGCAGCAGCAGAGTGGGAAGTGGTTATGGGCAGAAAGAACTGTGCTTACTGAGTGCCTGCTACTGGCCTCCCGCCGTATTAGATAACAAGATGAGTTTTTACTCTTAACCTAACCATGTGTTCATATAAACTAAGCGATCAATTTAATTGAATTATATTTAAAGTGAATAATTTAAGTTAAAACATGCTGTCCAAACTGAATTTGGTATTACCATTAATATTATTCTTCATAACAGTGCTTGACAAGAAAAGAATAATTAGAATTGAATCTGGTTGAGAGCTATAATAACTCACATTAATGTCATTTTTTTCTATAAGAATTTACTGCAAAACTGTGCACTAAATGTGCTGTATTATACGTACTCTTCAGGGATGGCTAAAACATCGATTCTGGTCCATTTAAACTTTCACACATGACCAAGAGAAGTATACATAACCACAAGCAACTCTGTTACCATATAATTGTTTTACACACATACACACACACATACATGAATGAATGAATGCATGAAAACAGTATATTAAAATTTTATGTGTAAACTGGTTATTATGCATATAACATAGAAATATAAGACTGAATGTTTTTCTTTTTAGTATGAGACATTGTATTTCACTGTCTAGCAAACTTGGGATCTAACTCAAGTTGTGACTCAGGGGTCAACGAGTGATAAGGGTAGATTTTGAGGAATGTTAGTATCCCCTTATGAGCCAATTGCCCTTCCCAAGACTGTGAGGACTGTGCCAGAAGGGTCACGGGAGACTGAATTCCCTTGACTTTGTCTTCTGGCTGTCTTTTCCCGTCTGTCAGTGCCTCACAGGTGTCTGAATCCAAATGGCAGTAGTGCAATTAAACTCCCTACTGTCATATGTGACTACAGACCTGCAGGAGAAGAGCGTGGTAGAAGGGCCGAGGGTGGGTCAGCAAAGAGAGAAGGTCAGATCTGGGGGAGAGACTGTGGTCTGTCGTCTGTGTTGATGTGTTCACTCCTTCATGAGTTTCATGGCATGGCCTACAGTCAAGAAGGTAGACTTCCTGTGTGCCCTTCTAGGTTCTTCTGACTGGCCTAAGTATTAAATTGACATCGGGTATATTAACAGGAGAAAATCAGGCAAAAGTGTCACAGCATTTATACATGAGAGACACCCAGGAAAACTGAGCCCATCAGAATGGCTGAAACTCTTCACCAAAAATAACATCTTCAGCTAAAGACAAAAGAAGATGTGGATGTAATGGTCTGGCATTTCAAAGGGGCCGGAAGGCAATTCCGTGAAGATGAGAAAGCAAATGTTTGGTAAACAAAAGGGCCGGGCAGAGACCGTGGGACACAGGAAATTTAAGGAGCAGACTTGGTTAGATCCACCCTTGTCTCCACACCTAGGTCATACTAGAGGTTATGGTGATGGCCCCCTTCCAGGAGCAAGTCCATGATGTACAGTCTAGCAGCAGCAAGGGGGGTGGTTAAGGTTTCTTTCTGAGACTTTTGAGCCTTGACTGTTTTCAGCTCAAAGAAACCTGCATGCCACAGTGATATATTAGGCTGGCAAATTCTGTTCCCCTACACAGGTATTCTGATAGCTACTCCTCTGTCCTTATCACAATATTTGGCTTGAGAGTGCCATTTTCTATTTTCAGAAATGACTCAGCTTCATTCTTGCCAGATCTTCACTGTTGGCATTCTCATAAGTAGGGTTGCCATGTTTTATTTTTTTTTGTTTTGTTTTTCAGAGAAGTTTTCTCCTTCTACTTTGCCTCCACTATTCACACTTTCAAGAGCTAAGTCACAAATAGACCATTTTTTAGAGCTTTTATTTTGGGACCACACATTTTTTTCCCTAGCTGCGCCACTATGGCAATCTCACAATGCTCTAAATTTGTAGGAAGGAAAGGGATTTCCCCTGGAAGCTCTTGAAGTTGTTTTTATTACTTTCCAGGGTCATGTATGGATGTGAGAGTTGGACTATAAAGAGAGTTGAGAGCTGAAGAACTGATGCTTTTGAACTGGGGTGTTGGAGAAGACTCTTGAGAGTCCCTTGGACTGCAAGGAGATCCAACAAGTCCATTCTGAAGGAGATCAGTCCTGGGTGTTCTTTGGAAGGACTGATGTTGAAGCTGAAACTCCAATACTTTGGCCACCTGATGGGAAGAGCTGACTCATTGGAAAAGACCCTGATGATGGAAAAGATTGAGGGCAGGAGGAGAAGGGGATGACAGAGGATGCGATGATTGGATGGCATCACTGACTCGATGGACATGAGTTTGGATGGACTCCAGGAGTTGGTGATGGGCAGGGAGGCCTGGCGTGCTGCAGTTCATGGGGTTGCAAAGAGTCAGACACGACTGAGCAACTGAACTGAACTAAAGAAAATGAGATTTTGCCAGTTTGGCATGATCAGTGGTCCCAAGAAAGTTCAAGGTAAACAGTTTTTTTTTCAGTTAGGATGTAAAAAGTTCAGTTAATTCCCCGTGATGCCTAATCCATGAAAAGGGGGAACAGTTTACTAACCAATAGACTCTTATTTTCATCATTTATTAACCAGCCATTTATTCAGAAAACACTGCAGTAAGATAGGAAGTAAATGAAACCATGCCCACAGGGCAGACGTGGGGGAACACTAATAATTGTCTGCAGCACTCCTAGACGTGCAGAACACAGTCATGCATTATGAATTAATAAAACAGAAGAGAAACTGGGCTAAGGCACAACATGAGTATAAAAAAGACAGCATCTCGATTTAATGCCATTCAATATAAATTGCACACCTAAGTTATTTAAAATTAAGACAGCATAGAATATTCATGATAGTCTTTACATGAAAAAGTATCACAACCTGTTAATGTTGATTCCTACTGCAAATGACTGGAGTTCTAACTTCAGTGTGATCCCTTCTAGAACTGTTTAGAAATCTGACTGGTCCTACTTAAGAAAATGCTCCTTCCTTAATTCCTTCTTGGTTTTTGTCAGCATAAATTCATAATATAGATTTCAAGATAATTAATATAAACAAAGCAAGAGCTTATATAACTCTTTAAGATAAAAAGAACTTATGTTCATTACAATTGCTGTTTGAAGTTAGCATAAAAATTGGATTCGGTTACAGATTTCCTGACAAATTCTAAAATATTAATTTAAAACTTTACCATTTTCAGAGTATTCTATAATCTAAAATGGCATTCTATTTTGTAAAGGATCTTTGTTTAGTAAGTTAGGGTATTGAATTACTATCACAGTCACTGTTAAAAAACTGAAGAAAAATTAACCTTGATACATACATGTTATATATCTACTTCAAAACTTATGGAACAGCTGGATTAGTCAAAATACCTGTACTTTCATACCTTG
>SJYQ01000600.1:1251079-1270315 GCA_006410935.1 Redunca redunca | reverse complement strand
GGTTAGGTTTTAGGGCAATTGAAGATAAAGTTTTTAAGTTGCAAATAAGACTCTCTTGTCTTCATTTGTTTGAAATGTTAGTTGAAAGAATAAATCTTCAGCTACATAATTTACATTATGTAAATTCCTATCATGGCCTGATAGAAGGGCATAAATAAGTCCCTTATTTGGTCAAATGAATCTCATAGATTGATAAAATGTATTTTGGAGCAACTTACACTTGTGAATGTCCCCTCTTTTATAGGTTTTCTTTGATTGTTACTCATTGATTGTTTAATTATTTAAAATATCAATAGTATAAGGAAGAATACTCAGAAAGTAAAGTCTTGAAAAAGATATGCCAGGCTGGTAAGAAAGAAAAAATAAAGTATCAATCTTGTTAATACACAAAGTAGAATTCAAAATCAGATTCTTGACATTTCCTATTACCATTTAGTGGCTAAGTCTCCACTCAGCATGCCTTTCCTGATATATGCTCATTCAGTCTCTTAAAACTTTCAAGACAAAGTTTTCTATTCTTGCCCATCTGCTTCTTCCCCTAACAATGGGAATGATCTTTAAAAAAGTAGATTAGACCTACTAGCTTCCTTAACTCTTCAGTGGGCTTAAAAATAAATGCCAAATTTCTTACCATAGGCTAACAGAATATTTAAGGGCTTCCCTGGTGGCACAGAGGTTAAATCGTCAGCTTGCAATGTGGGAGACCTGGGTTCGATCTCTGGGTCGGGAAGATTCCCCTGGAGAAGGAAATGGCAACCCACTCCAGTATTCTTGCCTGGAGAATCCCATGGACGGAGGAGCTTGGTGGGCTACAGTCCACGGGTGGCAAAGAGTCAGACACAACTGAGCGACTTCACTTTCACTTTCAAAAGACTATTTATTCAGTGACTCTTCATCCCAGGAAGTATGTGAGCATCTCTTGGAGAACTACTCAAATTATTAAAACAAACTATCAAGTACTGACGCTTGGGCTCTGCCATGGAGAGCCTGGTGCACTTGTCTAATGTGCAGTTAAAGTCGATGCACCATGGCTCGCCATCATGTGCTTCCTGCCTTCAGCTCCTCTTTCTCTCATTACCGCTCATCCAGTCCCAGTACTTCCTTACTGTTCATAGCATGTTAATACTTTGCACTCGTGCAGCATTTGCACTTGAGGTTGGCCTCTCTCTGTAGAGGCTACTTCAGTCTGTTGCTTGGCCCTCAGCTTATCCATCACCTTCTCAGAAGTACTCTTCTAAACGTCCTGTGCAGAAGTTTCACACCCACCCCTGCCTCACAGTCCCAAAAGCCCATTTCCTTTCAGGAGACTCTGGAGTTAGTGTAAGCAACATGAGGGCAGGATCTTACTCCTTGCCGGAATCCCCGCATTAGACACTATTTGTTACCTAAAGGACTGTGGGACGCTTCTGTCCACAGCACTAATGGTCAGGAAGTATGCATCTTAAGTTTCACTGAAATTGGATTTTGTCACAGTTACTCACTAGTCTTAGGTTTGCCATCTGAAATACATACAGTAACTCTTTGCCTCCTGCTTCTACCTTATAATCTTATCCTGTTTTGACTCGGAAACAGAGCCAAAATGTGGCTCAGTCTCTAGGCACATGGACTAGAGCTTTATTCAGTCTGCTGCCCCCTGGGGATCCCTGATCCCAGGACCTGCCCATACAGTACGTGGTGCTCAGGGTTACTACAAGCCCAAGAACAAAGTGGCATTTTTTCCCCCTTGATGCATCTGTTATTGGAGTCACCCGTATAACCCACCAAAGATTCTTTATAGCAGTAGAGTAGGTTTTAAATACTAATTGTGGCAATCAGTCTATGCATACGGTGTTTCTTGAGGTTTCTCAAATTATTATTCCTGCTGAATTTGCCCAGTGAAGCTTTCAGATCCAAGAATATTTTTGTGTTTTCTTTTTTTCATTTTCCCCATAGAGCTAAGCCAGGGACATGTGAGATGTGTGTGCGTGGCCAAGCTGTGTCGCTCTGGCTGTCTTCTATTAAGGCAGGTAGTAAAAGATTGCAGAAATGTTCAACTCTGCTTCTCTTCTCACTAATTTTTTACTTTTATAAAATGTGATATTTACATAGAACTGGTTTATTATTTTCAGATGAATTAACAGATATCTTTCAATTAATTTCTAACATGGTAAATATTGATAGATATAACCCACATAAACATTTTTTGGGGTCCTCAATAAACTTTTGGTGTGAGGTCTGTTTAAGAACTTCTATACCTGAAGAATGGATTTATAATCTATTAGAGAAAGAATAAATTAGCATAGTCAGACTTCCAAAAGGGGGAAAATGAGGGGAAAGAACAAAAAAAAAAGCATTTTTTTGAAGATATAAAATTGTGAGAAGAGATCAAACAATATAAGTAAATTGTTTTGATTTATCAGAAAGTATTATCAGAGGGGATACATTTTTTTAATCAAGTCCAACCTGCAAAGATGTTTAAAATATCAATCGTATAGGAAGAATGAAAATAAAGGTTTGAAAAAGTTATGCCAGTCAAGTAACAAGGAGGAAATAGAAATATCAATCTTACTAGTACACAAAATAGAATTTGAGATGTGAAAATCACTGAAAGGGACAAAGAAGAGTATTTTACATGAACAAACTGACCAAGTACACTAAAAAAGATTTAACAGCCATTGATTTGAAGTGTTTGATAAAAACAAAACAGAGCTAGATGATGAAGTTGATAAAGCCATAATCACTGTGGAAGATTGGTAGATGTTAGACAAAAAAAAGTATGAACCACCCACTTATGGGCTGCACTTGGCCCATGGGTTTTTTCTTTTTTTGGTCTATTACATAATATATATTTTTAAGTGATGAGATAGCAGTTTCTATTGCTACATAACAAATTACCCCAGTACTTAGGGTATAGTCATAGTCACTCAGTCATGTCCAACTCTTTGCGATCCCATGGACTAATGTGGCCCACCAGGCTCAATTCTCGAGGCAAGAATAGTGGAGTGGGTAGCCATTCCCTTTTCCAGGGGATCCTCCTGACCCAGGGATCGAACCCCAGTCTCCCACACTGGAGGCAGATTCTTTACCGTCTGAGCCACCAGGGAAGCCCCTTAGGATATAGAGAGAGACTCAAAGGTGGGGGTGACTTGACAGGTGGGGCTTGGAATCACCTGAGTGCTAGTGTACTCACACAAGTGTCTGGGCTTGGGGTGACTTGGAGACCAGGACTTGCTGAGCAGAGGGCTCGTGCGTGGCCTCTCCCTGTGGTCTGGCTACTTCAGGTACCGCAGCCTCAGTGCAGATGGTTCAGAGCCCCAAGGACAGTGTTCCAGGAAACAAGGCGCAAACCTCACCACCTTTTATGACCTAGCATCGGAAGCCACATGGCATCATTTCTCCCATGTTCTATTGGCTATACACCTTCCCAGATTTAAAAGCAGGTGCATAGACCCTCCTTCTTCATGGGAGGAGTGTCAAATAACACAGACAGTCTGCAAAACTTCTTTAGTCCACCCTCTGGCCATACACTGATTTACATTCCTCCCAAGTGCAAAGCTATGTTCCACCTTTTCAAAGATCCCTCCCACCTGGTGATCCAGGGTTAAAGCAAGTCCCAAGGGCAGCTGTGGCTCTTTGGGTGTGGTTCCTCAATTTTAGCTTGAGTACTTTGAGACTCTTCTGCCAGGAGAGACTAGGAAGCTGAAGTAGTAATAATTTTGAACCCCGAAAGTCCCAACTCTGATATTCTCCATAAATTCTGCTTGAAAACTGACCGATTCCTTTTTTAGTTCATCTGTTTTCTATCCTGTCTTCTTATGGTGGTAAAATAAGCTATTGATACTTTAAAGAGTCTCCCTGGAGATCTGCTTAGCAAAATCCACCCATGGCAGAAGGTATGTTTTCCATTTTCCTTGCTGTCATAGCCAACAGTGTTGCTAAAATTCTGCCACTTGATCATCCTCACCAGCAGTCTCCTCCAGCCCTTTCTAGCTCCACTTACTATCTGGGCTCAAAGCTAGTGCTCCAGATGTTAGGTTTTTGTTGCAGTAGTACCCTATTCCTGGTACGCTGTTTTGTGTGTTAGTTACTGTTGCTCTGATGACAGATCACAACCTTAGATGGGTAAAGTGGCAGCCTAGGATGACCTGAAGGCTGGGATCACAGTGCCCACGCCACACACAGCCCCTCTGTGTGGTTTTGATGTCCTCACAGGGTAGTCAGCCTCACAGCCTCAGGGCAGCCAGACACAGGGTGGCCCAGGGCCCCAAGCACAAGGATTCCAGAGATAAGCGGGGGGTGGGCTGCATCTGTCTCTGTTTTTGCCCAGCCTTGGGCTGTATCATGTTGGTCCGCGCCCTCACAGACCTGCCCAGATGCAAAGGAAGGAGACCGGAAGAATGTCTCAGAAGTTCTCATCTGACAAGATGTTCATAAAGAAGATAAAGAAACTTAGTAAATTTAGTTATTATTCCTTGAATCATCACCTCTCAGTTACAAGAGTTGGGATTAAAAAAAAAAAAACCACCTTTGAAACATCATTTTAAAAAGCAAATATCATTGGTTTTTTTAATCGGGGTCGTGAATATGCCTACAGGGTGGTTTTTTTTTAAAGAAAAACTAATATTATGTAAATAAGGACATATATGGCTTGGGATAAATTTTCCATTAATAGTATTCACATAAACATTTTAAATACTGTCTGTATCACAGTTTAGGTGCAAGTTAAGCTGGTACTTCTAGTAAATGGTGTTACTGAGTCAAGAAGTGGCTCTAGTGATAATGGACATATTGAAATACTGTAAAGAGTTTGAGCAAAATTAGGGAAAAGCAGTATTTCTTAAATGTCATTTAAATAATGTACATATTTATATTAATATATTTTTATCCCTGAAATTTTATCCAAATTAACATTTTTTTAGATCATAATTGGAAGGACAGTGGATCATATACTGGAGGTTGCCTCATATTAAAGTGTATAGTAGCCACTTTAGAAAAATGTGTTAATGATACCTAGCCTCAGTATGTAAGCACTCAACATATACTTTTCCCATCAAGAGAGGTTAGAATGCTGTTTCATTTTATTTTTTTAATGAATTAGTTTGAAATCCTTCCTTTATTTTATTTTTAGCTGTTGCCTTATTTTACTTATAAAGGCTTTTTATAAATGACATTAGGAAAATAGCTTACTTTTAATTCCCTCTAGAATTTAATTTTAAAGGCTAAATTAATCTAGAAACCTTATTCAGTTCTACAAAATGGATATTTCTTAGAAGTAAGATAATTCAATTATATATAGTCTATATATATATCTCCTTCTAAATGTGTTCCTATTCAGGTTTTGTGATTAGTTTGGTATGCTTTTCAACAAATTACTAGTCATTAATTTCCTAATTTTTCCTATCGGGAAGTCATTGTTAATAATTTTTTTTAAAGTTTCCTTAATCTCTGATTGTCTTTGGTTTAAGCATTGAGATGTAGATTTACAGTTTTGTGACCTTGCTCAAGGGATTTGACTTTTCTGCACCAGTCACATTTTTAAATGGGGTTAAAAATGCTTGTAACAGCATAAAATACTAAGCAAGTAAAAGAGTGTACTTGCTTAGTCCAAGTACAACACCAAGATGGTTGCTGTTCAGTCACTAAGTGTGCCTGACTCTTAGCACCGTGGGCTGCAGCACGCCAGGCTTCTCTGACCTTCGCTATCTCCCGGAGTTTGCTCAACTTCATGTCTGTTGAATCCATGATGCTATCTTAACGATCTCATGCTCTGTCATCCTCTTCTCCTTTTGCCTTCAGTCTTTCCCAGCATCAGGGTCTTTTCCAATGAGGAGGGAATGGCAAACAGCACCAGTATTCTTTCCATGAGAACCCCATGAACATAAAGGTACTCTGATATAAGGAAAGCAAATAATAGGGGACTTCCAGTGGCTAAGACTCCACACTTCCAGTGCAGGGGGCCTGGGATCAATCCCTGATCAGGGAATTAGATCCTGTATGCCTCAACTAAGACCCAGTGCAGCCAAATAAATGATTAATTTAAAACAAATAATGGTTACTTTAAAAAGATATTGTTAAAACAAATGTACCAAATTTGTTGAACCAAATGTACCAAATTATATCAAATGTTAATCTTTTTTTTTTATTTTTTTATTTTTTTTTATTTTTTTTTAATTTTTTAAAATTTTTATTTTAACTTTAGTTTACTTTACATTACTGTATTGCTTTTGCCAAACATTAACATGAATTCACCACGAGTGTACAAGCGTTCCCAAACATGAATCCCTTCCCACCTCCCACTCCATACCATCTCTCTGGGTCCTCTCCTTGCACCAGTCCCAAGCATCCTGCATCCTGCATCCTGCATCGGATATCGACTGGTGATTCGTTTCTTACTTGATAGTATACATGTTTCAATGCCATTCTCCCATCTCATCCCACCCTCTCCCTCTCTCTCTCTGATATAACTCATTCATTTTTAGCAGAAACTTCAGATGAAACAAGCTTAATATGTTTAGAAATTTCTGAGAACTATTCAGTAATAATTGTGACTTGATGAAAATTGTTCTAATAATATGAAATATTGATAATTTAGCATGTCGATAAAAATTTCATTTGATAATCATAGTATACAAAATATTTTTCTTGATTAAAAGCTGTTTTTATATAAGGTATTCATTTGGCTTATGTCTAGTCAGGAATAATAGCTTGACTTTTATAGTAAAAGTATTTGTTACAATGCCAATATCAAGACCATAAGTCTTGTATAGTAAAATTCTTTCAGGTTAAGTTGAAAGTTTCAGAATATTCTAGGTTTGCTTTTGCCATTTTCTGGCCATTGTTTGCATTGCTGAGAACATTTTATTTTTTGAATTATGTGTGTTGGTCGGTGTGCTCAGTCATTCAATTGTATCCAGTTCTTTGCTACCCCATGGACTGTAGCCGGCCAGGTTTCTCTGTCCATGGGATTTTCGAGGCAAGAAGACTGGAGTGGGTTGCCTCTTCCTACTCCAGGGGATTTTCCCGACCCAGGGTTTGAACCCACATCTCCTGCATTGCACATGGAATCTTGTGCACCACTTGGGATGCCTTTCTGACTAATAAAAACCATCTCAACTGAGTATTCTGTCAATGCAGTCCACCAGAGGCTTCTAACTTTTAAGCTTCCTTTAGAACATACAATGAACATGACAAAAGCATTTTACATAAATTATATCTGCAGTCTACAACCAGTGCCTTGTTCATTTCTTAAATATTTTCATGGTTTTGTGTATAGCATTTATTCCCAAAGAACCCAATGAGCATAAACTTCTAAGCTGCCTCTGTATTTTTTTCTACCCAGTTGTAGTCTGGATGTCGTTGAAATTTTCCACACATCCCTTATCATGAATTAATGTAGTTTCCGTTTATAAAAGTTAAAGCATATACCATTATGCCATCATATTGCTGTTTATTTAGCCATTTTTCCTTTTTTTGTTCACTTTTTTTATTGTTCACTTCTGTAGCTTTTCTGCACTTAGATAAAAAGAGACCACAAAAACATCACTTTGATCAGCCTTCAGTAGCACCTAGGAAAAACTACTCTTTCACAAGAGAGGAAGTGAGGCAGATTGATCGAGAAAATCAGAGGCTTTTGAAAGAACTGTCGAGACAGGCTGAGAAACCAGGAAGCAAGAGTATGATTCCAAGATCGACTGGTCCTCCCCCTAAGCTGTATCATAGTGCTCTCAACAGACAGAGGGAACAACAAAGGATTGAAAGAGAAAATTTGGTAAGTGACTGATTAACATTTTAGTCATCAGATAAAGTGCATTTGTACTGATTTGTAAGCCCAACTTTCAGCAAACCCAATACAGCCAAATTTTCTAAATGATATAAAAGTAGGAATAGGTTTGTATGGCATAAAATATAGGACGAGCCATGAGCCTGGAAGGTAACAGTATGTGCTTTTTTTAATCCAGGAAACTATATTTTAAGGGAGTATTAAATGAAAATACTGCAAGGTGTATTATTTATTTGACTGGATCTGTTAAATTACTATAGCAAAATAGGAAAAGGTGTCCAAGGATTAGATATATACATCTTCTGTGAAGTACTCAGTCACTAGCTAAATGTTTTACTTCATTTTATCCTCAAAAGCTAAAATAATTTATATATCATTTATTTTAAGTAATACACACATTCTCAGAGAGGTGCCCTGCTGCTTGAATGTATGAAAGACAGTGATTATTAAAAATCATACAGTAATAGTCCTTTGATATCCTAAGAAATATACATATGGAAACTGTTGAAAATCTTCACATTAAAAAACTACTATTCATAGCATATCATTTTCTTTATAAAATGCAATTCATAATTGCTGATATTTACAGAGCTTTTTAATGCTGGGCATTGTTCCGAGTATCTTGTAAATATTAGCTAATTGAATCCAGACAATAATTCTTTCAGGGACATACTTTATTTTTATCCACATCTTACAGGTAGAATAATTGAGACCTAAAAGAGTTAAATAATTAACCCATGGACAAGGAGCTGCTAAGCAAGTGACTGAGCCAAGATTTTAAACCCAGGTAGCATCTTCAACTAAAGTTAGACCCTTAATGAACACATACATTCAGAGTTAAAATAAGTGATAAAGCTGTTATTAAAATTACGAGAACAGTTCCCCAAATTCACCCTTATTATGTTTCATCATCAGTACAGTTCTACTTAACGTGAATTTGCAAGAGTAACTCTTACGAATTTATTACTATCACTAACACCAACAGTTGGTGAGCTAGGGTAGTATATTTGCAAAAAATAGTAAAATATTGGTCAAGAGAGTTACCCTGAACATGGCAGGGAGTAGATTACAGCAGAACAAGTTGAAATGAGGTTGGTGGGTAGTGAACTAGATGGTAACTTTCTACGAATCACTCTAGCAAGTTCAGGATTCATTGACATTTTATGAAAACAGTTAAACAGCTAGAGCAGGTGGTAGAATCATATATCCGGGTTTCCTCGCTTTGGGATTACTTTTTTCTTTTTAACATCTTTTTTGAGGTATAATTTACATGCTATACCCATCTAAAGTATACAGTTCAGAGGGTTCTGATAAATTACATGATTCATTTTTTTAAGTTAAATGTTAACGTAACAAAATTTGCCACTTTAACTTTTTAAAATTTTCGGTGTCTTCTTCATTATTATTTTGATATGTGCATACTGCCATGTTTATTTCTGAGTCACTCCTGGCGGGGCTGTGTCTTTGTTGCGGCATGCGGGCTTTCTCTAGTTGCGGGGAGCAGGGGCTCCTCTCTAGTTGTATTGCTTGAGCTGCTCACTGTGGCAGCTTCTCTCGGTGCAGAGCACACGGGCTCTAGGGCACAGGGGCTCATTAGCTGTGGCTCACGGGCTGCAGAGTGTGCAGGCTTCAGTCCTGGTGGCGTACAAGCCCAGTTGCCCCACGGCCCGTGAAGTCCTCCTGGACCAGGGATCGAACCTGTGTCCTTTGCATTGGCAGGCAGGATTCTTATCCGAATGCCACCAGGGAAGTTCGCCGTTTTAACTGTTTTGAGTGATTGGTTCAGTGACATTAATTACATTCACAATGTTGTGAATTGTGAGTAAATACTACTTATTTCCGAAACTTTTTTGATCACTCCATACAGAAACACTGTGCCAAACAGTAACGCTGTGTTCTCCCCCCCTCTCAGCCCTGGGTAACCTCTACTCTACCTTCTGTCTGTCTTTGTCTATTCCAGATATTTCATATTAGTAGAAAAAAAGACTCCGGTCATTTTGTCTCTGGCTCATTTCACTCCATTGTTTTCAAGGTCCATCCTGTAGCGTGTATCAGAACTTCATTCCTTTTTGTGGCTGAATAATAGTCCGTGTATGTCTATATGCCACATTTTGATTCCCCATTCATCTGACGATGGACACTTGGATTGTTTGCACATTTTGGCTATTGTGAATAACGCTGCACTATAGGTATCTCTTCAGGTCCCAGCTTTCAGTTCCTTTAGCTGTGTGCCTAAGAGTGGAATGGCTGGGTCATATAATAATTCTATATTTATTGTTTTGAGGAATTTGGGTTTACTTTTGAGAAGTTGAAGCCATTAATGTCTAGGGACTATTCTAGATACAAACAAGATGAAAACTGGTAAGCAGCTTCTATTATACCCCATATCAATTGTACATGTCAGCTATTTTAATAAGCAGTGGAAAATTACCGCTATTTTTTTCTTTTTACTTTGTTACTTAGTAATTTGTATATGTGAGCAATATTTTTCTCCATTTCATAGTAGGACCTTATTTGTTATACTCAGAACAGTAGAACATAAAGTGAACCACATGTTCAATCTAAATTTTCCTAACAGTTACATTAGAAACATCAAAGAAACAGGTGAAATTATTCTACTATAATATTTACCTGACTAAATAAAAAATATTACACTTTAACATGCAATAAATATAAAAAATTGTTGAGAAATATTTTACATTTTTTGATACTAAGTCTCCGAAGTCTGTTGTATATTTTATGCTTAGAGCATATCTCAATTTGAACTAGCCACATTGTAAATGTTCTGTAACAATATGTGGCTTGTGGCCTTGGACAGTGCAGCTCTAGATCAAAAGCTTAATTCACAAGAAGTAGAAAAAGTAGCTTAAAGCTAAATGATGAAATAAGCATAATTTATTATAAAAATTATTATGTTATTGTAAGGAATAGTAATTGTCCAGATTTATGCTTAACTCTTCTTTATTAAGCAAATATTTGCTTTATTAAGCAAAATAAAACTAATTCTATATATTGTAATATTTTTTTCTTGGCTGATCCTTTGCATTTATTCTTCAAAATAGCTGATTATTTTTTCTTTATAAAAATTTTTAAATCAAATTTTTGTTGGAATTGTGTTGAATTTACATTTTTATTGCAGAGTGTTGGGCACTCTTAAAATATTACCTTTTAATCTAGAAATATGGTATGTCGTTCTGTTTACTCAAGCCTTCTTAACACTCGACCTTAGTAAGGTTTTGTAGTTTTCTTTAAAACTATATTTCTTATGTTATTGCCGTGACATTTTTCATTTTGTTTTCTGATTGGTTATTTTCATAAACCATCAACTTTTGTGTATTCATTGTATAACCAGCCACCTACCAAACCCTTATATAGAGCCGCATTGGCTCAAATGGTTCTTCAGTGTGAGATGATATACTTTTTAACCTGTTTGCCAGCTTGTTTGTAGTCAAAACACACATGCAAGGGTGCACACACACACCACTTTTGTGTCCAATGTACTGCACAACCAGGGTCCCTTACTTTGTAATTTTGATGATTCATAATCCTTCATTTGCTCCATCTCCAGTGATAGAGACCAGTTCACATGGCTCACAGGCATAATGACTAAAGCAATTCTGTTCCAGTTCCCTAACATCAGCTCCTTAGCAATCCAGAAGCTGCAAGCCTCCAGGCAAAAGGAGTGGTGCTGTGCAGAACAGATGAAGAGGACAGCCCTCTCCAGTAGAGGGCGTACTTGCTACATATAGACCCAACTGTATTAGAACTTTGTTACTTCAAAAGGGGATAATTTTTTTAATTCATAAAATTTGGAACTGTTCTTGTTAAACCATGTTTCCATATATTCATTTGGACACAATATGAATTCTGTTTTTAAGAAAAATTGCAAGAATAATCTTAGCAGAAGGAAAAGGGAAGAGGTCAACGAGGGTACTTTATAGTTTCCTATGGTAAGGTTTATAGTTTCACTTTACTCATGAAAGAAATGACATTATTTCATGCTTTTAAACGTATGTATGTCAGTTCCTCTCTAAGCATATGTTCACGGTCATTTCTAGGGTTGAACACTGGGCTGTTAGCATTATTACTCCCATAATGTCATCTCTATGAGAAAATAAGGTTTAATGTTTTTCAACTTACAGTATCTTTTCTCTAAGATTGTAACCTGACAAGCAAGAAAGCTGTATCTACAATTAGTTGTTAAAATCGTAGTGGTTTTGGTTAGCTATAGGACAGGTAGAAACTTTTAGATTTTCCACATTATTATTGAAATATCTTTTCCGCATGACTTGAAGTCTTTTCTACTTTATTTTGTGAATTTCAGGTTCTACAAAGTGTTTGCCTTTTTTAAAAAAAAACGATTGCAATTTATTTAACGTTAGCTTTTAAATTATTCATTTAAATGAAGGCTTTTCTGAAAAGGCTTGAAGCTGTGAAGCCAACAGTTGGCATGAAACGCTCAGAGCAGCTGATGGACTATCACCGCAACATGGGTTATCTCAGCTCATCCCCGATCTCCAGACGAGTGAGGTCCACCCTCAGCCAGTACAGCTCGCTAAGTAAGCACACGCACACATGTTTTGTACTTGTTTGTACCCTTTTCCCTTTTAAAAGTATATGACTTAGGTTCTTCTGATAGAGTTTTAAATGCTGACTTGTGGGATACAGTCTGTTCTGTTTCACTGGCATGCCTTTTTAACTTCAGGTTTAATTTTTTACAATGTATAATGGCAGCATAGGAAGGAAACCAGGAGGTTAAACAACTGAAAATATCAGTAGTCTCTTCGGTAATGGAGGAGAGACTTTTAATATCAGTGTGTTTATTAAAGGAAGAAATAAACAGATAGACTGTTTAAAAGTTGCCGAAGCAGTCTCTTTAGCCATTGAAGAATTTTCAGTAGTATCTTCCGGCCCTAATGCGTGCTGCTGCTTCTTCACTGGTAACTAAGACAAGAATTAGCAATCTGTAGTCCTCAGATCAGTCCCTCCTAATGCTCAGTATATGATCCGTTACACACCCAGAGAATACAGGTGGAAGTGACTGCTGAGTGTTGGAATGTGCAACACACGGAAAGGCCAGCCCGTTTTCCCTACAGAAATCTGTGCTGTTACTGCATGTGTGTGTTCTGAGTTATAAAGTCTGTAAAAGTTAGTCCTTACAGAAAGCTGGAACCACTTGTAGTCTTAAACACTCTGATAACTAGTTTAATTCCATTCATTCATCCTCCACGCATCATTTCCTTGGTAGAGTTAGTGACTAAGACAGTGTCTTATTCCAATAACTCACACTTAATATCATGCCTTGAATGTGAAAAATTATTTGTTGAATAAATGTATAAATGGTTATACCAAGAGATTTTCTTTTTCCCACTTGAATCCTTTGAGAGGCTTTTAAAAACACTTACTCCCACCCCAAATCTATTGCATCAAAATGCCCTTGTATAGAGTTTGGTTATGTTTGTTATTTTAAGTTCCACAGGGAATTCTGAAGTACATTCCTGGTTGAGAATAGAATTAGACTATTGAAAACACATGTGAGATAGAGAAGGCAGTTTTATTTTAATCTGGGCTTCAGATTAGGAAAGGAAGTGTATCAGATGATGATTTATGTATTTAGTTAGTTCAGATAATTTCTTGCTCTTTGTTTCAGAAGGAGCTTCCAGGACATCCAGTGCTACCAGTGGCCTCAGCTGTAAGAGTGAGCGATCTGCTTTTGACACAACTGGTGGTGGCCTGTTGCTAAGACCTAAGCCCCCGAATGTCCGTACAGCTTGGTTATAAAAACTCTTCTTACTTTAAACACTGTTCATCCGATTCTTAGTTGAAGTGCTCTTGTATAATGCTGTCATTCTCTGTGTAGACATCTAAATACCGGTTTAAGCAATTTAAGGTGTACAAACAGTGACTTGTAGTTCGAGGCAAAATGGTTTTCAAAAAGACAACTTAATATAAAAAATCAGTGTTTCCTGTGAGGAGGTGTTTATATGAACCATGTATATATTTCGTAGAGAAATGGTAGTATACCTGTGTCTTTTCTCAACATAGAAACTAGTTCAACTGTCGGACTGATGAAGCAGCTGTGATAGCATCCTGCACGCTGGACCAAAATGTTAGCTATATAGTTCTCATTCAATGTGTTATTGTTTTGTTTTCATTTTCTGTAAGTTTTATACAGTGAGCTTAGCTCCTGACTGACTTGGTTTTCTATTTGCTTCGGAACTTGGGTGGTGTGACTTACAACTTGATTGTAAGATAGTTATTATGAAACTGATCTTGAAATTTGTTCTCATTGGTGGCGCTGATTTAGAAGACAGACGCTTGCACTAGGGCAGTCCTTGTGATTCACCAGAGGTGAACAGAAGTGTGCACTGAGTTAGATCTCAAAAATGTTATCAACCGTTGCAGACCATTTCAAACTGTGAGTCTTAGAAAGCTCAATTTAGAAGCTCTTTTGTGTTTTTCGGGGGAAGTAGGTAAGGATTCTGAGAAGTTAGTTTTCTTTAGAGCTCTTGCATTGTGAATAGTTTGTCCAAGGACCAGATCCTCATAAGCAAAAGCAAGTATTTGTTGAATTAGCAAACGAGCACCACCAGCCTGAGGCACCAAGAAGCAGATGCCAAGTTGTGTCAGGACAGCGTTTTAAGGGGTGTTGTTAATGGGTTGTGCTGTATTCAGCGTTTATTGTTTTAAGTGAGAGGAAACGTAAGAAACAAATGCATTGTTCTCAGCCCTTTAGAAGTTCCAGCTACTGTTTTTAAGGGCTGACAAAATTAAAAATATGAATGATAAAGGAGGAAGAAATCCCGTATTTGTTGAGGCTACCTTATAAATGTCAGCCAATTTTTTTGTTTTGTTTTGGCCTTTTGTATTGAATCCTGGAAGTACCATTTTTGCCAGTTTCACTTTCAAAGACCTTTTGAAATTAGTGATTTGTGAGTAGGGTGTAATATAGTTGACTCTTGAAATCAGAGTTATTTTTTCTGTCAATCTGTAGGCTCTTGTACAACGAAGTATATCTCAGTCATGTTGCTTCTGCTGTTCTAGTTATCACTGTTTTCACTACTGGCCTTTTCTGTATACATTAAAATGTATAGCTAGGTTTCTATATTAAATGCCAAATCTGTCTTTTTTTTTTTTTTTTGGTGTGAATTTTTGATCTGTAAACACAGTAAGATTTGTTTTTTGTTTTTCTGGGTTGCTCAAGCTCTGTAGTGTGTACGCCAAACTTAACTTTTCTTAAACACCTTCAGCGGTAAGCCAAACTGCATTTTGCTAAACACCAATTCAGAATGTCTTGGTCTTAGTTTGTATTGATAGATTTTTTTTCGGGTAGGGCTTGAGAAGGGTGGGGAGAATGGGGTTAAAAAAATTCATGGGAAAACAACCTGACGGTAAGCTTTTTTCTGCTGCTTTCCTTGAGTTATAATGTTCATTTGTTGTTATTTGACATTCTGGTGTATAGGTTTTTACATCACTTAGTGCTTTACTTGATAAACTTTAGCTGTACTAAATCAAGGTTTTGTTTTTTAACTTATTGTACTTTTTGATGTTTGTGTAACAACCTGTCTTTAAGAAGAGATAAGATAATGCTAAATTTTAAAATTCAGCGTTTGAATATATTCCCAGTAGTGAGTGAGTTAGCCAATTTTATTAAATTGGTTTTTAAGTTGTTAGGGGGGGAAAGAATCCTTTTATGTAATAGCATTAGTCTCTGAATACATTTTATATAGTCTTTGCTGCCATATGTCATATGCCATATGGTACAATTTTAATTTTATACATAAAAGCTGTACTTTTTTTTTTCTTTGATCTTAAAATTTTTTTTTCTCTGCACTTTGATTTTAGATACTAAATTTACGCCTTCAGTTTTTACTACTTAGGCAGGGGAGTTTCATCTAAGTATTACTGATAACAGGGACTCAGCTTGAAGCAAAAGTCAGAAAGAACAACAATACTTATCTTTTCAAAGAGAAATTTACAACTGTTGTCATGATTAGTTTACACTGATAAATATAAGTAGAGGGATAGGGGTTGAAAAATGTGACATTTTCCGATGTAAGTCAAGATGCCTTTGAAGTTGTTACGATTTAAGGGGTATTTTTAGGAAGAAATCAGAAGTATATTATTTTCATTTTCAAGAACATAAAAAATGTGAAGGACTGTCTAGCACTACTTTATATTTGGTTCACTTGTACCTAAGATATATTTTTTAAGGTTTACACGTGCAACTAGAAATGATACTCACCCAAGGTCAGCAATTACTAGGCAAGGTTCTTATTGAGAGTTACTTTCATGTCTGTTAAATGTTATACTGGTATTGCATCCTTCTTAATAAGATCCTATGAAAAATTTTGAATTATTAAAGTTATTTCCCAAGGATAGCAATTACTCTCATACTTCTACTTCCTTTTTTTTTTCAGTCTCCATAAAAAGCTGCTTTCTTAGCTATTACCCCAAATAAAAGTTTTCTCGTTTGCTTGTAAATGTAGTGTAATGCAGTTGTTTTCAGCCCATTGACCCAAATGTCCAAAATGGATAGCTAGGTAACTTTAAAAAGAGGTCACTGGGATGCTGTGTGTACTTTCATCTTCAAATTCAAATCCTGCACACTATGAAAAGTATTATGACCAATGTAAAGTTGGGGATACAAGTTTAAGTTACTCTATTATTTTAATAATTAAATTCATAAAATGTTTAATATCTTAAATGCCAAAGTTGGAACCTATATAAATGATTGTAAACCATCCAAGAAAATGTGCTTAATGCTCATGACTACTTTATTTGTATGAATAAAGATAATAAGAAACTTAAAAATCAACATTCTTTTTTAATTTCCCAGTCTACTATAATATCTTTTAGGCATGAAGGACTCATCCTTGGCACAGTGAAGAAAAGAGTCAAAGATAACCGAGTTTTGATCCTATGTCTGTCTCTCAAATGCACTGTCTTCTTGTTCCCATTGTAAAAATTAGAAGAATAACTTTTACACGCCTCCATGACTAAGAAATTAGTGAGAATGAAATTGGAAAGAGGATATTAAGTCATTTATATCTTTGGAAGTATGATGTTTATGTGGGAAAATGCTTTAAATTACATTCTTGATCATCTCTTTAAACCACATCATAATTGTTATGTTGCTACAATGTTGTTCAGTCAATAAGTTGTGTCCAACCCTTGGTGACCCCGCGGACGGCAGCACACCGGGCTCGCCCGTCCTGCACTATCTCCTGGAGTTTGCTCAAATTTATGTCCCATTGAGTTTATGGTGCTATCTACCCATCTCATCCTCCGCTGCCTCCCTTTCCTTTTGCCTTCGGTCTTTCCCAGCATCAGGGTCTTTTCCAGTGAGTGGGCTCTTTGTATCAGGTGGCCAAAGTATTGGAGCTTCAGCAACAGTCCTCCCAATGAATATACAGGATTGATTTCCTTTAGGAAATCACTCTTTTATAGCTTGAATACAATAGACACTCTTAAAGCTTGAAGGAGTGGTTTTTTTTTAAGTTCACATCAACATTCCATATGTATAATGTGTATTATGAATGATAAGAAATACCCTCTTTAAAACTTGCTGCTAAAACATTATGAATTTTTTTGATAAGGGTTAAATAACAATAGTGCCATTGAAGTAAATTACTGAGTAGTTCCTGCTGGTAGTATATTTGAGCTCTAGCAAATGAGACTACATTATAGCAGAAATTTGTACTTGGTTTTAAAATTCTGCTGACTGTTTTAATCCACTTAGTGATATTTCTGGAACCACCATAATACAGTCTTAATGTTCTGTGTCTCTATTTCAGAATCTGGTTTGTCGGTCTTTTCTTGCATGATTAGTACTTTTTTAAATGTTGGATTTTATACATTTTCATTTACCTGAGGACTTGAAAAAATGCTGTTTTATTACCTTCTGGAAATGTTACCTTTCACACTTAGGTATGCAGTTCACCTGGCACTGTTGGGTGTCTCTTTTTCACTAATTCTGTTATCCAAGTTGTTTCGTTCCAGCTTTATTCTTTGGGCTTAATTTGCTGTCATTTTCTAAAACTTGGAATGGACGTATAGTTCACTGATTTTCAGCCCTCCTTTTCTAATGTTCTTGTTGTCTTTTCTAATAAATGCATCAAAGCCTATAAGTTTCTTCTGAGCATAACTTTAGTTGTTTCCCACAAGTTTTGATAACATGGTACTTTTGTTGTTTTGTTGTTTAGGGATTAAGTCATGTCTGACTTCTGCAATCCCATGGAGTATAGCCTGCCAGGCTCCTCTCTGTCCATGGGATTTCCCAGGCAAGAATACTACAGGATTGGGTTGCCATTTCCTCCTCCAAGGAATCTTCCCAACCCAGCAATCGAACCTGAGTCTCCTGCGGTGGCAGGCAGATTCTTTACCACTGAACCACCAGGGAAGACCCCATAAAGTTCAAAACATTTTTGAATATCTCTTCTGATTTTCACATTTTACTCTGTGGTTCTTTAGAATATTTTTATAGGCTGTTTTAAAGTTATATTTGTGGTTTTGGTTATATGAAAAATTGTAGGAAAAATCTGAAGCCCTAGATCGGGGTACAGAGTTACAGCCTATTGGCCATATTCAGCAGCCCAGAGCCCATTCTTGTGGCCTTTACCTTTTTTAAAGTATTTTTTAAAATCAAAAGAATATTTTGTGACACGTCAGTACTCTAAGAAGTGCACAATTCAGTGTCTGTACATGAAGTTTTGCAGACCAGCCACCCTGGGTTCGTGTCTAGTCCAGGGTGCTGTTGCAATCGGGCAGAGCTGCCCTATCAAAGACCATCTGGTCGACACAGCCTGAACTATTTACTGCCTTGCCCTTCAGAGAAAAAGTTTGTTGACCCCTGCTCTAGGTGGTATTTTCCTCCAGCGATTTACTTTTGCTTTTGACGACAGGCAGCAGGGGTGCTCACCATCTCCAGTCTCCCATATCCAGCTAAAGGGATGAGATAGCTGAAAGCCAGCCTCCGGGACTGCGGGGGCTGCCCTGTCCATGGTCCCCTCTTCCTGCTTCGGGAGGCCGCCCAGAGGTGTGACCCTTCTCTCCCCAGCCCCAAGACACTCTCAGAATCACGCTCCAATTCTCAGCCTTCCAGCTGCATCTCCACGACTTTCACACACCTCCTGGGAGAATGGACCCTCAGTGGGGGGACTGAAGAGACAGGGCAGTCCAGGGAGGTGCTGCCCGTCCAGGGTTGAGGGACCTGGGGGCTCCGGGTCATTAAGGAGCTGGGGTGAAGGCTGACTGCGCAGGCTCGTTATACATCCATTCCTGAGGCCACGGAGGTTAACACTCGCGGGAAGCGGGGAGGCTGACTTGTGGGTCACACGCAGGAGATAATCACACCACTGAGTAAATGTTGAATCCCCTTCTCCACTTCCTGTTCCTGCCAGAGAGGGCCCAGGGGTCCTCCACTGCTCGTACTGCCCACCTGCTTCCATATCCCCCCCCAACCCCCCCACCCTCCC
>SJYQ01000600.1:1212708-1250145 GCA_006410935.1 Redunca redunca | reverse complement strand
AAAAAAAAAAAAAAAGAAAAACCATACTAAAGAAATACAAAAACCAGGAAATTGTATTCATCAAAAGATGTCAACGGGAGAGAGGTTCAAGAGGGAACGGACAATTGTACACCTATGGCTGATTCATGTTGATGTTTGACAGAAAAAAAAACAAAATTCTGTAAAGCAATTATCCTTCAATTAAAAAAATTTTTTTAAAAGGCAAAAAAAAAAGAATTAGCCACTTCTCATTAAAGAAGGCCCACCTTCTTGGCAAACAAAATGATGGACCCTGGGACGCCTACTCCATTGAACGCCTGCTTTTGAGTACGAGGGATAGAAAAATCCTGTTTTCACATAATTCCAAAGATTAAACAACTTTTTTCACAGATGTTCCTTAAAAACCTGTAACTTTCTGGAAGTGTTTGTTCTCCGTGGACCAGTTGGGTGGGATGCCCTCTAGACGCACCTGGAAGTGATCCTCATCACCAATATGCAACTATTTCTGAGTACTTGCAACCTGGCCTTCCCAGGTGCCCCAGTGGTAAAGAATCCGCCTGCCAATGCAGAAAACGTGGGTTTGATCCCTGGGTTGGAAAGATCCCCTCGAGAAGGAAACAGCAATCCACTCCAGTATTCTTGCCTGGGAATCCTCATGGACAGAGAAGCCTGGTGGGCTACAGTCCACGGGGTTGCAAAAGAGTCAGACACAACTTAGTGACTAAACAACAACTTGCAAACACACAATTATTTTTGCCTCTTTAATAAAGTCTCAGTTTAGACAAGTCTCAATTTCAGTTTTCTATTGCAAAATGGTGCTTTAATACAGTAGATCAATTAAGGAGGAAAAAAACACAGAAATCAAAAGAACGTTTGTGTGACAAGCCTCTTTATCGGGGTATCTCCCTTTACCCAAGGTGGTGAAACAACCGACTTTACGTGAACATTCATCAAATCCTCACAAGTAGTTATTAATTTCCACTTTTATTTTCAAAGTGAGTTCAGAGAGTGTAAGAACAAAAGTTCCAAGTTAACCACGTCACTGTTTTATCCTCACAATAGATTTTTTTTTCCAACTCCTTTGAAATTTTAGACTTCTATGTAACTATATCCTTCTACATTAAAGCTATTCCCCAACTCACAAGAACTCCACTCACTGTTAATTTCTATGGACACATTTTCAATCACTCATTTTATGCACTATACAAAAATCCCGTCTTTTTGTCTGCAGTTAAAAAGAGAACCTAAAGGCTCTCAAAGGACCCTCCACCAAGTCACCAAAAGAAAATCACCAATATCCAAAACTTTACAATAAAAATGTTTTTCAAAAATGTTATTTACAGACTGAAACTCCAAATTCTACATTGCCATCAATGTAATATACAAGAGCATACAAAGCCCTAGGAAAGAGAAAAGTATTTCATTACAAAATATTTGTGATCAAGAAAATATCACAACTTTAAATAAAGAATAGGAAAAGTGACAGAAAAATAAATATATTTAAAGATGTCCATTTTCACAAATAACAAAAAAGTACAGAGATAACAAATGAAGCTAAAATATGCAGGAGCTTCAAAATAACTCTAGCAGCGCTTGCATAAGTCTGTTATACAGCAATGTTGTTTAGACTCCTCTCTCTCAGTGTTTGGTTATAAAAATACAAAAAGGGACTCAATAGAGGAGGATTTCAGTGAGCTGGAATTCATGATACAATGAATAGCGAGTAGACAGGGTCTGCGTTGTAACCCTGGCCTCTTGTTGCTAGCAAAACCATTCCACCAAATAACCTAAAATCCCCTCTCTTCCCCCACTTTTGGACAAAGGAATTCTCAGTTACCAACATAACATTCCACTACGAACAAGTAGTTCCAGTTCTAACAGCACTCTTGGGAGCCTCAAGATAAAATACTGTGTTTTATAAAAGTTCAACCCCTCTTTTAGTCAATGTGAATTACATTAACCCAGAACTCCTTTTTTCCTCTTAAATCCATTTTTACACTCACAAATATGTGATCTGTCTGATTCTGCTTCTCTAAATCCTCTCTCTCTTCCCTCCAGGCGTCTATTGGTTTCTGAAGTCCTTGGAGATCTCCTTGAGTGCCAGCTCCAACCTGCAGCATCCAGGACCAGCCCTGGCCGCCTCCCCCATCTGTCCTCCTATGTTCCCTGCCACCCACTGCAACTCCAGAACACAAATGCAATTAAGCAGAGGGTACACAGTGTATCCAAAATAGTTAAACTCATTCTGAAGATTTTAAAGAGCGTCCTAGAGGACTTTTCAGTGAAAAGATAGCATGTCAACAAACTCTTCTAAGTATGAGCCAAGCTTTCAAAATTTATCACCAACTCCACTGTAAAATATTGCACATGATACTCTGTCTTTTCCTTTAGTCTCTACAGGAACAAAACAGAAAAAAAAAAAAGAAGAAGAAAACAAAAAATCCAACCACATCTGTTCAGACACCAGAGTAAGTCTAACTTGAAAGTAAGATGCCTGAAGCATGTACTCGCTCAAGTTCAAAGAAACACCCAAACAGGATGAAACTGGGTACTGAAGGACACTACGGGAGGAGTGTCAGCCTCAGTCACAAATCCTTGTGACCAGGGGGGACTGGTCCGGCAGGTATAAGACAGGTGGGGAGCCCACACTACTTGAAGGGCTGCGGAAATGTGCGTCAAAGGAGCTCGGTGTAATTCCAACTTCACCTTTCAAAAAATCGTCTTCCTCATCTTCTACCACCTCCTGCACAAAAACAGAGATTACAAACAAGATTGCAAGCAGCAGTTTGAAATGCTTTCAAGAATTCCTTTCCTCAGGAATGTGCTACTTCTGGAGAAAAAAAAAGTGAAGGAAAAAAAATCTTCATTTTGAAGGCTTCCTCTGATGCATACTTCTTTGTTACAAACCACTCACACAATTGCTCATGACACATTGTGAACATCTCTTAAAAATCTGATTTTGTTTAAGACAGATTTTAAGTTCAAGGAGGACAGGTAACATCATATATCACTCTTGCTCAATCTAACATAACATGGAATGAATAACCACCTTCCTCAAACGCAAAATTTAAAGAAAAAATAAAAATAAAAAGCATTCCAATGAAAAAGAAAGGCATATTAAATCTGATTTTTAATGAAGAAATGAATGTGCCACAAAGAAACAGATGGTGACATTCCTATCTTCACCACCTATTCATGAAGACCTACAAAATTAGTGTGAACTTCTGGGGATGTTTCAGTAATAAGCAAATTTGAGACTGTTTCTTGGTGGTAACTATCAAGAGGTAAAGATCTAAATTTGTTAAGCTGATTTTTAATTATCCTTCACGTCCCAGAGTCAGCATGTGAGATATCTGGTTTGAACAATTCATTAAAAAGCAAGCAGGACTTCCCTTGTGGTCGAGTGGTTAAGAATCCACCTCCAGTGCAGGAGACACAGGTTCAGCCTCTGGTCTGGGAAGAGCCCACTGCTACAGAGCAACTAAGCTCTCGCGCCACACCCACTGAAGCTCGCGCACCTGAGCCCACGCTCCGCAGAGAAGCCACTGCAGTGAGAAACCCACACCCCACGACAGACTAGCCCCTGCACATCCCAACTACAGAAAACCCACACAGCAACAAAGAGCCGGCACCGCCAAAAATAAATACATAAATCTTTAACAAACAAACCAACAAAGGCAAACACTCTTCTCATAAGAACATAACCTCAGTCTGGTGTTCCGTGATGGCTGAATGAACACATGTAGTATTCAAATGTAACACTGCCTTTAACTCTTTTACTGTGATCTGTAGCCACATAGGAGATTCCCAGAAAGTGTATTGAAATCACAACTTTATTTACCTTTTTAATGGGTTTCTTAAACTCCTGAAGCTCTTCCGTACTCATGTCTTCCCATATCTGATAAAGAGGATCGATGAATTTCTTTGACCTGTCAAAAAGATCACATTTCAAAATCAAATTAAATACTAACAGCAAAAGTCATACATTTATTAGCTCTTTTCTCACAAGATCCAAAATGAAAAAGTAAAAACTATAACTCAAATAATAGTGTCCAAAAATACCCTAAGCAGGATCTGTTAACGTGGCTCCTTTGTAAGAGCACATCCACTCACAGATGGAGTATTACACCTACTATTTCTCATCTTTTCATGTCAAGTGAAAACTACTTCGACTGTGCGAAGATTGACAGTGAGTTATAGTATGTTCAAACTGAAGGTGAAACTATTATTCTAGAACTTCCTTTGCTGTTAGTTACAGACTGTTATAACAGAAATTCTGCTTCCTTATATACATGCGAAGTTAAGACTGGCCTGAGGTTTTCTGTAATTACCCATCCAGATAAATCACTTGGCATTTGCTAATATCGTGCAAGACTATGGAATGTGGTCTCTAGAGGAAGGAATGAGTCATTTGGGAGAAATTTATGAGCAAAGAAAAGGCAGCATCCTCCTTCTCCAGCCTCCTCTATGTTCAAACCAACAAGTTTCAAGGATGACAAAAACCCCTTGGTATCAATCTGGGCTCCTACTGAGGTAGACCCTCAGCAGCCTCAAACTGGCTTTTCCACCCTGGGCCTGGAATACACACAAGGAGACCACAAGACCCTGTCAAAGGCTAGAAGAGCCACGCATGACCAAGAAACCCTAGATGCTGATCCTGGGAAAGGCATATACACACCACATCTAAATTCACCACCGAAAGGTCAACTGTGTAACACCCACCTCTTCAGCACACAAGGATCAAAGGGGAAGAAGGTGTCCAGTGGGTTTGTGCAGGTCTGCACCGAGTCCCCCCCAGCAGTGTTTCTGATAACGGGCAGCATCTGGCGATTGTTCCTCTCAATGAGAGTGTAGCAGAAGACAAGCTGGTATTTGCTGTGGAACAAAACCAATACCGACAGAAGCATTAACTTGCCACAGTTACTCTATGGACACGCCCATTTCTGTGTGACAGCCACCCCAACACACAGACCTTACTGAACATAACAACTACAAGAAAAAAGAGCATAAAGTAGAAAGTAATCCTTTTTGGGAACAGTCTTCTGGGCCTACTATTTACAATTGGCAAAGGAGGAAGAAAATGTACTATCACTTTAAGAATATGAGAGTGGGCTTAGATTATTAATAGGCACCACTCACGGAAAACGAATAGGTTCACGGAAAACAAATGGGTTCACGGTAATTGTTATAATTTACAAAATTCTGTAGCTGTCTAATTTTTACTGTTTGTAAGAGAATTAGTGGGTTGGTGAAAAAAAGGGCTTCGGGTTCCACTGAGAGAAAATATGCATTGTTGATGGAGAGACTTGGCTACTGAAGAAATTAAGACGGGTCCTAAGGGAGAGACATGGGGTTTACTGAATCACAACCTCAGAAAACAGTAAAGAAAGCAATAGAGAGTAAAAACAGTTAAGTGGACAGAAGACCTTGCAATAAAAACCCATGGGACCAAGACACGGTAAATCCCTCTGTGGGTTATGACTTAGCAATTCAAGATCATTCACTGGGCCACTCTTTGCGATGAGGACTTAGCTCACTTCTGCTAACTCCCCCGGCTCCCCGCTTCCCTCCCACGGTACTCGTTCAGGCATCTGTTCTCAGGCTCTCAGCTCATTATTGCAATCTTAAGTACCATATGGCTGTTTCGGTTCCATTAGCCAAGGATCACATTTGACTCTTGGTGGGAAGGTAGTATGGCAAAACTGCACTTTCCAGTATCTGGTAAAACTGAAGGTGTGTACTTCTATCGCCCAGCAACTGCACTTATTGGGTGACAGGAGTCTATGCCTGTGCGCCAGGACACACATACAACCATGTTCCCAACATTGGAAAAGTAAGGCAGCTTGCTGCTGCTATTGCTGCTAAGTCGCTTCAGTCGTGTCTGACTCTGTGCGACCCCATAGACGGCAGCCCACCAAGCTCCCCCGTCCTTGGGATTCTCCAGGCAAGAACACTGGAATGGGCTGCCATTTCCTTCTCCAATGCATGAAAGTGGAAAGTCAAAGTGAAGTCGCTCAGTCATGTCCGACTCTTTGCGACCCCATGGACTGCAGTTACCAGGCTCCTCCACCCATGGGATTTTCCAGGCAAAGAGTACTGGAGTGGGTTGCCATTGCTTTCTCCTTAAATCCCAACAAAGAATCGATTTTTTTAAATTATGAGAGCATTACACAGCAGTCAACATCGAGTGACAGCCATATGGGTCCACATGGTTAACTCAATAAGTACGCAGAAGCAGCAGCCACAGAATAATACTTAAGATCCTTTACACAAACCTTTATTTCCACCCTTGCTTACAGACTCCCATCTTACTCCTCACCTCCGCCGCTAATCCCAGCCCCAAATCTCCGGCCTCTGTGGCCAGCCTGCCCCTCAGCGGCAGCCCCTACTTCTACCCACACACACTCTACAGGCAGCAGCCTCTGCCTTGTCCCATCCATCCTTTTCTTCCAGAGGCTATCTCCCTGCGACATGCTAGAGATGCCCACCCGCTGGGCACTACTGCTGGTCGGTTTATTTTGGCACTATCATTTTTGAGATCTCAGGAGAGAGAGAAATCCTTAGACTAGATACCCACTGAAGGAAAAATCAGGGTGCTGATGTCTAGGGGAGCAGAAATTATCCTTGTCTTCTAATAGCACCATCTGTTGAGCATTTTAAGCTATGACCTACAGTCCATGGGGTCGAGAGATGTTGGACACAACTGAGCGACTAACACTTCTTTCTGTCCTCAATATCCTAATTAGAGGCCCAAGGTCTCTAATTCACTTTCTACACAAAGCAGGATAGTTCAGTGAATGCTGACAAAGGAGCCAGGCTGTCAGCATTCAAACCTTAGCTCTGCCACAGTCTACCCACTGACTTCTCCCAAGTCATTCAATCTCTCTGTGACTCCACCTTGTCATTTATAAACAGTGGTTAGTAATAGTCATAGGACAGTGTGAGGAACACGTGAGTTCTGTGTAGAGTGCTTACCGGAACCGTGCTGGGCACACAACAAACGCCATGCATCAGCTGCGGCCACAAGGCCTCCACTGAACCATCTCCCTATTTGTTGGATGTTTATCTTGTGTCCAGTCTGGTTTTGTGACTATTATAGGAGTCACTCTAATAAACATCTGTGGTTTGTACCTCCTGGCTTACGAACTTACTTCAAAGTGCCTGAGCTTCTGCTGAATGATCCTCTCTAGACTAAAAAGCAGTAGCAGTCTGCAATGCCACCAAAAGTACAAAAACAACGCCTTCGATGCAGGGTTTTCTGCAGGCACTGGGTTACTGGTTTTTAAATGTCTTTGTTATGAACTTTGTTAAGTAATATTACAGAAATTTAATGGAATTTTATAATACTAACGTAAGTTTACTTTTTAAGTAACTTACAGAAATAAAGCAAAAAGAACTTACTTTGTGATTGCGGCAAAAAAGTTAACGACTGAGGGCAGGCAAATCTTCAGAGGATTCAGCTGACTCATCACTATCCGTTCAAAATTTAGACTCTGAAGGTACCTCAAACCTTTGATTAAAAAACAAAAAAAAATATATTTTTCAAAAGGTACAAACACAACAGTCTAAGCAGCACTCATTATTCTACATATATATTAAAAAAAAATTTTTTAAGGGTGCTTTAAAGGTTCATGTAGATATTCACATAGTGCAAAGCCCAAAGAACATCGTTTATCTTAACCACATGCATTTACGACCAAACCAACTTTTCTAAAGAAGAGAGTTTACTCTTTTAAAGATCCAGGAAAGTAAAGATACATTCCTAGTGGGCTGCGAGCTTATAAGACAACCTGGAACTCAGACGCACGAAGCTCAGCACATGCTGACTGCAGCGCGGGAACCACAGGACATGTGACCTGACTTCTGCTAACAATCATGGGCTCATTAAGCAGTTGAGGAGCACAGTGAATTCTCCATTCCCTCGAGGTAATGACTGTACAGTATGGAATTTCTCCTTCCTGAGTTCTATACACACACACACACACACACACTAACATGACAGTTAACAAAGCCAACAGCAAGACTTACACAAATTATCAGTAAAGTTGAGCCTATTCAAGTGTGCGTTCACTGTATTTTGTGGGTTTTTTGTTTTGTTTTTATAACAAAACTATGGAGGTAGAAGGAAAAATTAGGTAGATACTACTGTCTTGGAATCAATGACTATACTTCTCTCCTATACTAAAAAGAAGAACACCACACTTATTCTAAGAGGTGAGCAAACCAACTTGTGCCTAAGTATATTTTTGTTAGGAGATCCTTTGATGTACATATTTTGATAAAAGTGACTAAAAATGCAATAATGTAAAGGCTTACAAGAAATAGATCCTCTTTAACTAAGACTCTTAGCATTTATTTTTACAGAGAAAAGCACTGATTTTACTTGCCTTGTGATAAAATCTTGTCCTACTACTGTTAATACACCTATTTTTAAGCCCCTTATCTTTTCAGTGGTAGTCATGATATAAGAAAGTGCATGTAATGCAACATGTACAAGCTTCAGTTTAGAGCTGTGATTCTCAACTAAAGGCCACAGTGCCCTCAAGAGAACATCTGGTAGTGTCTGGAAGATAGTTTTAGTTCTCACAACAGAGGACGAGCAGGGCTAGTACTGGCATCGAGCGGGTAGCGAACATGAGATGCTGCTGGTCGCCCTATTATACACAGGACAGCCCCCACAATAAAGGATTATCCAGCCTAAGGTATCGGCAGTGCAGAGTCTGAGAAACTCTGGCTTAGAGGAAACAGCCTATTAAACCATTTGCGTTATTCACAAAAATGAAACAATTTAAACTGACTTAACTGATGCTGTTCTTAGGGACTGCCTTCAACTGTAATATGCTAACCCAAGAAACAAGCTTCATCTGGTAGACTCAAATTTTAACTCTTAGAAATTAGCAAAACTGCTCTTTCGTCTAGGCCGCCGACATGCCATTCAGACTAAGGAAGACCCGGAAACTTAGGGGACACGTGAGCCATGGCCACAGCCACGTCGGCAAACACCGAAACACCCGGGAGGCCGAGGTAATGCTGGTGGCATGCGTCATCACAGGATCAACTTTGACAAATATCACCCAGGATACTTTGGGAAAGTTGGTATGAGGCATTACCACTTAGAGGAACCAGAGTTTCTGCCCGACTGTCAACCTTAATAAATTGTGGACCTTGGTTAGTGAGCAGACACGAGTAAATGCTGCCAAGAACAACACAGGAGCTGCTCCGATCATTGATGTGGTGCAATCAGGTTACTACCAAGTTCTGGGGAAAGGAAAGCTCCCAAAACAGCCCGTCATCGTGAAGGCCAAATTCTTTAGCAGAAGAGCTAAGGAGAAGATTAAGGGTGTAGGTGGGGCTTGTGTCCTGGTGGCTTGAAGCCACATGCTTGGAAATTCATTAAATGTTAAGTGCTTTTCTAAAAAAAAAAGAAAAGAAAAGAAATTAGCAAAACTGAAAACAGGAGATTAACTCGGTTTTTGGGTCCAGGAGCACACCTGGAATGACCCCAAGCTTCAGGGCCACCCTCACCTGGTTTTAATCTCTCATCCTGCCAATAAGTTACTTCCCTGGGGTTTGGTCTCGTCTGTAAAGCAGGGATCACATCCGCAGTTCACTGGGCCGTTGCAAGGATGGGATGGGATGGCATGGCATGGGGGCGGCACAGGGGCGGGGGCTGAGGATCAAAAGCGCCGAGCCCGGTGCAGCCACAGCCCAAGTGCTGAGCCACACCTCACATCTGACGACTCCTGCTGCCACTTTCTAGAACGGAGCTTCTCAATCACAAATCCATCAACTGTTAAGAAGGCTTACGGGACTTTCAGGGGCCCACAAGCTGCCAGAAGTTATTTGTAAAAGCTTGAGTGCACATGCAGTTTTCTAATAAACAATTTTTGTCAAAAAAGTAATGAATCTTCATTCTGAAAGGTAACTAGTACATAGGAAAATCCAGTTTCATATCCATCAACCCCACATCACTGACCTTCCTTCAGGTTTCCACTTAAAAGCTGCTTGTGTCTAAAAACAAAAGTGTAGAACACAGCTTGGCAGGCTGAATAAAATGGTCCATGGAGAGCGACATCACAAAATGCCTTTGTTCCTGAATCCTGGTTATTAAGGTATACGTGCAGCCAGTTAACCAAAAGATCTAGGCATGATTTTACAGTACTAGAGAAAAGAAAAATTCAAGTCAACTTCACTTGCTTCATAACACACTAGAGTGACACAAAAACACACAACTGCCTCTCACTGCAAACTAAGAAAAGTCTGTCCATTGACTTATCTATTACCCATGGGCATAGAGGAGAAGCAAGCAAAGGAAAGGATGGGCAGGTGGAAAGGCAGCCTTCCATTACAAAGTCAAGAATGTGGACCTTCCATGAACAACAGGAAGGCCTCTAAGGCGGCCTAAAGGGTCAAGAGTTGGAGAACAGTTTCTCCTGGTCAACTCCGAAGAGCTCTTCCAATGGCCTCCCAGTCCTCTTGAGGGAAAATGGTCAAAGATGAGGCATGTCTACCCACATCTCAGAAGAGAAAAACAGCCTGGCTGACTTCACCATTCCCTGGGGGTTCTGATGAAGTCCTGTGGTCAACAATTTAGGACAGAATACCCAGACAGCTTTTAGTTGTCAGGGAAGGGTTTTTAATAGCATTCTGGCCCAAGGATATCTTCATGGATCACTAGAAGAAACAGGCCCAGCACTGGCCTCCTAAATAGATCCATTACCTTCAAAGGGGATTTTTTTTCTTCAGCTTTAACAGATACAATTGATTCGGAATGCAAATGAAAAATGACAAACCTATAAAAAGAATCAAAACAGTATACAACACTGTACCCATCCATGAAGACAAAGGGATCTTCATGTTCAAGTGCAATGATACAGATGACAAAAGCTTTGCATGTGAGGTTTTACAGTTTAAAAATGAGACATTTTATTCTGAAATTGCCTCTTGGAAATATAAACATCTTGCATAGAGTGGAGAAACAAATTTTCCACTTTAAAGACAGGCCACAAAAATAAGGCAGTTATTTCTCTGACTTGAGACAATACTATATTCTTTTTTAAAGCATGATAAGAAAAGCACTTGGAAAATCAGGTTACTTACATAAGAGGAATAAATTTAGCTCTTGCCAAAAAGCTCCCAATATAATTTGCAGCAGCTTGCCTGATGATAGCAGGATTATTTGGATCCTGCAATTTTTTCCAGAGATGTTCCAAAAATGCTTCCGCAAATCCCTATAAAAAGAGAAGGTGTTGGTCTCCTCTTTTTCTAATGCTTCAGATATTCTAGCTAGCAGAATTCTAAGATTTTTAACTCAGCAACATGGGAAAGCTCCAGTATCTCAGTTATACTGCTAAATAATGAATAGGGTCATCATGGTTCTTATTTTGGAAACACTCTGAGACAATACTATCAAAAACAAAAGGCATTCCCCAGCCTTAAACAATTCAATGGATGCCCAAACCAGCTGAGCATCAGACTTAGGGCTTTGGAACCCCACACATCCCTGACAGGACTCTGGGATCCAGAAATCTGTAAAAGCTCTGTTAAGTGAGAATTCTCTGGCGGCCCGGGGGTCAGGACTCAGTGTTCTCACTGCCAGGGTGCAGCCAAAACATAAATAAATAAATACAGCTCTATGACTCTGATATTTAGCCATAACTAGAAAGCAGTGCTTATCCACACTCACATGGGAATCCCTTTTGCCATACCTTCCAGACTGCACATAACAAACTCAACCAGAAACAGAAATGAGGATTAAAGTACAGCTGATATCTGACTAATTATGCTAACTGTAGGGGAAAACTGACCAATTCACTTCTTTTCAACAAAGAATGCAACCTCCAGCTTCTCTCAAACAGCTCTTTTCAAAAGCTACTGACATATGCTTTGGGGCAGATTGAGTTTAACCTTCCTACCCACGAACAGTACTCTCCTAGACTAGGACTAGGAAGCTATGAAACAGTGCAAAGAAGAGTCCTGTGTTCTTTTGCTTTGCTTTGTTCTCAAAATAGAAAAACAAACTCTGAAGTTTTAAAACCCTGAATTAAGACTTTAGTTTGGGCTAGTTAATATCAACTGAAACAGAATTTTAAAAAAATAAAGTTACATACTGTCTATGAGGTTTTAAAAAATTCGAATATAATTGCTTTACAACTGTGTCCATGTGAGAGTTTAGTGAAAGCTTGAATTAAAGGGAAGGACACCACCTAGTGGACCAAACGCAGGATGACGTTTTCAGAGCACAGCTTCAGGGGACAGGCAGCAATGCCCTCTCCTCCTTCCACAGGTTGAGAAGGGCTTTCTATTTTACTAGAGGCACTAAGTAAAATGAGCTCCAGACAAAGAAATAGTCGATTCATGGTCCCTCGTCAACATTTCCCTCCACCCCTCATTTTTAAAGGAAAATCTGGGGCAAGAATAACAAAAGCTACGATAACGCAAATGACATACTCACCAATTTAAAGCTACAGAGGTAAAACATGAAAAACTGCACATGGCAAGAGGCATGGGTAGGCAACAGGAGCTTGTCAAAGATGGTTATGAGATCTCGATATAAATCTTTTGTTTTGTTGTTATCGATCTTACCTGTCAAGAAAATTTGGCATTTCAGTTTTATAAAGACATTATTTTCAAGCCACGAGTTTCATTTACATTTTAAAAAAGCAAACAAGACCATTAAGAAATACTTCATCCATGAAGCTAACAGGGGGTCGGGGGTGGGGGCATAGGACCCATCTTTATCTGGCACAGAGTCTCCATTTTAATTGTAAAAATCCAGGACTGGTAAGGAAGTGGGCCCTCATCTCACACACACCACTGTAATTCCACACATTGGAAAATCGCCATTTATAAGTTCTACTGCTAGGAAGTTATCACAAGCAAACAAGTGACAATATAGGTATAAGTACGTTCATTACACTGTTACTTATAATGGCAAATAAAGCACGGGGAGGAAAAAAACAAGGAACCAGTTAAATTCATATGATTAATAACTATTTTAGAAGAACTGTGAATTGTATGAGAAAATGTTCGTAAGAGGTAAAAAGGGAAGATTATAAAATACTACATATAGTGTGATTCCCTCGGAGAAGGCAATGGCACCCCACTCCAGTACTCTTGCTGGAAAATCCCACGGATGGAGGAGCCTGGTGGGCTGCAGTCCATGCAATCGCTAATAGTCGGACACGACTGAGTGACTTCACTTTCACTTTTCACTTTCATGCATTGGAGAAGGAAATGGCAACCCACTCCAGTGTTCTTGCCTGGAGAATCCCAGGGACAGGGGAGCCTGGTGGGCTTCGGTCGCACAGAGTCGGACACGACTAAAGCAACTTAGCAGCAGCAGCAGCAGTGTGATTCCCCAAATCCGCTGAGAAAAACACATACACCCATGCAAATAGAACAGAAAAAAATTTTAAAAAATGCTAATAATGGTTCTCCAAATAGGAGTGTGACCATATAAACTGTCTTTTAAAAAAAAATCCTTTCCTGTATTTTCCAAATCTTCTCTAACCAACACGTATTACTTTTATAGCAGCAAAAAAGTTAAAGCAGTAACATACTCAACTCAGATTCAAGCCCTATTATTCTGAGTGGTTGAGTTTCATTCTTAAACCTGAGAAATGCAAATAGAAAAAAAAAAAACTGCTTTTTTCAAGGCAAAGTGTCTAGACTAAAAATCTAAAAATTCCATTAAAGGCAAGAAACATATCAATTTGTCCACCAACACTTGGAACAACCAAAAGTACCCAGACTAAATTTCAAACATAACACCAAGTGTGTGCATGCATGCATGCTAAGTCGCTTCAGTCGTGTCTGACTCTTTGCAATCACATGGACTGTAGCCTGCTAGGTTCCTCTGTCCATGGGATTCTCTAGGCAAGAATACTGGAGTGGGTTGCCATGCCTTCCTTCAGGGGATCTTCGCGACCCAGGGATCAAACCCGCATCCTCTTAACATTTCCTGCATTGGCAGACACATTCTTTATCACAAACGCCACCTAAAAAGCCCCAAATATCTACTATGTGTACGTATGCTTGGTCATGTCCGACTTCTTTGTAATCTCATGGACTGTAGCCCACCAGGCTCCTCGGTCCAATACCGGGGTGGGTTGCCATTTCCTTCTCCAAAATATCCACTATACCATTCTTAAATGTCTCCAACTTGAGGGCCACCTTAAACTGTCCAAACTCTGTATGTAATATTTTAATACAGTAGGCAGTGAAAAGATCACCAAGGCCTTTGAAGACAAACACAACTGAGTCTGGGTCCCAGTCCCACTATTCTCAAGCTATGTCACATTGGCAAACAATCTCTCTAAACCTTCTTTTCCTGATACTCAAAACAAGGATTTTTGTCGTGATTTTCTATCAGTAAGCCCTGCACATTGCATCCCAGCTGTGGCTACTGCAGGCTGTTACCGTCCACATAGCAGACGTCCTTAATGTAGGACAAGAGTAAAGACAGGAGGATGTCCAGGCGCTCAGCCACGGGATGGACCATCTGATCGAGCCTTCCTGGATCAGCCTCGGTTTCGTGGTCAGCTTCTTCATCTTCATCCTTTGAAGGTAAAGTAAAAACTGACATTATAAAAACTCAGTAAAAGTAGTTTAGGGAGAAAACTCTGAGGTAAGTGTTTCCTTTAAAAGATAAAGAAAAAACCCATAAATCTTCCCAGGCAGGGGCTCTCAACCAAAGGCATGAATCAGAATCATCCTTGGAATTCAACATGAAAGCACAGATCCAGCCTCTGACTCTCATGTAGAAGAGCCACCTACAGTGTGGCCGTGCAAACACCACAGATTTCCCCCAGTTTCTGGCACAAACTATTGGTGCCAGGTTTCCTTTCCTGGGACAGGGCACCCACCCCTTCAGCTGATATGAGCACTGGCTGCCAATTCACAGCTGCTCGGTTCTCCAGAGAACTGCCTTGGCTCCTCCCAATCCTCCCAATCAGACCTAGTAAGTGACATGAGGTCACAAGAGGCCACTCCCCTGGTCTCAAGGCAGGACTAACTCTGTCCTGTAACTCATGCTCCAGAGCTCCTGGGGGGGTCAGGCTGCAGCGACTTCCAGTCAAAACCCAACTCTCCCTTCCTTCCTTCCCCTGCCCTTTCCTGCTTCCCCACACCCTATGTCCCAAGGGCACCTGCATCCCCATCTCAGGCTCCTCCCAGTGAACCCAAGTTAAGACACGACTCCGGGCAGAGAAGCACTGCGTGAAGGTACACAATTTGTAGAACACAGGAGTCACACTGACATGCTTTTCTACGTATCACTCCTCCACAAACAATATGTGGTGTACAGAAACAAACTTAAGGAACAGACAGAAGAATAAAAGGAAAACAGACTTCACCAAAACCAAATTCAAAGCCTTGGAAATGAACTCTACTAGTCGATAAGCAACTAGGCAGCAAACTATCCATTTAAAGAATCATTTTCAAGCTTGCCAAACTACTGCTTTAACCCAAAGCCTTGACAAAGGTGAGGAGCCATCAGCTGTCTCTTGCCACCCTCCGGGACTGTGAGCTGTACGTGTCTGACTACGTTCACAAACGCTGACCATATTAAACAGGGCTTCTGTGGCGTCGGCTCCACCACCGGTTTGAGCTGCTGTTTCCTCAGCATCCTCAATATCCTGCCGGGATGCATTCACCTACATCGTAACAAAGAAAAAAAAAGAATAAAAACATATAAAATACAACCACAGTATTCAGCAACTGGAAATTCACCTAATGCACACGTTCTAAAGCTATCCACACTAGCACCCTATACAGCACTGTAACTCAATACACAATTATGGCACAAATCTATAAATGAAACTCGGTCATGAAAGAATTGACAAGATTGTAAATCAACCACCCTGTACTACATATTTTCATAAAAATCAATATGAACTGTGCTATGTTGGTCTGTATCAGAGAGCTTCAAAATTTAACATTTATCCCAGCACTTACTAGGCACAAGGCACATGCATGGTGTATAAGAACATACGATCAATCAACGGAGAAAATTATTAAATCAAAGTCAATTTTGAATTACTGAAAATTTATTTTAGCATATAACCCTCCAGATACCATTCAAATATGCCTTTTTAACATGTCTATATACATGACCTTCTTTCTAAATGTACTCTAAAATGTTCCACAAGCATACATCAGAGAAGGACTTTATAAAGATTATGGATGCAGGTGATCAGAGAGGTTTAACTCCAAGTGAACAATGCGCAAGCCCACCCAACCTCTGGTCTTTCCTAGAACTCCCTCCCCACTACAGGATCAGTGTGCTTCCCATCAACCCCTATCTCCTTAGTCCACAAACCTCCTCTCCCCAACCCTGAAACATGCCTCTGACCCCTGCTTCATCCTCTCTCTACACCGCAAACCCTCAGCGGGTCTCTAGCAGCCCCACTGCCTAAGCAGCCACACTCTGCAGCAATAGACTGCCTCCGAAACACCAAACCCAAGGACTCTGCTTTCCTCAACCTCCTGAAGAAGGCCAGCAACGTCTCATGCTGCTGAGAGAAGCCTGATCCTCCCTGGGTGTCCAGGCTCTTGCTTTTCCTCCCACTTCCAATCTCACTTTCTCTCTTCTGTCGGGTTTGCTCTCAGTCCTCGACCTGCAGCTTCAATTGCCGGCTGACTGTCCTCCACCCAGTTCCCTCACCCGCACCTCAACCCATCCAAAGAGGAACTCATCACCCTGCAACTTCCTCCTGACATTTTTTAATACTGTTATGGCAACACCAGGCTTTCGTTCCACAGGGAGCTACCTTTGAGGGATTTCTTTCCCTTACCCCCCAAATCCTCTACTTCCAATCCAGTCAAGGCCCTTTCCTCCATGTGTCACCAGAATCTACCACTTTCTCATTCCCTCTGCAACTTATTGCAGGTCACTTCCTAGGAATGTCTTCTCAACTTCTGACAACAACAGGTTTTCTAGCTCATAATGCATGTGTTCCATCCACAGCATTTACCACAATACTTTTCCACTTACATGACTATCTAAATAATGCCTTGTTCCCCAACCATGAGAGATAGGACTGTCTATAAACAATAACACACCAATGTTCAAAGGAAATGTTTAAGAAATGTTCAATGAATCAAAGGTGGAACTGCGGATTCTCTTCTATTGTTGCTACTATTGTTTCAATTATTATAACAAATACTATAACATAATATTTGGGAAAAGAAAACTGAAAACAGATTATCCAATACTTACGTCCAACTTGAGTAGCTTTTCAACAACAAGCTCCAGAATTTCATGCCTCAAGGTCGGAAAATACACACTAATCCTGAGTAAGTTATGAACATAACATTCCTAAAACATAAAAAGATAGAAAAAAAGATTATCAAGCAACACAGAAACTACACAATATCAACATAATTGTGATTTATATACTCCTACAGTATTTTTAAAACAGGTTTGTTGATACACAATTCACCCACTTTAAGTGTACAATTCAATAGTTCTCAACTATTCACAGTTGTGCAACCATCACCATAATCAATTTCAGAACATTTTCATCACCCTAAAAAAAAAAAAACCTTGTATCTTCCAGTAAGGTACCTTCTCCCAGCCCTAAGTAACCACTGGTCTACTTCCTTTCTCTATGAATTTGCCTAGCATAGATATTGCACGTAAGGAGAATATTACATGTGGTGTTTTAGCATAATGTTTTCAAAGTTCATTCATGTTGCAGCAAGTAAACCATGTTTATTGTTGACTGATAGTCCAATCTGCAGGCATAGCACGTTCCATTTATTCATAAGCTGCTAAACACTTGGCTTCCATATTTTGGCTACTATGAGTAAAGCTGCTTTGAACATCTGTGCAAGTTTTTAGGTAGACACATATTTTTATTTCCCTTGGGAGCAGTGGAATTGCTGGTTCATATGGCAATTCTACCTTTTATGAGGAACTGTAAGGCTGTTTACCAAAGCAGCTGTACCATTTACCATTCACATCCCCACCAGAGCGTGGGGGGATTCTGGTTTCTCCAGATCTTTGCCAACACTTGCTACCATCTATCGTTTTGAGTATAGCCATCCTAGTAGGTAGGAAGCAGTATCTCACGGTGGTTTTGCCTTGCATTCTCCTAATGACTAAAAATGTTCAGTTTTTCGTGTGCTCCTTAGCCATTTGTTTATCTACTGTGGAGAAATACCCCTTCAGACTCTTTGTACATTTTAAATTAGGTTCAATAAGAGTTCTTTAAATATTCTAGATACAAGTCCTTTATCCAATATATGATTTGCAAATATTTTCCCATTATTTAAGTTGTCTTTTCATTTTCTTGAAGACTATGAAGCACACAGGTTTTAATTTTGATACAATTCAATTTAACTGTTTTTGCTGTGGTTTCTTGTGGTATATCTAGAAATTGTTGTCTAAGATTACAAATATTTTCACCCACATTTTTTCTACAGTTTTATCCAATTTGAGTTCAATTTTGTATATAATGTGGAGAGAAGTCCTATTTCCTTCTTGGCATATGAACATACTCCTGTCCCAGAATCAAATGTTGAAAAGACTATTTATTCTCTTCCCCACTGTCCTACACAACCGATCACTATACATTGATCTGGCATCCTGTGACTATACTGAAATCATCTATTACCACTAGTGTTCTTGTGAATTCCTTAGGATTTTTCTGTATATAATATCATGTCATCTGCAAAAAGAGAGTTTTATTTCTTCCTTTCCAATCTCTGCGCCTTTCTTTTTCTTGCCTAACTGCTCTGGCTAGAAACTCTGGAATAATACTGACCAGAAGTGGCAAAAGTGGACATCCCCATTTTGTTCCTTATTGTGGGGGGAAGCCTTCAATCTTTCACTACTGAGTATAAAGACAAGTTTTGAATTTTTCATAGATTTTTTTCACAGATGCCCTTCATCAGGCTGAGGAAGTTCTCTTCTGTTTTTGTCACAAAATGGTTTTGGCGTTTTTCATCTACTAAGATGATCATGTGGTATTTACCATTTATTCTACTGACACAGCCTATTATACTAATTGCTTTGGGAGTATTAAATCAACTTTGCATTCCTAGGATAAATTTCAGTGTATAATTCTTTTTTGTACGTTGTTAGGCTCAGTTTCCCAGTATATTATTGAGAATTTTAGCATCTATGTTCATAAGAGATACAGAATTTGTAACATTCCAGTTGAAGCACACTCTCACAAATATCAACAAGTTATTAACTCTTTATTTAATACCTATAATACATTATTTAGAAAAAAATATTCTGTATTTAGAAGGAAACCACTATTAGTTATTGAACACTACACAGATGATCTAAGTATTATGCAAAAGACTTCCAAGACTTCATTAACAGAAGGCTCTACCTTCAAATAAGGCATGTTTACTACTGGTAATAAATGAACTATTATCTTCCAGCAATTCCTACCTGTGTTCTACCTAGATATTTCTGAAATGGACTCTGCCTTTGACACGCACACAGAAATAAGAGAAAAGGCACTGAGAATCCTCAGTCAGTGGCTTGCTAAAAAAGGAATGAATCAAACTCTTAGTCTTGAGTTTAAAACTCAGCAGACAAATCTTTCAAGAAAAAGACCTGAATTCACCTAAAAGTAAACCACACAAAACAACCTTTCCATTATTTCCCCCATGAAAAGATTTCTTACCAATGTTCTCTCTGATTTTCGAATAAATGGAAATTTTTCCACCAGTATTGGCATAAGAAACCATGGTGTGCTATTAAAAAAAAAAAAAATTCAATAAATCCATGATAACAAGACTTTCTCAGAAGGTAACATTTCCATTCTAAGAGCAAATATGGATACAAGAGGCAAAAGGATACTCCTACCTCAAGCAACTGGAAGTGAAAACACCTCAGAGAAAATCTGTAACAACTTAGGGGAAAATAAGCTTCTGCTGAGTTTGATATCATCAGCATATTAAAGGAGGATTCTTTTTTTTTCTACAAAAGTTTTAACAAAGAGCTTCAGTTTAAAATCTAAACACTTCCCACTACACATGTTATTTTTAAAAGAAGAAAACATTACCAACTTGGACTTTTTATAGTTAGCTTATGTGCTAAACTTACTGGTGGAATTTGAAGTTCACCGTCCAAAAGAAACCTACATATAGAGCTAATTTTTATTCGTAAGACAATACACAAACACATAGGCGGTTCTCACTAAAAAACTTGGGGTATTTTGTCTGTTGAAGTTAAAAGCAAAAGTCCAACCACCATAAAAAGCTGGAGAGTAGACTTGGCATACAGGTTTTGAAAAATAATTGAAGACAACGAATAGAGAACTGAAATGCCATTTTTTCTAAACTGTGGTATGACAGCAATGAGATACAAAAACATGCTGCATACAACTTCAGGTTTGATGCTGCGAACATTTTATAATTTTCTACTAACTGATCATAATTTTCTTGAGACTTAAACACCACAACACAAAATAAGTAACTGAAGTATACTCACGATGGGACATATTTTGCTATTATTTGTAAGGCTCTATGACAGGTGTCAAAATTTGCAGGAAGATCTACAGGTGAAAAGGGAGAGCATGAGCATTAAGATAAGACTGAAAACTGAAAAATTACCTACTCAGGCTAAAATCACCTGCTGACCAAAACGGAATCATCTGTCAGTTAAATAATCGCATGTCAGCAAAATAATAATCTCAAGACTTTTCTCCATGACTATCAGTGAAGACTATAAATAATGCCAGTAACGGCAACTGACTGCATAGTAATCAGTTAAATATAACTGAGATTCTTTTTGTTAGATATATAACAAAAAGACCCCATCAAAGGTTGCCCTTCGTTACCATCTACCTGTGCAACTAAGTCCTAGAGGAACCAGGATACTTGAGCGGTCAGCACACATTCACTCAGACACAAGAGGTGGCCTTTGTTTAATCCTCTTTGTACTTACTCTCATCCTCATCATCAGAATCCGAAACATCTACGTCACCTTCTTTAATAACCACTCGGGCTTTTGAAGAAAAAAGAAAATATGTTATACTTCTAACGATCTAAACAACCAATAGCTACATAAAAAAAGCAATTTTTATGTTATCCAAACTTAATACAATAAAATTTACAATGTGGGCATGAATTTTAAGCAGCTAAAAATTTCTGAGTTCCAAGACTTCACCAGAGGCTCACTAAAGCGAATTAAATCCACAAAAGTCACAGCAACAAATAAATCCAGACACTTCCATGGAGGTCATTACAGGGAACAGACAAGTACCAGAACTACTGCTGCTCCAGTAAGTATCCTGGCCTCTTCCACGGTGGCATAATCTCCAAAATACAGTGGGAAGGCAGCCTTTTTAACAGAGACAAATTTTTAAAGAGAAAACTTGAAGCAAGAAAAGAGCAATGACTTACGAGGTACAAAATGAGAAGCAATCATGCTGAGACATGGTCTAAGGAAGACAGTCTGTGCTGATACAAGATTACCAAGGAAGGATAAATACTCCTCCACCACTGTCTGACTTCTGTTCAACCACTGCAATCTCTAGAGATGGGAGGGAAAGACAAAAGAAACATTTTACTGATACAATATATCCTATTTTCAATATATACAATATATACTATTTTTAACAGACACTATTTTCAAAGTACTGAATTACATATAAGTCATTGAAACAAATAGTGAACTTACCAACAGAATATTAATAAGCTGCTCAAAGTCTTTCGTCAAGTACATGATGGAAGAACGGAATTCAAGCAGCCAGTTAATGATCTGGTCATCCTTAAGTTAAAAAAAGAAAAGTACTTTCAAAATCACAAGTCCTCTAAAATAACAAAGAGAAATGATATTACCTGGCATTGGTCATCTATCAGCAATATTTAAATTAGGGGGGGAAAAGTCACAAACTTGGACTTAAGCCAAAACTGGGATAAAGATTTCTTAGTTTGTATCAAAATACAAAAAGATGTTACAATAAATTTTTCTTTTTTCTAAAAACAAAGAAGAAGTAATATAATAATTGGTATCAGGGAAAGGAATCAAGTGCAATATTTAATTCTAATCATTTCTGCTTGCCCTAGAAAAGTGAGAACACCTCAAATGGTAAATGTTGACACCTGGGACTTTTTTAAAGTGAAGAATTCTAACAGATCAAATATTCTAAGGCCACAAAGAACAACAGGTACCTCTACTTCCTCTGTACTCGTGATGACCTGCAAGCATGTGTGTGTATAATACTCAGTCTAAGCTGATTAACCAGAGTCATCAATAAATGTAACTTTTTTTTAACCCAACATGCAAATGGGTCTAAAAGAATCAAAATGTGTTCCATATAAATGATGGGTCCACTACTCCATTAAATATTTTTCAGACAATAAAATTCCTATTCATAATACTTTCCATGACACAGGAAAACCTGCTAAGTTCAAAAAAGAGGTCATGTAGAGAATAAGGTATCAGCGATACTTAATAGATATTGCTTGCATTCAAGCGTATTTACAACACACATGTGCAAGAAAAAATTAAAGCCCCTAATTCTGGGGAACTTTCTGGTGGTCCAGACCTTGCTTTCACTGCCAAGGGGGCAGATTCGATCCCTGGTTAGGGAACTAAGATCCCACAAGCTGCGCAGTATGGAAAAAAAAAACAAAACCCTAGTTTTTTAAAGAAAATGTTTAATGCTGATAAAGATTCAGTAGGGGAAAAGAGAAATAAAGAAACAAAAATAATACAATGTTGCACCTTTAGCAACAGACTACAAACAGTGTTGAAGCCCCAGTGATAAACTATTAACAGACAGGGCTGCACCTACAGCCCTAGACTACTTACAGGAAGTACACACCATGCGCCAGGCACAGTGCCTAACACCATACATATATACCCTTCCCTAATCCCAAAAATGCTGCAAAGGGATTACTGTTATTCTCATTTTATAGATGAAAAAACTGAGGCTAAGAAAGATTAAGATTAATTTGCCCACCACACCAGTGAAAAAGGACTTCCCTGGTGGCTCAGGCGGTAAAGCATCTGCCTACAGGGTAGGAGACCCGGGTTCAATCCCTGGGTCAGGAAGATCTCCTGGAGAAGGAAAAGGCAACCCACTTCAGTATTCTTGCCTGGAAAATCCCATGGATGGAGGAGTGTGTAGGCTACAGTCCATGGGGTCGCAGAGGTGAACACAACTGAGTGACTTCACTTTCACTTTCATCAGTAAAAAACTAGGTTCAAACCCATCTGCCTAGATCAATGCCCTGCCCACTTCCCCACGTGCCTTGCCCCCACCCAGTGGAGCTCCCCACCTTCCACTCAACCAGTGAGAGCTTCCTATGCATTATTTATGTGACAAACCTCCATGACACTATTTGCTGATGAAACCCTAACTAACCTGGCAGGAAAATAAAGTCACAACTCGTTTGCACTACAGTTTAACTTCATAATGTCCACATTCATTAAGGGTAACAAGACCTAAGGCAGAGAGGTCAAGCTAAGTTACACACAAAGTTAGCTCTAGTCAGTCACTTTTCCACTAAAACAAGTGCAACAAAATCATAAGGACACTTAATGCTCCAGTTTTCAAGTAAACCAGTCAGAGACTATGGTACTGAACAATTATTGGAAACAAATTATTTCAACACTCCTCTGAACTAACATAAACATAACTGATGTGATTCTTGGGTCTGTAAAAATTGGAGATGTGCTGATATGAAATACAGTAGAACACAAAGAATGTGCACCCAGGGAAGAAGGCACAGGTCAGAGAAAGCTTTAAAGACGAAGTGATGCTTCCATTGTCTTTAAACAGACGGAGTACTCTCAAGGGCTCTACACTTTACAAAGGTGAAAGCATGTCTTCAGAAAACCAAGAGCAGTTTAGTCTGGCTGGAGTATACCGTGAGCAAGCCAGCCAACAGATAAATGTGGAGAGCAGTGAGGGACCAGACATATCACTGAAGCCCCTGTAAGCCAGATTTCTAATTAGAGATCTGCTGGTAGTGTGGGGCATGGTCTCAATGAAGGCACAATCATGTGCTTAGACAAAATCTGGGAAAGTTCATTAGTGAAGATGACATTTCAGTTGGGTCTCAAAAAATAGTCTTATAGTTACAGTAATAATAATAATAAACACCAATATAAGACTAGGTGCAAGGCACTATTCTAAGACTTTTAACATTCCATGACATAGGTAGAACTACCACTGATTCATAGCTGGGGACACCTAGGCACTGAAATGCAGTAATTTGCCCTCAATCACAAAGCCTGGAAGTGAGGGAGGTGATGTAACCAGAGCCCATGCTCAAACAGGTAGCAAGCAAAGCGGACCCAAGAACCTCTCACAGGCCGAAAGAAAAGGCACGTCAAAGCTGTGAAGTGGCAAATTCAAGAACTAGAGTCTCTAGTGAGACGGAACACGCCAAGTCTGCTGCAGGCCATGCTAAGGGGCTGGTCCTCTATTCCTCGGGGGGCATGAAGCAGGGCAATGGCATTTCTAGAAGGTGATTTAGAGATGACTCAGATGCACTGTTAAGGATATAAGGGGTGGAAGGGACGTGTACGTGAGACAGACAAGCAATAAATCATTTAAGCACATAAAGCCTGTATAGAAGTGGATTTGAAAGAGAAAAAACGCTAAGCCCAGGGCACCTGTAACACCTGTGGGTTTGCGGTTAAGAAACAAGTCTGCACAACGTTGTAATTCAATTATACTTTGATAAAAAAATAAGTGATATTAAAATTAAAAAAGAAAGAACAAAGTCTGAAGTCCACAAGAGCAATTTGATCTATAAATGCAAACAGCTCTATTATGAGGACACAGATACAGCCCCGAGAACATAGGGCAATCACACAGGAAGAATCTGTAAAGTGAGGATGGGGTAAGTTAGGAAATCCAATCAATACCAAATTTCTGAAGAACCTGTCAAGAGAGTGATGAGAGACAAGCAGTAAGAAGACAGGAAGATCAAAGAAACTGAAGGAAAGGTTTTAAGAAATGGGCAGTCAACTGTACAAATTGCTACAATTACTATGGGGCTGAAAGAGAAAGTCCGTGAAATCAGAATGTAGGAAATCATCAGTAACCTTTGTCACAGTACATACAGCAGTGGACTTCACAGTGGATTTAAACACGAATGAGAAAGTGTAGACTGTCGACATGAACAATTACAAAGTCCTCTGAGTCAGAGACTGCTCTCACTGGATTCTCGAAAGACCTCTACGCTTAAAGAACTTATTTCTCTGGTTTTACAAGAAGGGAAACAGAGGCAGAGAGGTTAAAGAAATGTGCCCAAGATCACACACTGGGAAACAATGGAGCTGGGATTCTATTCCAGGCAATCTGACCACCACTGCCCACAGTAACAGACTATTCTTCCCACAACTGGGCAGTCAAGGAAGAAAGGGGGAATAACATTTACATGACAGGTACACATCTCGAACCATTTCCAAAAACACTGAAACCGGGTAGTAGGTTGAAATACAAGTCATCGTTTGTTGGTTTCATTTTGCTGTTCTGGCACTGGAGAGCCATGAGCGTTGCATGCAGCATAGAAGACGGGTTCTAAAAGGGCAAATTAAAGCAGGGTTTCCCAGCCTCAGGACCGCTGGGATTTGGGCCAGATCGTGCATTGCTGTGAAGGGCTGCTGTGCTTTTCAGCTGTGCGTGTTGCTGCTTTTCAGCAGCACCCCTATCACCCACTCACTGGATGGTAGTACCACTGTTCCCTTATCAAAAATGTCCCCAATTCATCACTAAGTTCCCTCAGGGATGAAAGTATCCCTGGTTGAGAACCATTAAAGCAGGATCACCAAGTAAGTTCTAGAGAATGGAAGAGGACCAAAAGTGCAAATTAACATCTTGACAAAGTGGTAACAACTTTGCTAATAATCAAACACAAAATTAGTTACCTTTATCTCTGGATCTGACAGCTGGTTCTTCAACAACTCAAAGTCATTTGTTTCCCCCTTAAGAAGAAAGGAAAAAAATGAATTTTTGCTTGCTTGGGTTTTCCTTTTAAAGACCAACAGCAGGACTTTAACCTCTTACAAAAAGAAAACTGACATCTCAATTCTGGGGTGTTTTGGTACACTTGTGTACTTTGGTACACCTGTGTACTGACATCTGACCATGATAGTATCCATGCATATATATGGATATAAACGCAGGTCACACATGAAAGTACACAGAATGCACATTTCCCCACCATCACTGAGACACAGTAGAATCGCTTCTAAACTAACATGGAAACAAGCCCATTAATAGAGCTGGTTTATTATCCCAAAGCAATGCTTATGTAACTACTTAAGAAATAAAATGCTCTGATCTAATGGGTTTTTTAAAATTATACCACTTGCTAAAGATTTTAAAGGAAACTAGGTAAATAAAGCATCTGAAGGTATAAAACCTCAGAAAAGGGGTTACTATTCTAATTGTGAGTGGACAGCACCATGCTACTGTTAAACTGATTTGACTTCAATATTGATATCTAAAATCCATCTTATTTGTCTATTGGTCTTTAGCATAATAGCTATAATTGTATTCTGACCACCAAAACTCAAACCTCAATACATCAATTATATTTCAATAAACCTGAGGGAAAAACCCACCAAACCTCACACTATCCCCTCTTACCTTTTTGTACTTCAGTAACACTTCTGTCACAGTTCCACCAAACCGAACAGTTTTTCTTGGGGGAGAATTGAAGAAATCATTCTCTAATGTGAGCATGTCTGAAAGCCTACAGAACCAAAAGTATCAAGCCATTAAGTGCACGACAAGGAACAACAAAATTTATAAAATCCAGCATCATTCAGTGAGACCACTGCTAAAGCCCCCTAACTGGCCTCCCTCCTCCCACTTGAATCCCCCATCAATGCATTCTTCATTCAGTGATCTAAAAATCTTTCAAAAACTAAAGACAGGCTTCCCTGGTGGTCCAGTGGTTAAGAATCTGCGTGCCAATGCAGGGGACACGGATTTGACTCCTGGTCCAGGAAGATCCCACATGTCAAGCAGCAACTAAATAAGCCGCCACAACTACTGAAGCCTGGGCACCCCAGAGCCTGTGTTCTGCAACAAGAGAAGCCACCACAGTGAGAAGCCTGCACACCACAACGAAAGCAGCCCGTTTGCTGCAACCAGAGAAAGCTCACAGCAACGCAGTATTTTTTTTTTTTTAAACTTAAAAAAGACAGATCATGCTACTCTTCTGCTTAAATTCTCCAAAGGTTTCCTACTTTACTTAAAATAAAAAAACCTAAACTCCTTATCGTCTTCAAGGGCCTACATTAATCTAGCCCCTACCTATCTCTCTGACCTCACCTCCAACCCTTACATACTGCAGCCAGAGTCCTTTCTGCTATTCAACTTCACCAGTCAGATTCCCATATAACTTACTATTCCCTCTGTCAGAAACACTCCCCAGATGTATACGCGGTTGGACCCTTGTCTTCTTTCAAGTTGAAGCTTAAATGTCAGAGAGGCCTTCCACATCAGAAATCTTAAGTACCCATCCTCTCCCTCTTCCCTACCATCACCCTGTTTTATTTCTTCACAGTAGTTACCACTATCTGAAATTATCGTTGATTTACTGTCTTTCCCTCCTTAGACTTTAAACTCGGTTGAGAGCACGGACATTGTCTTTTTTGATATGCTGTCCCCAACTCTAACATCCAAAGTAGGTACTTAAAAAAAAAAATTATGATATTATGCCAAGAGTTCCACAAAGTTTGTCTTTTAAACAAGTCAGTGAAAAAAACACGGCATCCTGCTAAAAACTCTCATGGAAGGAAAGTTATGACCAATCTAGACAGCATATTAAAAAGCAGAGACATTACTTTGCCAACAAAGGGCCGTCTAGTCAAGACTATGGTTTTTTCAGTAGTCATGTATGGATGTGAGAGTTGGACTATAAAGAAAGACGAGCACCAAAGAATTGATGCTTTTGAACTGTCGTGTTGGAGAAGATTCTTGAGAGTCCCTTGGACTGCAAGGAGATCCAACCAGTCCATCCTAAAGGAGATCAGTCCTGGGTGTTCATTGGAAGGACTGATGTTGAAGCTGGAACTCGAAGAGATGACTCATTTGAGAAGAACCTGATGCTGGGAAAGATTGAGGGCAGGAGGAGAAGGGGACCACAGAGGATGAGATGGCTGGATGGCATCACCGACTCAATGGACATGGGTTTGGGTAGACTCCCGCAGTTGGTGATGGACAGGGAGGCCTGGCCTGCTGCGGTTCACGGAGTCGCAAAGAATTGGACACGACTGTGCAACTGAACTGAACTCAAAGACTCTCAAAGTTAAACCCCAAAGTGTTTTATGGGAGTTACGGGTTTTAAAAGTGGAGCTAGATATAAAACACTGTCAAACGTGCGCCAAAATAACCTTCAAGCAAACAAAAACTTAAAGACACAATCTGCCATCAGTGACATCATTTGGTTAATAATCCAAATAGCCCAAGTATCTCTTTTTGAGTCTAGTCGAAGAAGCAGGAGGGAAGAAGAGTAAAGGAGTATACGGTAGTACCCAGGCCTGGAAAAATGAGGGAGCCTAGTGGGGAGAAAAGGGGACTCTGGAACCGAGGAGGTTCCTTTTCCCAGCCCCTCTCCCAACTTTATTACCCATCTAAGGGTCACAGGCTCACTCCTGACGACCTAAAGTGACCCTCTTCCCTCGGCTCCCACCCATTCCATGAGCTCTGGCCCAGACCCTTCAGCTCCGCTCTCCTAATCCCGGTCCAGTGCTCTGGTCCCGGACGTGCAGAAGGAAGCGTCCTGGATTCTTACCCGGTCCTCGACGAGCCCAGCCTCTTGACAGCAGAGGCCGAAGCGGCCGTATCTCCGGGCAACCGCGTGTGAAGCAAAGGAGCCGCCATCCGGCCGGACAAACGCGACGACTACGGCTTGTGCCGGAAGTCTTTTTCCCTCTAGGCCCGCCTCCGTCCCGGAAGACTCGCGTGAGAGCAACGGGCTTCAGCCAATCAGGAGCCCCACGCGGGGAGAGCTGAGTTACCCCGGTCCAGGCTAGAGCGCCGCCAAGTCGTAATCCCCGCCGTGACTCAGGCCCCTTCTTCCTCTTGGAGGACTTTCCCCGCCGAGCGAACTGCTGACGGCGGCTGTGGACACCGCTGGTGGCTCAGCGGTAAAGAATCCGCCTGCCAATGCAGGAGACTTGGATCTGATCCCTGAGTCGGGAAGGTCGGGTGGAGGAGGGCGTGGCTACCCACTCCAGTGTTCTTGCTTGGAGAATCCCATGGACAGAGGAGCCTGGAGGGCTATGGTCCATGGGGTCGCAAAGAATGCGCGGCTCAAGCTGTTTAGCCAGTGCAGTGTACTGAGCCAACTTTGACGCAGAGTTGGACCAACAAAGGTCCGTCTATGATTTTTCCAGTAGTCATGTAGAGGTGTGAGAGTTGGACTATAAAGAAGGCGAACTGTGGTGTTGCAGAAGACTCTAGAGAGTCCCTTGGACAGCGAGGAGCTCAAACCAGTAAATCCTAAAGGAAGTCAGTCCTGAATATTCATTGGAAGGACTGATGCTGAAGCTGAAACTCCAGTACTTTGGCCACCTAATGTGAAGAGCCGACTCATTAGAAAAAGACCCTGATGCTGGGAAAGAATGAGGGCAGGAGGAGAAGGGGACGACAGAGGATGAGATGCTTGGATGGTATCACTAACTCAATAGACTTAAGTTTGAGCAAGCTCCGGGAGACGGTGAAAGACAGGGAAGCCTGGCATGCTGCAGTCCATGGGGTCACAAGGAGCCGGACTTGAATGAGCGACTGAACAACTATAATGAGACCAGGAGAGTTGCCTGGGAGGGGTCTGTCCAGCCCTGAATTTCCCAGAGAAGGGGCGGGGACACCGGGAGGGGCCAATCAGTGGCTTGGTCTGTCGACTTTTAACTTTTTGGAGTCAGAGCCTCCCTCAATCAAATTGAAGAACCCAAGCCTAGAGGGCTAAGGTACATAGGGTCGCAGAGAATTGGACACAACTGAAGCAATTTAGCATGCAGGCACTCATAAAACAGATAACTGACCAGAACCTACAGCATAGCCTAGAGAATGCTACTCAGCGTTCTGTGGTGACCTAAAAGGGAAGGAAATCTGCAAAAGGGTGGGTATATGTATACATATCGCTGATTCACTTTGCTGTACAGTAGAAAATAACAAAATTGTAAAGCAACTACACTCCAATAAAAAGCAATAATAAAAATGAGGAACTGGAAGTCTTGTGATTAATCTAAACCCACAGAAAGGTGGGGTGGGTCAGGATTTGAACAAGTCGGCCTGACCCAGAAAACTGCTTCTTCCTACCTACTGGGCTATTCTCATAAACACTCAAGCTAATCTTACCCTCCTGGAAACGGAGTTGATGACACATCTTATCCAAAAACCTCAGAGCTGTGATAATTCTGGGATTAGAAATCAAAGAGTCAGAGAAGGCAGTTTTCAAAAGGCATTAAACCCTTAAACTTACAATGTTTAAAGATGTACCAAGTCAGCCAGACCAGCAAAGCAGGGAAGGGTCTTCCAAACATAGGGAATAACAGGTGCCAAGGCAGGTGGGTGGGAAGGAGGCAGAGGGAAAAAGAGGTTGTCCCTCCCCTCACTTTCTAAGAAGGGGGAATTGTTGCAACCTTTGGAAACTGTATAGAACTATATCAAAAGGGCATAAACTAAGTACAGAAACTTTTAAAATATAAGGCATTGTTCTGTTTTGGCAATGGTGTAAAATCAGTTATTGTCCTTCTGCTGCCTTCATATGGGCACACCATTTCTTGCCTCACTGCTTCAGAGTTCCTGTGGAATGCTGGGCAGAAATCATCCATGTCCCAGGAACCAAGGAAATTGCGTGGTAGCTCACAAAGATGTTCAGGATAGCTGTTTAAGTGGGAATCTCTTCCCCTATACCCACAAAGCAGAGCTAAAAAAAAAAAATCACAATTCTTTGCACTCTCAGCCAGTAGAAGTTTAACTGTACTGTCAAGGAATTTGACAGTTACTTTATTCCTTCACTTGTAAAAAGCCTGACATGTATTAAAGAATATATGTTAATGTAAGTTATTAAACATAGTAAAGTGAAGACCTGTGAATGTACAACCAACTTATGAAACAGCCTGTATTATTGATGCTTCCTATATGCTCCTTTCAGACCCCCACCATCTGCCTGCTTCCTCTCAAGGTAACCACTATCCTGAGTTTTTAAAAAATCATTTCAACTTTTCTTTATGCTATTACCATATATATTCCCAGACAACAAACATACTATTTATTTTCTCTTGTCTTTCAATGATAAAATTACTTCAATGTGGCATTATACTGCTGTTTCTTTTCAATCAACATTTTGCTTCTAGAATCCAATCCTGTTGTGTATAATTGTGTTTCTCCTACCATATAGCATGGGCTTTCCTGGTGGCTCAGAGAAAAGGAATTCACCTGCAATGCAGGGGAATTTGATCCAGGTTTGATCCCTGGATGAGGAAGATCCCCTGGAGAAGGAAATGGCAACCCACTCCAGTATTGTTGCCTGGAAAATCCCAGACTGGAGCCTGGAGGGCTACAGTCCATGGGGTCGTAAACAGTTGGACACAACTTAGCAACTAAACAGCAAAACCCATGATTTATCAATCCATTTTCCTGTCTCCAATATTTAGATTGTTTCCTTTCCCGGCTCCTCCCTACTCTTACATACATTGTTATGAATATTCTTACACATCCTCCTGATTCACAGGTGCAAGAATTTGTCTTAGGGTAGAGTTGCTCTTGGAGGTATACAAGACACAGTCAAAGAACTTTCCTAAGTGGTTGTGCCACTCCCTGCAATACTTCGTCCATAAGCTTAAACACAGCCTCTTCCTTATTTTCATAAAGCACACTGAAGACAAAGCTTATGTGTTAAATTTTTTTTTCAATAACACCTGAGCACAATACAGGAAAAATCCTAAAACTGGCATAGTCTTCTGTGGGAGTTCTCAGGTCATGCTTCTTCATTGTGGATCTTCTGCTGCTGCTGCTAAGTTGCTTCAGTCGTGTCCGACTCTGTGCAACCCCATATATGGAAGCCCACCAGGCTCACCTGTCCCTGGGATTCTCCAGGCAAGAACACCGGAGTGGGTTGCCATTTCCTTCTCCAATGCATGAAAGTGAAAAGTCAAAGTGAAGTCTCTCGGTCATATCCAACTTTTAGCAACCCCATGGACTGCAGCCCACCAGGCTCCTCCGTCCATGAGATTTTCCAGGCAAGAGTACTGGAGTGGGTTGCTACTTTACTCTGTTTCATGGGCCATCACAGCATGACAGGATAAAAGCCTCCTTTATCCAGTCTTGCCTTCCTCAGACTCTCATGGCTTTTTGTCTCCAACTCTTAAAAAAAAAAGTACCAGTACTAATGAAGACCCCTCCTTCTCCAACTGCAACAACAACAGAAAGCAAACAAATAGGAACATGTGCTTGCAAAGATACAACCTCACCTACAATGTAGTCATCCTTTTGTATCACTGGGTATTATCACTGTTCATAATTGCTCTGAGATTCTTCACTCTAGAGTGAAATTTTACTTTCGTGTACCCAGATGACTCATTAAACTGTTTTTCAAAAGAGCAGTCTTCCTCTATAGAGATGAATTTTACACTCATCCCCAGAGTAGTTCTTTTGGGCAAAGCCACAATCGTGGCTTGAAAGTAATAGAAGCTATCTTTAGCTAGTTTAAGCAGAAAAGAAGAATTTGTTCTAAGATTACAGGATATATTAAAGCACCAAAAAAAGAATTTCTCACTGGCCAAATCTGAGTCAGGGACTTCTCTGGTGGCTCAGTGGTAAGGAATCCACCTGCCAGTGCAGGAGATGTGGATATGATCCCTGGGTTGGGAAGATCCCCTGGAGAAGGAAATGGCAACTCACTCCTGTATTCTTGCCTGGGAAATCTCATGCACAGAGGAGTCTGGCAGGCTCCAGCCCATAGGGTCGCAAAGAGTAGGACATGACTTAGTGACTAAATAACAACAATAAGCCCTCCTGTAACCCAGTCTAGAGAGATGAGGTCATATGGTACCAAATATCTTCCAATGAATTTTTGCTGTAGATGAAAGGGTCACTATCAATGCTCCAGAAATGTTTTTCAAATCATTGAATGGCAGGGATGTTCCAAATGAATAGTTCTAAATAGCAAAGCCAATAATAAATATCTCATTTGTTCCTTTCCCCTTTCCCCTTTCCAAAGAGTCAACAGTTATTTTATGAGTCACTTATCTTTATAAAAACATTCATTAATACAAGATGTCAACTGTATATCTTTCATGTAGATAATGAATATTAATCATGCATATATATTTACTAAATAATACATCATATTCACATATTGTGTATGCAATTATAAATAAATATTCATATACAATGTGTACGTAATATAAAATTATATACAATATAATTAATGTATTTAATATTTGATTAAATAATATAAGTATATCCAAAGAACATTAATTTAGAGCTTTCCTTGTCCCAGAGAAATATAAAGCAGTTTCTCAACCTTGGCACTGGTGACATTTTAGACCAGATAATACTTTATGAGAGCAGAGGCTGTTCTGCGCATTGTAGGATGTTTAGCAGTATCTCCGGTCTTCACCCCCAAGGTATCTTCACTAGCATTCCCCTCTGTGCCACTGGGACAAGCAGAGGTCTCCAGACAGTGCCAAATGCCCCAGGGAGACAGTATTGCCAAATTAAGAACCACTGGTATAAATCACGATCTTAGTGAACACAACTGTGCTCATTTCACATGCTAGAAAGGTAATGCTCAAAATCCTTCAAGCCAGGCTTCAACAATACACCGAAAAATTCCAGATGTTCAAGCTGGATTTAGAAAAGGCGGAGGAGCCAGAAATCAAATTGCTGACATCCAGTGGATCACAGATAAAGCAGGGGAATTAAAAAAAAAATCTACTTCTGCTTCATTGACTATGCTAAAGCCTTTGACTGTGTGGATCACAACAAACTGTGGAAAATTCTGAAAGAGATGGGAATACCAGACCACCTGACCTGCCTCTTGAGAAACCTGTATGCAGGTCAGGAAGCAACAGTTAGAACCAGACATGGAACAACTGACTGGTTCCACACTGGAAAAGGACTACATCAAGGCTGTATATTGTCACCCTGCTTATTTAACTTCTATGCAGAGTACATCATGCAAAATACCAGACTGGGTAAACACAAGCTAGAATCAAGATTGTGGTAGAAATATCAACCACCTCAGATATGCAGATAACACCACACTAACTAACAACAGAAAGCAAAGAGGAACTAAAGGGCCTCTTGATGAAGGCAAAAGAGGAGAGTGAAAAAGCCGGCTTAAAACTCAACATTCAAAAAACTATCTTGGCATCTGCTCCCATGACTTCATGGCAAATAGATGGGCGAAATGGGGAAACAGTGACAGATTTCATTTTCTTGAACTCCAAAATCACTGAAGTCGGTGACTGTAGCCACGAAATTAAAAGACACTTGCTCCTTGGAAGTAAAGCTCTGAGAAACCTAGATAGCGTATTAAAAAGCAGAAACAGGTTTTGTGAAGAGGCGAAGACTGAGCGATTGCGACCGCGTTGCCAACCTCTAGCAGCAATCGGCTTCTCCACGGAGAACTTGGGGGTAAGAGGTTCAGAATCGAGTCTCTTTTCCCTTCCCCCTCCTGTGACTTTTTTCTTGATCTTCAGCTATATTTTTTAGCTTTGTGAGGCACCGTATCATCAAAGACAATGGCCAGCAATGTTACCAGCAAGATGGATCCTTGCTCCATGAACTCTCATGTGTTCATTGGGAATCTTAATAGCCTTGTGGTCAAGAAATCCGACGTGGAGGCAGTCTTCTCAAAATACAGCAAAATTGTGGGTTGCTCTGTTCAGAGGGGTTTGCCTTCATTCAGTGTGTTAATGAGAGACACGCCCAGGCTGCTGTGGCAGGAGAGGATGGCAGGATGATTGCTGGCCAGGTTTTAGATATTAATCTGGCTGCAGAGCCAAAAGTGAACCGAGGAAAAGCAGGTGTGAAACGATCTGCAGCACAGATTACAGGTCAGTACCAGAACACCCTTCTCCGTCCCCTCCACTCAGCCCATCTTTTGACTTGGACTGTGACTTTCAACAGGATTAGTATGACAGGATGTACAGTTACCCAGCACGTGTTCGTCCTCCTCCTGTCACTCGGGCTGTGGTGCCCTCGGAACGCCAGCAGATATCAGGAAACTCCTCATGAAGGGGCAAACATGGCTTCAATTCTAAGAGCAGACAGTGGGGATCTTCCTCTAAATCTGGAAAGTTGAAAGATGACCTTCAGACCATTAAGAAGGAGTTAACCCAGATAAAACAAAAAGTGGGTTCTTTACTGGAAAGCCTGGGAAAAACTGAAAAGGAACAGAGCAAAGAAGGAGTGGAGATGAAGGGCAAGTCAGAAGAGGAACAGTGCGGCAGCTCCCTGAGCAAGATGAGACTAATGTGAAGATGGAGTCTGAGCTGGGGGTGCAAGATGACTCTGCTGAGGAGGGGGACCTACTGGATGAAGACGATAGTGAAGATCGGGGGGATGACCAGCTGGAGTTGATCAAGGATGATGAAACAGAGAGGATTACAGAGACAGCGCCAATGGCGAGGATGACTCTTAAGCACATAGCGGGGTTTAGAAATCTTGTCCCATGATTTCTTTACCTAGGCGCTTGTCTAAGATCAAAATTTTCACCAGATCCTCTCCCCAAGTATCTTCAGCACATGCTCACTGTTCTCCCCACCCTTGTCCTTCCCATGTTCATTAATTCATATTGCCCATTTTCACTTCCTTTGACCCTCTTAGTAGTTACGTTAAGTCTTTACCCTGTAATTTTTGCTTTAATTTTGATACGTCTTTATGACTTAACAATAAAAAGGATGTATCAACTGTCTCCAAAATAATCTCTTGTTATAGAGGGAGTACAGTTCTTTCCATTCATACAGTAGCTGCTTCGCTAACTACAAAGGCAATCTCATTAGTTGAGTAGAACCTGAGAGCAGCTTTGAGTTAGAGGTATCTGTGTTATACCCCACATAAATGTTATGTGGGGCTGTTAAACAGAAATGTAACAATGTATTTTTGTGAATGAGAGTTGAGAGTTGGCATGTTAAATGCATCCTCTGGAAAAATAACTAGTGTAATAGACTTAAGGTTTGTTTTTTAAAGTTGATACTGTGGGTTATTTTTGTGAACAGCCTGATGTTTGGGACCTTTTTTTCCCTCAAAATAAACAAGTCATTATTTAACCAGGAATTTGGAGGGGAAAAAAAAAAGCATAGGCATCACTTTGCCAACAAAGGTCCATATAGTGAAGCTATGGTATTTCTAGTAATCATGTACGGATGTGAGAGTTGAACCATAAAGAAGGCTGAGCACCAAAGAACTGATGCTTTTGAACTGTGGTGTTGGAGAAGACTCTTGAGAGTCCCTTGGACAGGAAGGCAATCAAACCAGTCAATCCTAAAGGAAATCATCCCTGAATATTGGAAGGACTGATGCTGAAGCTGAAGATGTACTTTGACTACCTGATGCAAAGAACTGACTCATTGGAAAAGATCCTGATGCTGGGAAAGATGGAAGGCAGGAGGAGAAGGGGCTGACAGAGGGTGAGATGGTTGGATGGCATCACCGACTCAATGGACATATGTCTGAGCAAACTCAGGGAGAGAGTGAAGGACAGGGAAGCCTGGTGTGCTGCAGTCCATGGGGTCCCAAAGAGTCAAACATGACTGAGCAACTGAGCAACAACGAGGTGAACTTTTAGTCCAACTGAAGACACAAGACATATGAAACAGCTGGAGGACAAAGAGGTGAGTTCAGCTCAGTTCAGTTCAGTTCAGCCGCTCAGTCGTGTCCGACTCTTTGCAACCCCATGAATCGCAGCACGCCAGGCCTCCCTGTCCATCTCCAACTCCCGGAGTTCACTCAGACTCACGTTCATTGAGTCCGTGATGCCATCCAGCCGTCTCATCCTCTGTCATCCCCTTTTCCACATGCCCCCAATCCTTCCCAGCATCAGAGTCTTTTCCAATGAGTCAACTCTTCGCATGCGGTGGCCAAGGTACTGGAGTTTCAGCTTTAGCATCATTCCTTCCAAAGAAATCCCAGGGCTGATCTCCTTCAGAATAGGCTGGTTGGAACTCCTTGCAGTCCAAGGGACTCTCAAGAGTCTTCTCCAACACCACAGTTCAAAAGCATCAATTCTTTGGCGCTCAGCCTTCTTCACAGTCCAACTCTCACATCCATACATGACCACAGGAAAAACCATACCCTTGACTGGACGGACCTCAGTCGGCAAAGTAATGTCTCTGCTTTTGAATATACTATCTAGGTTGGTCATAACTTTTCTTCCAAGGAGTAAATGTCTTTTAATTTCATGACTGCAGTCACCATCTGCAGTGATTTTGGAGCCCCAAAAAATAAAGTCTGACACTGTTTCCACTGTTTACCCATCTATTTCCCATGAAGTGATGGGACT
>SJYQ01000600.1:1196163-1211736 GCA_006410935.1 Redunca redunca | reverse complement strand
TTCTGGAGTTATTTCTCCACTGATCTCCAGTAGCATATTGGGCACCTAATGACCTGGGGAGTTCCTCTTTTGGTATCCTATCATCTTCCCTTTTCCTACTGTTCATGGGGTTCTCAAGGCAAGAATACTGAAGTGGCTTGCCATTCCCTTCTTCAGTGGACCACGCTCTGTCAGAGCTCTCCACCATGACCCGCCCGTCTTGGGTTGCCCCACAGGCATGGCTTGGTTTCACTGAGTTAGACAAGGCTGTGGTCCTAGTGTGATTAGATTGACTAGTTTTCTGTGAGTCTGGTTTCAGTGTGTCTGGCCTCTGGTGCCCTCTATAGAAAATTATATTATAAACAGTCATATAGTTTCCATTTTTGCCTTATATTTTTTGGAAGATATGGGCTCCATCCCTGGGCCGGGAAGTTCCCTAACCCACTCCTGGAAAATCCAGGAGTGTATTTTCAGGATTTCAGGGGTGTAATTTCCAGTATTTTTGCCTGGAAAATCCCATGGACAGAGATGCCTGGTGGGCTACAGTCCATGGGGTCGCAAGGAGTCGGACATGGCTGAAGTGACTTAGCACACAAGCACAAATCTATTAAGTCCTTTAAAGGGGACAACATGCTACTTGCTGCTGGGTTCTATAAAGTGCATACTTTACATCTGTGAGGTGTTCTGGGAAGTTTCCCTAAGAAATGGCTATTGAATCAAAATTTTAAAAATCACTAAGGGTGAAAGGGTCAACAGGCTATGTGGGGATAGCGTTTTTAAACCAAGGAGAAAAGTGTGTGCAAGACCCCATGGCAAGAGTAGAATAGGGGATATGAGTCAGGATTTAACAGTCCAAGGTTAAGGTAATAGTCCTTTGGAGGAAGGTGGTGGTGGTTGAGAAGACAATCCATTGAGAAAACAGTCAAAATTGGAATCTTGAAATAAATGAATGATTGGGAATCCTTTTGTAATGCAAATATGCATTCCTTTCCCTTCTTAATATTCAAATATGTTAGCTTTTTGCAATGCAAGACACAAAGTACAAAAATCTAAGCTGAGTGAATGTTAAATTTCAGAAGTAATGTATTATTTAATAGCATTTCATCATGATATAGGGCTTCCTTTGTGACTCAGCTGGTAAAGAATCCACCTGCAATGCAGGAGACCTGGGTTCGATCCCTGGGTTGGGAAGATGCCCTGGAGAAGGGAAAGGCTACCCACTCCAGTATTCTGGCCTGGAGAATTCCATGGACAGTCCACGGGGTCGCAAAGAGTTGGACACGACTGAGCAACTTTCACTTTCACCATAATATAATCCGATAATGGTATTGGAAAATCTTCTCCATATTGTTACTGAACTCAGGTTCACCTGCTCCTCGCTCAAGAATCTGATACCAAGAGACAAGTGTCAGGTAAAAGGAAAGACAGCTTTACTGAGGAGGATGGCAATCCTGGGGAGAAAGTGGACCTGTGAACCAAAAAATAATCCTGGAGTTTGCTCAGATCTATGTCTACTGAGTCAGTGATGCTACCTAATCATTTCATCCTCTGCCATCCCCTTCTCCTCCTGCCCTCAGTCCTTCCCAGTATCAGAGTCTTTTCCAATAAGTCAGCTCTTCACATCAGGTGGCCAAAGTATTGGAGCTTCAGCATCAGTCCTTCCAATGAATATTCAGGGCTGATTTCCTTTAGAATTAACTGGTTTGATCTCCTTGCAGTCCAAGGGACTCTCAAGAGTCTTTTCTAGCACTGCAATTCAAAAGCATCAGTTCCTCAGTGCTCAGGCTTCTTTATGGTCCAACTCTCACACCTGTACATGACTACTGGAAAAACCATAGCTTTGATTATACATACCTTTGTTAACAATTTTAGAGAAACTTTAAAAGGGAAGGGGGACAGAAAAAGGGAAGGTACTGAAAAAGATGCATAGTATCCTACGGGCAGGGAGTGGACTAAACAGCCTTTGGAATTGTTAAAGTCAATGCTCAATCACTAGTGGCTGATTGGTCAATATGTATTTATTAGGTCCAAATTTATTATTGCTTTTAAATATTTATTAGAATGGAAACCACTAAAATGTCCATCAATAGGAAACAAGTAAAATTATGATACATCTATTCAAAGGAATACTGTGTTCATAAAAAAAAAAAATAAGAAAGCTCTTTGACACCCAAAATGGAAAGATCTCTGAGATACATATTAAGTTTAAAAAAGCCTGTAAAGAAACACTAGAATGTATAAGCACTTTGTATATATAAATGATATATATAATGAATCATTATATATATATGCTTGAATGAAAGGATTTATAAGAAATCAGTAACATTTTTTAAAATTGTGTATTTATTTTTGGATGCACTGTGTTCATTGGAGAAGGCAGTGGCACCCCACTCCAGTATTCTTGCCTGGAGAATCCCAGGGACGGAGGAGCCTGGTGGGCTGTCGTCTATGGGGTCGCACAGAGTCAGACATGNGATGCACTGTGTTCATTGGAGAAGGCAGTGGCACCCCACTCCAGTATTCTTGCCTGGAGAATCCCAGGGACGGAGGAGCCTGGTGGGCTGTCGTCTATGGGGTCCCACAGAGTCAGACATGACTGAAGCCACTTAGCAGCAGCAGTGTTCACTGATGCTACACTGGCTTTCTCTGGTTGCAGTGCTCAGGTTTCTCACTGCAGCGGTTCCTCTTGTTGTAGAGCACTGAACCTAGAGAGTGAGGGCTTCAGGAGTTGTGGCATGGGCTTAGTTGCTCTGTGGCATGTGGGATCTTCCGGCACCAGGGGTCAAACTCGTCTCCACTGCACTGGCAGGCAGATTCTTAACCACTGGTCCACCAGGGAAGCCCCTAATAACATTTTTGATGTCTATCAGTAGCAATGTTCTGAAGGTTGAAGGGCTTTAATATGTGCTATTTTATGCTTTTTGGATTTTGCAATAGGAATTACATTACCTAGTCAAAGATTTAAACTTTGTCAAAGATTTAAATTTGTTCATCCTATAAAATGTTTTATTTCTATGTCACTTTTTAAAAATTGTAGTTGATGTATGATATTATATGTTACAAGTGTATAATATAGTGATACCTAATTAAGGTTATACTCGATCTAGAGTTGTTATAAAATATTGGCTATATTCCCTGTGCTGTACAATATAGCTTCGTGGCTTATTTTATACATAATAGTTTGTGTCTCTTACTCCACTACCCCTTGTCTTGCCTCTCCCCACTGGTAACCACTAGTTTGTTCTCTGTATCTGTGAGTCTGTTTTTTTGTTATACTCACTAGTTTTTTTAGATTCTACATACAACTGATATCATAGAGCATTTGTTTTTCTCTATCTGACTTATTTCACTTGGCATAATAACGCCCTCCAAGTCCATCCATGTTGTTCAAATGGCAAAATTTTATTCTTTTTTTAATGGCTGAATAGTATAAAATACTTCTTTTAATTTGAGGGTAAGATAAACCAGAAGAGTCTAGTGTTTTTTACTTTATTGTATATTTATTGATTGATTCATATATTTATGTTTTTAATATTTATTTTTCCTTCATGTCAAGGCCTGTGTGGAGTCCTGGCTGGGGGTGCAGCTCTGCTCTAGGTAGTCAGTCACTTGGGGACCTAGTGTTTGTAAAATACCTAAGTACCCATATTTACTAAGATGATTATAAAGTTGTTTCTATTTTTCTTTCAAGGTGACTATCTGCTGCTCAGCATTGGTGACGCCTGAGGTTCACTAATCACAGTTCTTAAGAACCAACTCTATTTACCCAAGATAAAATCCAATCATATGAGTATTGATTAGCCTCTGCAAGATAAAAGGCTCTTCTGCAGGTTCCTGAAATGTGCATATCTACACACCCTCTGTCCTCCAAGAATGTCCTTTGCACTTACTTGGTCCCTTATTCTGCACTACATTAAAGCTGATTTTTCTCTGAATTCCTAACTATAGCTCTTCAATTCTTAAAACAACTCTGCTGAGATTTCCCTGGTGGTCCAGTGGCTAAGATTCCACACTCCCAGTGCAGGGGGCCTGGGTTCGATACTTGGTCAAGGAACTAGATTCCACATGTTGCAACTAAGACCTGGTGCAGCCCAATAAACAAATACTCAATAAAATTAAAAACAGCAACAACAAGACAACTGTGCTTACCTGGTGCATTTTATATACAGAAGGTCAGCAGCTGCATATATTTATTAGTTAAAAATAAATCTATAAATATTAAATGGTTTATAAATTGGTGGTTTAATCCAATTATTCTTTTCGGATTGTGGTCAAATATACAGAAAGTTTTGGTGGTGCCAGTGGTAAAGAACCCGCCTGCCAATGCAGGAGATGTAAGAGACATGAGTTCCATCCCTGGGTCAGGAAGATCCTCTGGAGGAGGCCATGGCAGCCCACTCCAGTATTATTGCCTGGAGAATCCCATGGGAAGAGGAGCCTGGTGGGCTACAGTACATGGGGTTCCAAAAAGTTGGATACAACTGAAGCTACTTAGCACACAGCATGCACACATAAAATTTACCATCTTAACCATTTTCAAATGCACAGTTCAGTAGTGTTAAGTACATCCACACTGTTGCACAATCGATCTCCATAACCCTTTTCATCTGAAATTCTGTACCCATTAAACAACTCTCCATTCCCCCAACTATCCCCAACTCTGGAAACCATCACTCTTCTTTCTATCTCTGTGAGTTTGATTCTCTGACATGAGAAATCTTATATAGGTGGACCCACACAGCAGCACATGTCTTGTTGTAACTGGCTTATTTCACTTAGCATAATATCCTGCCATTATTCTTTTTTCCAAGTATCTGCAATGCATAAAGGTTTCCAGCTTGAGTTAATTTTTTAAAATTCTGAACAGAGAAATACTGAAGCACGGGACAGAAAATGGGAGGAAATATAAAAACAACTAACATTTTTGGAAGATTTGATAAAACATACCATACCACGTATTTTTGCTTGTAATTGGAAATCTAAAAAAAGAAACTATCCCTATATTAGAGCATTCTTGCACAAATAATCCAATAATACAAAGGAAGAACATAAAAGAGAACAGTCCCACATGAACTTTGATTATCATTAATCAGTTCAGTTCAGTCGCTCAGTCGTGTCCAACTCTTTGCGACCCCACGAACCGCAGCATCCCAGGCCTCCCTGTCTATCAACAACTCCCGGAGTCAACCCAAATCTATGTCCATTGAGTCGGTGATGCCATCCAACCATCTCATCCTGTCGTCCCCTTCTCCTCCTGCCCTCAGTCTTTCCCAGCATCAGGGTCTTTTTCAAATGAGTCAGCTCTTCACATCAGGTGGGCAAAGTTTCGGCTTCAACGTCAGTCCTTCCAATGAAAACCCAGGGCTGATCTCCTTTCAATGGACTGGTTGGATCTCCTTGCAGTCCAAGGGACTCTCAAGAGTCTTCTCCAACACCACAGTTCAAAAGCATCAATTTTTCAGCGCTCAGTTTTCTTTATAGTCCAACTCTCACATCCATACATGACCACTGGAAAAACCATAGCCTTGACTAGATGGACTTTTGTTGACAAAGTAATGTCTCTGCTTTTTAATATGCTGTCTAGGTTGGTCATAACTTTCCTTCCAAGGAGTATCTTTTAATTTCATGGCTGCAATCACCATCTGCAGTGATTTTGGAGCCCCCAAGGATAAAGTTAAAGTCAGCCACTGTTTCTACTGTTTCCCCATCTATTTACCATGAAGTGATGAGACTGGATGCCATGATCTTAGTTTTCTGAATGTTGAGCTCTAAGCCAACTTTTTCACTCTCCTCTTTTATCAACAGGCACTTTAGTTTTTCTTCACTTTCTGCCATAAGGGTGGTGTCATCTGCATATCTGAGGTTACTGATATTTCTCCCGGCAATCTTGATTCCAGCTTGTGCTTCTTCCAGGCCAGCGTTTCTCATGATGTACTCTGCATATAAGTTCAATAAGCAGGGTGACAATATACAGCCTTGATGTACTCCTTTTCCTATTTGGAACCAGTCTGTTGATCCATGTCCAGTTCTAACTGTTGCTTCCTGACCTGCATACAGGTTTCTCAAGAGGCAGGTCAGGTGGTCTGATAGTCCCATCTCTTTCAGAATTTTCCATAGTTTATTGTGATCCACACAGTCAAAGGCTTTGGCATAAATAAAGCAGAAATAGATGTTTTTCTGGAACACTCTTGCTTTTTCCATGATCCAACGGATGTTGGCAATTTGATCTCTGGTTCCTCTGCATTTTCTAAAACCAGCTTGAACATCTGGAAGTTATCATTAATATATGCAATCAAATCAGCAGTTTTAAATCCTTGGGAAAAAGGAAAACTCCTGCTATTTAAAAAAATGAAAATACAAATTGTAATACATTGATTGTACTAATCTTTCTGTTAGCTTGATGAGGCTACATGGTAACCTTAAAAAAGACACATTTTTCAATGTTCATTTCTGTGGGATTTGTACTTATATCTTTATCTGAAGTGTGTGACGTTATTTTCCACTTAGAATGCTGGAATGCTTTCACAAGAGAAATCTATTTTAAAAACCAACTTATTTTAAAGCAAAGTTCATTTGGCTGTTCAACAAACTGTTCATTGGCACACTTTATTATAGCTTAAAATTCTGATAATGTCTTTATTATCTGAGGCTGGAATATTCTCCCCAACCCTGAAACGTATACTTGGCAGAGGCAGTCTGGTTACGTTTGCTGGTCTGAGATAGGTCAGGACTCCAGGTGAAGTTTTCCAAAATGAGGTTAAGGTAAGTATTTGTGCTTTTATAAACCTGGTGTTGAAATCTGAAGGAATACTGGTGGGTTCTGAAAAGAAAAAAGCAATTTTGAGATGAGAGTGGAACAAAAAAATTAAAGAGTTGTTGATTTTCATTCTCTTTGGAAGTAGAGCTTTAAATGGAGAACTAAGCTACAGACTGATCCGGGGTATTACAGCTTGTTATGACTAACAGGCTTAAGAAAAAGGCTCATTAATAACAACTGCTTGCAGGGAAAGTGTATAGTATACACTTTATAACAAGTTATACATTAATTATATATCAATTCCAGCTTCTCAATTTATATGACATTGAAAGAATTACATAACCTTCCAAAATCAAATCTCCTTTCCTTAAAGTAGAGATAAGAGTGGTGCTTGTCTCTATTGTGACAAATGAGATAAAGCCTGTACGTTACTTGGCACAGTGGGTGATGTATGATAACACCCAATAAATGGTAGCTACTATTATTAACAAATACACCGTGTGTGTGTGTGTTGATTCCACATTATACCAAATGGGAACACAAAGATAAATAAAACAACGGTGGATGAGATCCTCATGGTCTAGTGGAGAAGTGACTACTCCTATATTTAAGAGGTAGTGAATCTGGGACTTCCCTGGGGGTCGAGAGGTTAAGACTCCATGTTCTCAAGTAGGGGTCCCAGAATCAATCCCTGGTCAGGGAACTAGATCTCATGTGCCACAACTAGAGATCCAGTGCAGCCAAATAAATGTGGGTTTGTTTTTTTTTAAGAAGAAAAAAAGAGGCAATGAGTCATATAAACTGAGAAGCTGCTCTTGGTCAGGTGGATGATTCCAGCTGAGGCAACTGGAGTCAAAGCAGCTGTACAACCCACCCCTCCATTGNCAGTGAGTGGGAATGGGGGTGGGGTGGGCGGGAGTAGTTACTCTCTTGTTATATAAGCAGCCACGTAATAGCCCAGATTTTCCCTTTTGACCCACTGAGCCTAAAATATTTATCATCTGGGCTTTTATAGAAAAAATATTGCCAGGCTCCATTTTATTTTTTTTTTTTATTTTTCGCCGCATGGCATGTGGGACCTCAGTTCCCTGACCAGGGATCAAACCTGGGTTCCCTGCATTGTAAGCATGGAGCCTTAACCACTGGCCCACCAGGCAAGTCTCAGCTCCATGTTAGATAAGCACTCATCCTACTGTCAATACAGAGAAATGTATCAAAACGGTGTCCTTCTCCCTGATGGTATCATGAGACAGGAAGACAAGAGCGTAGCCATTTTGGAAAAGGACTGGGAAGGGCCTTGAGAAAAACAGGCCTTGTGAGCTAAGAACAAAGGCCCCAGGGGTCTGGGGCCCAGAGACAAAAAACCCGGCCGTCGGGAATGAAAGATTAATTTTACCTCTGTTACACTAAGGAGTATACCTAGTTGCCACAAGACAAGAAGCTCAACTATAAATTGTAACCTTATCTGTTCCTGCGCTTTCTTACAGAAAATGCTCATGTATTTCTTCCCCCTCACAGGAGCACTCCCTACTCCTGATAGCCATCATGGAGCCACCTGCTGATAATCAAAGAAGGCTGACGATTTCTGGAAGTCCAGTGCTCTATCAGACAAACCCTCCCTTTTGTCATAAAAGCAACTCACCCTTTCTACTCCAGGAGCTGAAAGTTTTGTTTTGTAGTTGCGTGTTTTTTTCTTTGCCACTTTTTCCTTTGTGCACAAGCTATCTCTTTTAATAAAAAGCTTTTTGGGGGACTTCCCTGGTGGTACAGTGGATAAGAATCCACCTGCCAATGCAAGGGACATAGGTTCGATGCCTGGACCAGGAAGATTCCACATGCCTTGGAGCAACTAAGCCTGTGAGCCACAATTGCTGAAGCCCCCACACCCAAGAGCCTGTGCTCTGCAATGAGAGAAGCCACCGCAATAAGAAGCCCATGCACAACTAGAGAGTAACCCCCACTTGTTGCAGCTAGAAAAAGCCTGCACGCAGCAGCGAAGACCCAGCACAGCCAAAATATAAATACATTCAAAAATAAGTAAATAAATTATATATATATAAGCTTTTTTTAAATTATATATATATATATAAGCTTTTGTTGCCTAAGCTTTCCTTTCCTTGGGGAAACGATACTCATTTCTATGGTAGTACTGTCCAAGAAGCTAGAAAGGGCCTGGCAACAATCTTTGTAGCCAAAGTTAAATGTTACGCCCAAGTAAATAAACACCTAACACTGTCTTCCAGGATGAATACCCATGGAGCCTACACTCTAGTTAGAAACTGTTGCTGACATCAAAGAGGGCTGTTTTCAGCTTAGAACTAGCCAGGAGAGAATTCAGCAATTATTCACTATTTATTGGCCTACTGCCATTACTTTATAACAGAGCACACAGGTAGAATTAAGAACGCAATTACCCTTCTTAAAAAGCCAGCAAGGGGACTTCTTGGTGGTATGGTGGATAAGAATCCACCTGGCAATGCAGGAGAAACTGGTTCGATCCCTGGTTCAGGAAGATCCCACAAGCCATGAGCAACCAAAGCCCTTGCTTTGGCAGCTTGTGCTCTGCCACAAGACAGGCCACCACAACGAGAAGCCTGTGCACTGCAGTGAAGAGTAGCTCCTGCTTGTCACAACTAGAGAAAGCCCATGTAGGGCAACAAAGACCCAGAACAACCAAAAATAAATAAGCAATTTTAAAAAAAGAAGGCCTGCAAAGATTTCTCACCCCCCAATTTTGGAGTCCCAGGCACTCTTTTTTTCATGGTAAAGACTGCTTTATGGGTGGCGGTTAGTACAAGTCAATAAATATTGGTCCCCCCCAAACTCAGTTATTTATCAGATTACTGGTTCACAGTGAGCTGAACGGAGTTGAGCCAAGTGACTGCTGGGAGGATAAACTGAAGTCAATCCTGCTTCTTGGGAAATGAAGTCATAGTCAGTTGATATATGGCATATGCCATTCCATCAGCTCTAAGAATCATGGTGGCCCTATACAGGAGGGCATCAGCTATCCCACCTTTCAGATGCACTGGAATGCCATTACCTTCCTGAAACAGCTTTTGTTTCCCTGGAACCTTATGCTCAGACTGCCTGTGTGAAGCAGTACTCACGGTCCTCTGGGTAGTCTGACAAAGAGCCAGCAGATTCGGCAGCACCTTGGCTCAGTTACTGCCTACTAACCTCGACAACCGACCACCAGGAATGAAAATCCCCAAGCACTCTTGACTACAGCCTCAGATTATCCTTTCCCAAGGGTGTCCCCAGCAGGTCACGGACTGTTAAACCTCTGAGCCTTTCTGTTGATTTTTCCCCATGCACGCAATGTTCTTTCCATCTTCTTCATCCAATGGATACCTCTGGGTTTTCATTGCTATGGACAGGCTTTAGATCAAAAATCCCTCACCCAGCCCACACCTGTATTCTGAAAGACCGAGTAGACTTGTGTTACAGCATTTGTGTGTGTGTGTGTGTGTGTGTGTGTGTGTGTGTGTGTGTGTGCCCAGTCACTCAGTCATGTCTGACTCTTTGCGACACCATGGGCTGTAGCCCGCCAGCTCCTCTGTCCATGGGGTTTTCCTGGCAAGAATACTGAGTGGGTTGCTGTTTCCTCCTCCAGGGGATCTTCACTGTGTTAATTATTCCTAGATCTGCCTTCCTTGATAAACAGTGAGTGCTTGGAGAACAGGGGCACCTTATCTCTGAATCTCTAACACCTAATGGAATGCCTGGCACTTGATAGAAATTCAACAAATGCCACGCCAATGAATTAATCATTTGAAAGGCACTGCATGGCAGTTCCTGTCAAAAATAAGGGGTAGAAACCAGGCTACCCCTCCTTCTTCCTTGTCTAAAGTGTTCTTCTCTTTAGAGAACATGGTCTCTAAGCTTTCTGATGGCAAGGTCTGGAACCTTTGTGTTTATTCGTGGTCACCATTATTCTTGGCACTTGGTAAACGCTCCTTCAAGAATTATATGGAGAATTATTTCAGTCATAGGAATTAATGGGAAAATGATCTTTTTCAATAACACTAAATCCTTAACTTATGGAATTATTACAATTTGTTACTGTTTTGCTCTTTAAAAAAAAGAAACCTAAATCACTGAATGTATTTCATTTTAGAATCCACAAGTCCAAAGTGTACAAAAATCAAAAGAGCTAAAATGCTTTGCCGCTATGATTATCTATAGAAAATAGTTGTATTTCACGTCAGAGATGAAACCAGTCAATATGAAATAAGGATGAACACCTTCTTGAATATGTTGGTAGCATGTAAACAAGGAGCATTAACATAATCTCAAAGTATTGCTCTGCTCCATACTCCTCCTCCTTGCCCCCCAAGGAATTTATCAAACGGGGTCAGAGAGAAAGACCAGTATACTGACACTCAGCACTTAAACCACTGAGAAGCAGTGTTTTAAGGGTCACCAATTTTGACCTTCACATGATCTCTTCTATTGTTCTAATTGACAAGGGGTCGGTTGGCAGTTAAATGAACCTCCTCCTCCGCTGTCTTAACCATAACATTCATCTCATAGGTCAGTATAAAGGGTCTTGTGATTCAGTACACATAACCACATGTGTACTATGGTACATTAGTGTATATGATTTAATACAAATAACAAAACGTTTTCCAAATCTCAGAATCTTTCCAAGTTTCAGGCCACGATTAATTTTAACCTTTATGTTGACGCATGTAAAATAATTTTACTTAAGTAAATGGATTTCAAAAAGCTACCATCACTATCGTAAACAGAGAAACTAATAACACTGGGCATAGATAGAAGTTATCCACTAAAATAACTTTGTTAATATGAATGGTATTAAGTCCTAGCTGGGTGGAGGTGTTGCCTATCAAAGCATTACAGAGGTGTTAGAGATCGGTAACCCCAGACTAAGGGCATTCTCCTTCATATAATCAAAAGATTGAAAAAGAGCTGAAAAGACCTTTCTCACTGGAAGGCTCACTGCTATTTGTGCTGTGTCTTGTACCACCTAAACTCATCTTGTTTCAGAAACACTGTAGAATCTCGCCACCTTCACACTCCCGAAGCCTTAGAACTCCTGAGTGAAGGTAATTAACACTCTCAGGCTGGTAGAGCCATAAAGCCTTAACAACAACTCATCCACTCAGAGTACTAGGTTTCAAAAACCTACCTAAGTTCAAATAATCCAATCACTGAAGGAACAGGTCACTTTACCTCCAGTAACTTTACGAGTCTGAACAGAGGCAGTTGAGGAAACCACCAGAACACGGACCTGGAAACGATTAAGGAATACTGCAGGTATTCCTCCTAAATCACTTACTTGGCGGAGGCCTGAGGGCCACTCAGAGGGCTGGGGTCCGCTTCTGTCCTAGATGGAGTGACTCTTCTTCTCTTGGACCAGGGTGGGGGTCCTCCCGGAGGGCACTGACTGCTGGGCTTGAGCAGCTGGAGCTGGAGACTGAGAAGGCAGGGCCGCAGCATCAGGATGGTTCTGACTTAGCTCCTGGTCCGCTGGTGGTGGGGTCTCAAGAGCAAATGGCTCTGTGTGAAACTCCCGGGCAGATGGAGGCTGGCTTGGTCTAATTTCCTGGACTAAAGAGCTGCTCTGGGAGACCTGCTGGGTGTGATATGTGGCCTGAAGGTCCAGAATAGCCTGGGCCACCTGAAGGTCCACAGGCTGGGTCTCCAAAGACTCGGTGGGCAGAACCTGGAGCAGGGAGACGGTGGCCAGACTCGGGGCCTGGGAGGCCTGAAGAGGTGGTGGTCCAGTTTGACAGACCTCCAAAAGATTCTGAAGCTGATGCTGACAGGCCAGAGGCACCAGGGGGTGGCCCTCAGAGGCCACAGGCACTGGGAGCTGGCTTTGAGAGGCCACAGGCACCAGAGGGTGGCTCTGAGAGGTCCTAGGCACCAGGGGGTAACTCTGAGAGGCTCTAGGCACCAGGGGGTGGCCCTCAGAGGCCACAGGTACCAGGGAGTGGCCCTCAGAAGCCACAGGTACAAGGGGGTGGCCCTCAGAGGCCACAGGCACTGGGAGCTGGCTTTGAGAGGCCACAGGCACCAGAGGGTGGCTCTGAGAGGCCCTAAGCACCAGGGGGTAGCTCTGAGAGATCCTAGGCTCCAGGGGTTGGCTCTGAGAGGTCCTGGGCATCAGGGGGTTGCTCTGAGAGGTTCTAGGTACCAGGGGCTGGCCCTTAGCAGCCACAGGTACCAGGGGGTGGCCCTCAGAGGCCACAGGCACTGGGAACTGGCCTTGAGAGGCCACAGGCACCAGGGGGTGGCTCTGAGAGGCCACAGGCACCAGGGGGTGGTCCTCAGAGGCCACAGGCGCCGGAAGCAGGCTCTGAGAGGTCACAGGCATCAGGGGGTGGCCCTCAGAGGTAAGGATGGTCAGAGGCTGACTTGCAAAGGACAAGGAGACAACAGGCAGGCTCTTAGAGGCAAAGACCACCTGAGGCTGAGTAGTAGAAGTCAGGGGGGCAGCAGGCTGTCCTGTAGAAGCAAGAGTGACTGCAGGGGGCTGGCTTGTAGAGGAAACTACAGCCAAGGAAACTTCAGACTGGCTTTTAGAAGTCAGGAGAGGTGGAGGTTGGCTAGTAGAGGGCAAAGGGGCTGCAAACTGGCTCACAGAGACAAGAGTCACTGCAACGGGCTGGCTCGTAGAGGCCAAGGCTACTACAGGCTGGCTCTTCGAAGTCAGAATAGGGGCACTTTGGCTCATAGAGGCCAAGGAGCCTACGGGCAGGCTCTTAGAAGTCAGGATGACTGGAGTTGGAGGCTGGTCCAGAGGAGATGGCGTGAATGGCTGCACCAGATTGGTCGATGGTCCCGTAATGAACTTTGGGAGACTAGCCTCACGGCCCAGGTCACCAGCATCGGGCACCTGGGAGCCAGCTTCCTTTAAAATTTTGACAGCTTCGGGTTTGGGAAGATCCTTGCTGCCAAAGTCCTGAGCCTCGCCCTTCTCTGCGACCCCTTCCGCCCGGTCTTTGTCCTGGTCCAGCTGGCTTTCGACCTGGCCCGTGACGGTCCTATCTAGAGATGTCCGCCCTTCCAGGAACCTCTGGCGTTGCCGCCGCCGCCGCATCCGCATAAAGGTGTTGGAAACGCTGCCTATGGTGAAGGTGAAGCGGTTGCTGATGGTCTGGCTCAGGACTTCCACCGTGTAGGCGGAGGGCAGGCGGTAGGGGCTGTTCAAGGCCTCTTCAGAAGACAGTTCGATGTTACCGCTGTACCAGAAAGTCCACCAGAGGAGGCTGAGGAAGATGATGCTGGCACCCAGGTAGAGAAACAAGTCATAGTAAAGCATACGGCTGAAGACCCCGGTGAACACCATGGCCGCGCCCACCGTGTCGAAGGTGACGCCCAGCCAAAAGAAATGCTTGCAGCGGCCCAGGCACGACCGTTTCTCGATCTTGGCGGCGTGGTTAGCCGAAACCTCCATGAGCTCTGACTGTCGCCGCCGCCTCCGGGTCCGCAGAAGCTACCAGGCAAGCGGCGTCGCCACAGGCCGGCGGGGGCCGCTGGGTTGCCAGGGCGACGCGTTGGGGGCGCGCCCAGAAGGAGGCAGGACGAGAGTTCGGGAGAGCTCGGCCACCGCCCACCTGCGCGGCAAGAGGAAAAAAAAAGCGTCATCCCAGAGCCGGGCGCATGCGCAGTCTGCCCCAAGGCGGTCTGTCCCAAGGCGATTTGCCCCATCGCCCCGCCCCGCACCCGGGCCGCCTTCTCCGCGCGGGCAGTGTTTCCTCCGTGTGTGCCAGTCGCGTGTGCGTGTGCCGCCTGGGACCTTCGCAGAGCCGAGAGTTCACCTCACGTGCTCGGTGTCCCCGCCGTAGGAAGACTTATCTACATCCTTTCCTTCGAGCCCCCGCCTTCCAGAACGGGGGGCGAAATCCTGAAGGAGAGCAAAGGGCAAGGACTCTTTGTCAGTAACTTCCACTTCCCAGCTAGGAATGCAGGTTGATGTCAGGTGCTACCACTTTCAGAGTTAAAGGCTTTCCCTGGTTTTGGTGAAGGGTCTGTTGATAGATATCTTAATTCAGATCTTAGCTATTTGCCTCCTAGTGACTGGGCGATTACTTGCTTGCCTAGAGAGCAGACCTAGGGGTGAATTCCCCGCCCCTCCCCCCGTCTTTTAAGTTTCTTCTGTTTTAATTTTCCTCCCAGTTTTTTTGTTGTTGTTGTTCTGTTTTGAGTTTTATTTTGGTGGGCTTGTTTGTTTTGGGGCACTCTGTGAGGCATGTGGGATCTTAGTTCCTCTACCAAGAATGGAAGGAATTCTCCCTGCACCCTGCAGCTGAAGCACAGTCTTAACCCGTGGACCACCAAGGGAGTTTTAATTTTCCTTATGGTGTTAAATTAGTTGAAAAAATTTGAAAAATTGGTGTATTTAATTTACATTGTTTTGAGTTTATTGTAGAGTATTTGTAACAAAACCAGAATTTGTTACAATTTTACATTCATGGTCTTAATGGAAACAAACATCAATCAGTTCGGTTGAGTCGCTCAGTCGCTCAGTCCTGTCCGACTCTTTGCGACCCCATGAATCGCAGCACGCCAGGCCTCCCTGTCCATCACCATCTCCCGGAATTCACTCAGACTCACGTCCATCGAGTCCGTGATGCCATCCAGCCGTCTCATCCTCTGTCGTCTCCTTCTCCTGTGCCCAATCCCTCCCAGCATCAGAGTCTTTTCCAATGAGTTAGTCAACTCTTCGCATGAGGTGGCCAAGGTACTGGAGCTTCAGCTTCAGCATCATTCCTTCCAGAGAAATCCCAGGGCTGATCTCCTTCAGAATGGACTAGTTGGATCTCCTTGCAGTCCAAGGGACTCTCAAGGGTCTTCTCCAACAC
>SJYQ01000600.1:1180951-1195712 GCA_006410935.1 Redunca redunca | reverse complement strand
TTTCTTTTACATGATAGTGCCTTTTAGTTGAGAGGTGTTGGTCTCTCTTTGGTTTTACATAGTGCTAATATACCGTGGGGTCATGAAAGAGTCAGACACAACGACTAAACAACAAGAAATATACCATGACATACCCACTCTTGCTATGCTTAAGATTCTCTCTTGGTTTTTGAGTTTTGATAGTTTTTTCTTTTTTAATGTGCCTCGGAGAGGATCTCTTTAAGCTGACTTTGTTAGGTGACCCATGAGCTTCACAAAATTGGATATCCAGATCGCTCCACAAATTTAGGAAGTTCTCAGACATTACTTCTTCAAATACACTTTCTGCCGCCTTCTCCCTCTCTTTTCCTTTTGAAACTAATAATTTGGAGAATATTTTTTGATGGATCCATGGACCACATAGGTTCCTTTCATTCCTTTCTCTTTGATCTCCTCTAACTGGATAAGCTCTAAGTTCCTATCTTCTATCTCACAGAATTGTCTATTGATCCATCTGTGGTCGCTTTCTATTGCATTTTTCCTTTCATTCATTGTATGCTTCAGCTCCAGAACGTCTGTGTATTTATTTATTTACTTTGGCTGCACTGGATCTTCCTTGCCATTGCTGCACGAGGGCTTTCTCTAGTTGCAAACAAGCAGGGGCTACTCTCTAGTTGTGGTCCGAGGGCTTCTCTAGTTGTGGGGCACTGGCTGTAGAGTACGTGGGCTTCAGTGGTTGTGGCATGCGGGCTCAACTGTTGCTGCATCAGGGTTTAATTGCCCTCTGGATGTGTGGGATTTTAGTTTTCCAACCAGGGATCAAACTCGAGTCCTCTACATTGGAAGGTGGATTTAAACCACTGGATCACCAGGGAAGTCCCCAGAACTTCTGTTTTGTGATTTCTATGTATTCATTAAACCTTTCATTTTGTTTGTATATTGTTTTCCAGATTTCACTTGAATTGTCCTTCTGTGTTTTCTTGAAACTCACTGAGTTTCCTTAAAACAGCTATTTGAATTCTTTATTGGGTGAATTGAAGATCTCCGTGTCTCTGGATTAGGTTACTGGAAGTTTCTTGTGGTCATTTGGTGGTGTGATGTTACCTTGATCTTTCCTGTTCCTTGGAGTTTTGCTTTGCTCGTTTCACACGTGAAGTAGCGGTCATCTTCTCCAGTTTTTACTGCCTTCTGTTGGCTCTGCTACCGATTCTGAGGCTTTCTCAGACCTTATAGGGGTATACCTACTCTGTGCTGCTTGCTCCCTCTTGTGGCAGAATTCTTAAGCTTCTATGTCTTCTCTGGATCCTGCAAAGTTCTGAGTTTCTCTTTTGTTTTCCCAAAGATGGGGCTTTAGCTTTAGCACCGCCAAGCTTGCCGTCTGTCCCCGGCCCACAGATTGAGGCTGGCTTCCTGAGTGTTCTCACTAGCTGTCACTGCAGTTTGCTCCTGAGCACACAGGGGCCTGGCCGCAGAGGAGTGGGGTGGCGTGGGCGAGGCACCTGGAGCATTGAGGGCACCTGTAGGTCAGTTGGCAAGCGAGGCTTTCGCAGCGACACATGGGCAGGCTTCCTGATGGAGTCCCGATGCAGTTAGTAGGATCTGCATACCTTTAAAGCTCTCGGAATCCTATCTTCACTCACCCAGCTTCTTCCCGTCCTCCCATCCTGGAGCTCAGGATTCAGTAACTGTGGGTGGGGTGAGAGAGGAATGAGCCCCTTCCCCTACATCCTGCACAACTGGGAAGGCTAGGCACTCAGTCCCATGCTCGCCCTTTCCTTGCAAGACAAATCATTGCCAAGAAAACCTCTCTTTCACTTGAGCTGGGCTGCCTTGGGGGCGGAGTAATGTGGGGAAAGTGAAGTGGTTCCTCTTACCCTTTCCTTTGTGTCCAGACTTGTATTTCTTTGCTCCTTTTTTCTTTCTTTTTAAAAAATATTTTTTTGGCTGTGTTGAGTCTTGGTAGCAGCACGCGGGATCTTTGTTGCAGCACGTGGGATCTTTGTTGCAGCACGCGGGATCTTTGTTGCAGCACGTGGGATCTTTGTTGCAGCATGCCAGATCTTTCTCTGTGGCACACAGACTCTAGCTGTGGCATGTGGGCTCCATAGTTGTGGCGCACGGGTCTAGTTGCTCTGCTGGGATCTTAGTTCCTTGACCCATGTTCCCTCCACTGCAAGGAGGATTCTTAACCACTGGACCACCAGAGGAGCAAAGAAGTCCCTCTTTGCTCCTTTCATGTCATAGAACTTTTCTTCTGGAAAGCTGGACTTCCACAAAAGCTGTCTCACCCATGGTTGATTCTAGGGACTCCCAGACCACAGCAGAGAGAGGCTGGAGCCAGTTCATGGGCCACTGCAGGGTCTATAGCTGGGAGCAAGGTCTGTCTGCCTATTACCTGAGCACAGGTGGGCAAGACCTCCTGCATCTGTTGGTTTATGGATCCCATTGCTCCCTCAATGGTACCTTTGTCCATGGATGGATGCCAAATTTTTGTTGTTGGTTAGGAAAAGGAACAAAACCAAGGGATGTCTGTGTCACTGTGATACTGACTTCACCTATCCCATTTTAACTACTTTTAAGCCTATAATTCCAGAGAAGGCAATGGCAACCCACTCCAGTACTCTTGCCTGGAAAATCCCACGGACGGAGGAGCCTGGTGGGCTGCAGTCCATGGGGCAGCTGAGAGTCGGACACGACTGAGTGACTTCACTTTCACTTTTCACTTTCATGCACTGGAGAAGGAAATGGCAACCCACTCCAGTGTTCTTGCCTGGAGAATCTCAGGGACAGGGGAGCCTGGTGGGCTGCCATCTATGGGGTCTCACAGAGTCGGACATGACTGAAGCGACTTAGCAGCAGCAGCAGCAAGCCTATAATTCAGTGGCATATGTTCTCACAGCTATGCAACCATCCCCACCATTCACCTCCAGAACTTAATTTCCCAAATTAAAAGTCAGTATCTATTAAATAGGAAGTCTTCATCATCCCTTTCCCCCAGCACCTGGTAATCTCTGTTCTACTTTCTGTCTCTGTGGCTTTGCCTATTCTAGGTGCCTTTCACCTAAGAGGAATCATGCAATATTTGTCTTATTGTCTCTGGCTTTTTTAAGTTAGCATCCGTGTTGTTCAAGATGCTTCCATTTTGCAGCATGTGTCAGAATTTCTTTCCTTTTTAAGGCTAATAATATCCCATTGTCTAGATATGCTACATTTTGTTTATTCACCCATCCACCTAGGAATATTTGGGTCATTTCTTCTTTTGAGCATCCTTGCTTTAGTCACTGCTGACACTTGCTTCTTGCCCCAGTGGCTCAGAGGTAAAGAATCCACCCGCAAGGTGCACTCTCCTGCAGAGAGGCACAGGAGACTTGAGTTCAATCTCTGGGTAGGGAAGATCCCTGGAGAAGGGAATGGCAACCCACTCCAGGATTCTTGCCTGGAGAATCCCATGGACAGAGGAGCCTGGCGGGCTACAGTCGATAGGGTCACAAAGAGTCGGACACAGCTGAAGTGACTAGGCACATGTGGACTGAACTGTGTGCTACCAAAATTCATATGTTCAAGCCTCAGTGTGACTTTGTTTGGAGAGAGGATCTGTAAGGAGGTAATCAAGATTAAGTGAGGTTATAGGATAATACCTTACATCCATAGGACTGCAATATCCAAAGTGTTGTAGTTAGGAGCCAGTTAAACATATGCCTCCATCAGGTCTGATCAGGGTGCTGACCTTAGCCATGTCAGCATCAAAACAAAACAAAACAAAACTGGGATCGTCTAAAATGAGTCCAACTGGCTAACTCTAAAAGTTTCCACTGTATAAAAATGAAGAAATCAATCTAATAAACCCCATTAACTGAACAAAGTGGAGAGGGGACACATAATCTCAATTGTTGTGGAAAAAGCACTTGACAAAATTCAAGACCGTTTCTAAACATAAACAGTTTGTGAAAAACCTACAGCTAATATACTCATCGGTGAAAAATAGAAAGCTTTCCCACTTTCACCCTGTTATTCTACATTATACTGGAAGTCCTAGCCAGAGCAATTAGGAAAAAAAAAAAAAAAGCCATCTGAATTGGAAAACAAGAGAAACTGTTTACAGATGACACGATTCTATATATAGAAAATCCCATAAAACATACACACACACACTCTACAGGAACAAATAAACTAAGCAAAGTTACAGGGCACAAGACCAACACTCAAAAATCAGTTTTCCTATGCATCAATAAAGAGCAATCTGTAAAGGAAATTAAGAAAACAATTTCACTCATAGCATCCAGATGAATAAAATGTCTGGGAGGAAATAAATTTAACCAAGGAGGTGAAAGCCTTATAAAGCTACAGACCAATGGAATAGAATTGAGAGTCCAGAAACGTCTGTGGTTAACTGATTTAACAGTGCCAACATCATTTGTATTAGTTTCCCAAGGGTGACTTAAAGTACCACAAACTGATGGCTTAAAGCCACAGAACTCTGGGGACTTCCCTGGAGGTCCAGTGGTTAAGAATCCACCTTCCAAAGCAGGGGACGTGGGTTTGATCCTTGGTTGGGGACTAAGTCTGGATCACAGCTACTGAGCCATGTGCCGCAGCTAGCAAAGCCTGCATGCCACAACAAAAGATCACACGTACTTTAACGAAGATCCCATGTACCACGGCAACTAAGAGCCAACAGAGCCAAAAATAAATAGCTAAACAAACATTTTTTAAAAAGCACGTGGAACTTTATTGTCTTGTAGTTTGGGCTGCAATAAACTAAGGTGTCAGCAGGACCGTGCTTTCCTTGAAGCCCAAAGGGAAGCACTTCTTACCTTTTTCTAGCTTTTAGTGGTGGCTATCAAGCTGAGGCTGGAGAAGGAAATGGCAACCCACTCCAGTGTTCTTGCCTGGAGAATCCCAGGGAAGGGAGGAGCCTGGTGGGTTGTCTCTGGGGTCGCCCAGAGTCGGACACGACTGAAGCGACTTAGCAGCAACCATAGGACTGAGGTCCTTATAAAAGGGGAAGGGACAGCAAAGATTTCTCCCAACACCTGAACAGAGAGGAGCCCCTATGAGGACACAGCAATAAGATGGCCACCTGCAAGCCAGGAAGCAAGTCCTCACCAGAAACCAAAGCCGCCAGCATCTCTCTGTGAGGAGTCTAGCCTCCAAAACAGAGACATTTTCTGTTGTTCAGCTCCTCAGTCTGTGATGTTTTGTTATGGCAGCCTGAGTAGACTACTACAGACTACCCTGGATGATTCTTTGCTGCGGGAGGGCTGTCTTGTATATGCAAGGACATTTTGCAGGCGCCTCTGGCCCCTACTCACAGGGAGAGGCCAGTAACACCTTCCTCTCCATGTTGTGACAACCAAAAGTGACTCCAGACATTGCCAAGTGTTTCCTGGGAAATAAAACTGTCCCCGTGGAGAACCACTGATGCAGAGGAATTAAAACATGTCTCTCTGGCTGGGGGACTTCCCTGGTGGTCCAGTGGTTAAGAATCTGCTTCGCAGTGCAGGTGACCTGGGTTCAATCCCTAATCTGGGAACTAAGACCCCACAGGCCTTGGAGCAACTAAGCCCACATGCCACAACAATGAAGCCTCTGTGCTCTGGAGCCTGAGCTCTACAACGAGAGAGGCTGTGCACTGCAGTGAAGGATCCCACGTGCTGCAACTGAGACCCGATGCAGCCAAATAAGTAAATGTTAAAAAAAAAAAAAAAAGACCTGGCTCAGTTGTTTTCCATTTTCATAGGGAGTGGCTGCAAGAGAAGAAGACATATCCTGGTGGGAGAAAGAGGCAAAGAGCATAGACTTCAGTTCATGCTTTTTGTTATTATTCAATATCAGAATCCTGAGAATGCACTAAAGACATGCTTATCCTACCCACGAAGCTTCTGTTCAATGGACAGGGATTATGGTGCTGCTTTTGTTCGTGTTCTCTGGAACCCACCTAACTTGTGTTCTATAAGCATCCAAGGCTATTAAAACTGGGTCATGTTTAACTTCTAACTGATGACTCGGTTGACATGAAATGGGAATAGGATTCCCTATAAATGCCCTGTTTATTCTGGAGAACAGTGATTGTAGGATTTACAACAGGTTTAGTGACCTGGCTGAGAGGAATGTCTCCCTCAACCCAACTCTTCTGTTGATTATTTATTGTATCACTAATATTTGGAGAGAACTTTGAATTATTAGGATGAAGAATGTTTCCCTCTGCCTCAAACAGTGTCTAAGAAAAGATTTTCTGAGAAGACAAATGAACAGAATAAGAAGGAAGATGTTTGTGGCTGTAGCTTAAAAACTAAAATTTATTTCAGGTTTAAAAAGAATAAATAAAATGGAGATACTTTTGAGGCCTGACTCTGCTCACAGAAATGGATAGTGGGCTCATTCTCACTCTTGCAGACCAGATGAAGGTGGAGGTTCCTTCTGCAGGTGGACACCATAATGTTCCACTTGCCTATCACTCACTTTCTTCATTGTTGTGCTGTAGTATTCACATGTTGAGAATCAGAACCCAGAGAAGAAGCAGTCCAAGGGTAAAACTTATCCAGTCTTCAGCTGACGAAGCCGTTCCAATCAATAACAGCATATATCCTAATACAAAGTGGAGGATGAATTCAAAGTACAGCATCGAGAACTGCCTTCTAAGCTGCATCTCTTGTAACAAGGTGTTTAAAATAGGAGCTCATGGGATGCCAGCTGCAGCACATTTTTGGTGGTGGCAGAAAGAGGAGAGGAAGAATGACCAGAATTACCATTGAAAGGTTGACTGAAGAATTCCTCATTTTGAAAGGACATTGCTTTCAATATGAAGTTCATTTGTACCCATAAGGAGTGTGACTGCTCAGACTTGAGTTCTACCATATCCAGCTTTTGGGTATCAATCAAGAGGATAATGTTCTAGGGTCATCTTGAATATCTTCCATGAAAGATACTCAAGAGAAGAGAATGCCCAGCTTGTATGGCTTTAAACAACCCCAGGAAGCAATCTGTTACAGTAAGTCCCCTACATACGAAGGAGTTCCATTCTGAGGAGGTTCATAAGTCCATTTGTTCATAAGTCCAACAGAGTTAGCCTGGGTACCCAACTCACACGACCAGTACATTCAGTTCAGTGCGGTTCAGTCATGTCCGACTCTTTGCGACCCCATGAATCGCAGCACGCCAGGCCTCCCTGTCCATCACCAACTCCCAGAGTTCACTCAGATTCACGTCCATCGAGTCGGTGATGCCGTCCAGCCATCTCATCCTCTGTCATCCCCTTCTTCTCCTGCCCCCAATCCCTCCCATCATCAAAGTCTTTTCCAATGAGTCAACTCTTCGCATGAGGTGGCCAAAGTACTGGAGCTTCAGCTTAAGCATTATTCCTTCCAAAGAAATCCCAGGGCTGATCTCCTTCAGAATGGACTGGTTGGATCTCCTTGCAGTCCAAGGGACTCTCAAGAGTCTTCTCCAACACCACAGTTCATAATAACATAATATATAATGTACATAATATAATATATAATAGGTTTATAATAGTTTTCCTATAAATAATATATAAAAACCTAAGAAACAAAAAGGAAAAAACATTTTTAATCTTACAGTACAGTACTCAGCACACTGCAGCAGCTGGCATACAAGGACTGGCATGAGTGAACAGGCGAGAAGAGTTACAGCCTGGAGGAGAGGGAGGAGGTGGGAGACGATGGAACTGGAGGGTCATCAGCAATAGGAGAGGGAGGGGCAAGCTGCAGTTTCACCCGTGCCTGAGGGTGATGGCACAGGTTCCGGCTCCTTGCTAGAACCAGACACACATTCGCATCTTTGAAAGTTTGCAAGCTGAAGGTTTGTATGTAGGGGACTTACTGTATTGAATAGATCTTGGTGAACTTATAAAAAAGTTTGTTTTTACTTTAGAAAAACAAATGTATGGTCAACAGAAAGTAAAATCCATATGAACTGAAGAGCCAACAGTTTGAGCCTCAATTGTTGTGTATTTGGATAGTGATCTGTAACTACTTCATGTGGGTGAAATGTCTATAGGATTTGCCACTCTGAGCTTTATGTTTTATTAAAAAAATTTTTAAACTTTTATTGAAGTGTAGTTAATTTACAATGCTGTTTCAGTGTCAGGTGTACAGAAAAATGATTCCGATATATATATATATTTTTTTCTTCATTCTTATTTCTATATTCTTTATTATGTATACATATATATGTGGGGCTTCCCTGGTGGCTCAGTCAGTAAAGAATTCACCCACAATGCAGGAGACACAGGTTCAACCCCTGGGTCAGGAAGATCCCCCTGGAGGAGGGCATGGCAACCCATTCCAGTATTCTTGCCTGAAGAATCCCATGGACAGAGAAACCTGGTGGGCCACAGTCCCTGGGGTCACAAAGAGTCAGACACGACTGACATGACTGAGCACATGCACACTAACGTACACACACACACACTCTATCATTTTCAGATTTTTTTCCACTAAAAGATATTACAAGATATTGAATATGGTTCCTGTGCTATGCAGTAGGACTCTCTTGGTTTGAACTTTCTCTAAATACAAACATGTCGTAAGGGCTCAATGTTAGCAGGTATTGGTTGTTAAACAGTTAGATAGGCAGCCAAGATGGCTTTGGTATTTAGTAACTTCAGTGCAAGAAAAGGCTCCTTGAGACTGTCAGTACACACCAGGCCATGGGGATTTGACACCACAGAGAAAACCCATCCCCCTGGACAAGCTACCTCTCTAAGCTCAGTTTCTTCACTAGTAACAACCTCATTTGACATTTGAAAGCATTAAATTAGCAGGCCTAGAAGAGTGCCTGGCATAACAGCTAATGTCTATTAAGTCTTTTCAGGCCTATCTCCTGAAAATAGAGCCAAAATTTGTAGCCAGCTGAGTGGATAGGTGAGGTCTGTCCTCATCTACCATTTTCTGAACAAGTCAGAGTCTCCACTGAGTCACAGGTGCCAGGGATGTAGTTGGAAGCCTCATGTGACAACTTACAGGTAAACTTATTCTAAAGCTGAAGTCCATGCAACCATCAATGAGCTTCCAACCCAATGGGAAGTTTATTTCATCAAGTTCCACAGAATCCTTATGCTTGTCCAAGAAATGTGCATATGCCCTTTACATATTTTTAACAAGGTTTTTAACAGATGCTTTCAAGGATGCTTTTAAAGTTTTGGCCAGAGCTTCCCTGGTGGTCTAGTGGTTAAGAATCCACCTGCCAATGCAGGGGACACAAATTTGATCCCTGGTCTGGGAAGATTTTACATGCTCCGGGCCAACTAAGCCCATGCACCCTAGAGCCTGTGCTCTAGAGCCATAGCCCTGCAACTATTGAGACTTCTCGCTGCAACTACTGAAGCCCCCTGTGCCCTAGAGCTCACGCTCCACAGTAAGGGAAGCCCTTGCTTGCTGCAACGAGAGAAAATCTGCACGAAGTAATTTAGACCCAGCACAGCCAAAAATAAAATCTAAAAAAGTAATAAAGTTTAGAACAGCTTCGTAAAGCAGGCTAGAATTGTGGGAGGCACATCAGATTTGAGATCTTAGGACAGGGCTTCCAAGTTTGCAAAACACCTAGATACTGAGATGCAAACATGTCACCTATATCAAACCCTGCCTTCAGTCAGCTAAATCTGGTAGCAGACAACAGTTACTTAATTAAATCTGTACAATAAAGCTTTATTGGTGAGACTGTAGAGGCAGACACAGGTGACAAGGTTAGAATGGATGGAGAGATGACAGGGAATAAACAGGAATGGGTCCTAGCAACATATTGAACTTAGTCCCAAGACACAGCTGGCATATGCTAGGCAGAAGTGGGAGAAATATTCTAGCTAGATGGAATAGTAGTAAACATCAAAGAAGAGTGGATTGATGCAGGATTTTACATGAGGAATAAGTAAGCATGGCCACAGTAGAAACTGGGTTCTGTAAAGAGGGGAGAGGCCAGAAAGGAAGAAGCTGAAGAGGTAGGCAGAGCCCACATAATATGGAATTTTACAACAAATTCACCAATGGAGGTTTGATCCTGAGAGTGGAACAAATCCTCATGACTCTTAAAGAAATGTACAGTAACTTGTTAACTCAGTGGGCCTGGGCTGTCCAAACTCTATATATTCCAAAGTTCTTCAGGACTGGTCTTGATCACTCTTTGGAGATAACCTATGATCTTGGCATAGGCCATCTGCTAGGAGTATTTTGTATACCTGGGCTTTGGACCACACCATATTAGTGGATGCTAGTAATATGATTTATGGTGAGTGCCTAGTTTTGTATGCTTAGGGGCTCTGGGCTACACTACATCAGTCTGAACTTGGTGGGAAGGGCTGGAGACTGTGCCCATTTGCCTACCTAACTGACCCCCAGTAAGAACCCTGGACACCAGGACATGGGTGAGCTTCCTTAGTTGACAGTACTTCACACATTTTGTGAACTGCTGGCAGAGTTAAGTGCTGTAAAAGCTACTCCACTGGGAGAGGACAGTTGGAAGCTTGTGCCTAGAATGTCCTAGACTCTGCCTTATATGACTTTTCCTTTGCTGATTGTAATCTGTATCCTTTAACAGTAATAAGCCATAAACATGAGTATAACAGCTATTCTGAACCCTGTGAGCCCTTCTAGTGAAATATCAAACCAAGGATGTTCTTGGGTCTCCAACAGCCAAGAAATAATAAATAACATTTACATTTAATATTTGAGAATTAATACATTTGTCATAAGAAGGATGGATTTGAGGGGGCTAATATCAAGGTGTCTAGAAAAGAGATGTATAGACCTCAGTGAAGAGGAGTATTGATAACAAGTGAATAAGCCTTGATGGTGTGGGGGGGGATTTGGGGGGGGAGGGGTATAGAATTGGGATCAGCTGACTTGAGTAACTAGGCTTACAGTATCTACATTTTCTTGCTTGGGCAAGATCTGGGTATACAGGTCTAGGGGAAACACCTCCAGCCTGACATAGATATAACTGGGCGTGGGAAACATCCCCCAACCAGCAAGTAGTGGATGCTGTGGAATAAAAGAAATAACCCTGAAGGAAGATTCAGACAGCAATGAGAAAAGAGTCAAGTCCAGGACTTAGTGGCACCCTGGCTGGTTGTTTAACCCCCATGACTTCTGCAAGGCAAGGGGCCATGCTGGTTCTTCTCTACTAAATCTCTTGGTGTCTATGAAAGTCATCTGGCTGTCATCCAAGACAACAGAGAACTTGCCTATTTCTTGAAGCTTTAGTGCCTTTAACATCATAGTTACTCAAATCAGTCAGTTCAGTTCAGTCGCTCAGTCATGTCTGACTCCCCACCACCCCATGGACACAGCAGGCTTCCCTGTCCATCACCAGCTCCTGGAGCTTGCTCAAACTCATGTCCACCAAGTCAGTGGTGCCATCCAACCATCTCATCCTCTGTCATCCCTTCTCCTCCTGCCTTCAGTCTTTCCCAGCATCACTATCTTTTCCAGTGAGTCAGTTCTTCACATCAGGTGGCCAAAGTATTGGAGCTTCAGCTACAGCATCAGTCCTTCCAATGAATATTCAGGACTGATTTCCTTTAGGATTGACTGGTTGGCTCTCCTTGCAGTCCAAGGGACTGTCAAAGAATCTCCTCCAGCACCACAGTTCGAAAGCATCAATTCTTTGGCGTTCAGCTTTCTTTATGGTATAACTCTCACATCCATACATGACTACTGGAAAAACCACTGCTTTGACTAGACAGGCCTTTGTTGGCAAAGTAATGTCTCTGCTTTTTAATATGCCATCTAGGTTGGTCATAGCTTTACTTCCAAGGAGAAAGCATCTTCTAATTTCATGGCTGCAGTCACCATCTGCAGTGATTTTGGAGCCCCCCAAAATGAAGTCTGTCACTGTTTCCATTGTTTCCCCATCTATTTGCCATTTAGTGATGGGACCGCATGCCATGATCTTCATTTTCTGAATGTTGAGTTTTAAGCCAGCTTTTTCACTCACCTCCTTCACTTTCATTAAGAGGCTCTTCAGTTCCTCTTTGCTTTCTGCCATAAAGGTGGTGTCATCTGCATATATGAGATTATTGATATTTCTCAAATATCAATACTCAAATACTTCTTCCTTTTTTTGGGCCACGTGTCCTGGAATGCACAGTACTTGTGGGATCTTAGTTCCCCAACTAGGGATTGAACCTACACCTCCTGCATTGGAAGGGTGGAGTCTTAACCAATGGACCACCAAGGAAGTCCTCAAATACTTCTTTAGCAGAATGATTCTGAAACAAAAGAACAGCTACTACAGGAAAGAGAAGAAAATTATTTTTGGCTACCAGAGTTGAAATCTAATGATTAGATGAAGAAAGCTATCACTCATTTAAGTTCCATGTACAGTTGTCAGCTGGAAACAATGAAAAAGGTTGAGAAGCTGGGCATGGGAGGGCAGAAAGGCCTGAACAAGCCAGAGGGACTCTGTGACCTTTTAGAGCTGGTTAATCTTTTATATTTGATAAGAAAGCTCTCCGTTCCCTCTAACTCAGTTAATGTCAGCACTTCAGGTTTTTGTTTTCTGATTTTTGTTTTTTTTTTGATGGAGTTCCAGGGAACACTCATCCCCAGAGAGATGCTTCAAAACAGAAATTTTCTTTATCAAATGGGTTTGCGAAATGCTAGATACTCCTGGAGTTTCATCATGCACAAGAGTCCTCTGGGAGATTTGTCAATGAATACCGTCACTCGTTAAACCCAGTATTCCCCCGGGTCACCTGGATGTTGAACCACATCCCACCAAAGACCTTTTAAAATCATGCAGAACTCATGCTCCTTGGAACACATCTTTGCCAAAAACTGAGTTTGAGTACTCCAAATACTTTCCACTGAGTATGTGCCGTTTTATCAGATTGTACTTGTATACCAAGCATCTTAAAAGAATGCAAAGCAAGCTTTCCTATCTGGTGGACCAACAGTTTCCTCTAGTCCAAATTGAGGAAGCTATGAAAGATTTTATAATTCAGGTGGACAACCGAGTTTGTAGTGAAAGATCTTTGGCATCAGGCAGATCTCTATGGGAAGACAGTGATGAAGAGCTTGAGTGCTGGAGCTGTACTTCCTGGGTTCAGATCCTGCCTCTGCCACTTTCTTACTCTCTGACTTCGAGCAAGTTGCTTAATCTCTCTGCTTATGTGTCTCCATCTGTAGAGGGGGCAAGACAACAATCGTATTCATGGAGTGTTTGTATTACCCAGAACATCACAAGTGTTCTACAAATGTTAGCTGTTTCTCTTGAGTTACTGATAAAAGAAATTTTCACATATCAAGATATAGGAAAGTGATTCTGGCTTATACATGAGTTAACCTGAATTTTATGCTTATTAAAATAGCTTGTTTGTGGCCTAGCAGGAGTAATTGTACATCTGCTTTAATCATTAGAGAAAAGGATATATGGACCAAAAGTACAGAATGTCCATATTAAAAAGAGAGATGAAATGCCTCTCTTTCTGGTATGTCAGTGCTGGTCCCCCTCTGATGATAAGTAAGTCTGCCTTCCCAGGTGCCAAGTTCATGCTGCCTTGCTGTGTACTTGCTGGAATATTCTTTTGTGACCCTGAAGAACTGTATCCCTAACTTGTTAAATGTTCTTTGTTCCAAAGATATAAAACTGTGCTGAAAACACTGCTTCTCCGGAGGAGTTTCTCATTGTAACTCTGGGCTAGTCCTCAGTTCAGTTCAATCGCTCAGTCGTGTCTAACTCCCTGCTACCCCATAGACTGCAGCACACCAGGCTTCCCTGTCCATCACCAATTCAAACTCATGTCCACCAAGTCAATGATGCCATCCCACCATCTCATCCTCTGTCGTCCCCTCTCCTGCCTTCAATCTTTCCCAGCATCAAGGTCTTTTCTAATGAGTCAGTTCTTTGCATCAGGTAGCCAAAATATTGGAGCTTCAGCTACAGCATCAGTCCTTCCAATGAATATTCAGGACTGATTTCCTTTAGGATTGACTGGTTAGATCTCCTTGCAGTCGAAGGGACTCTCAAGAGTCTTCTCTAACACCACAAATCAAAATTCTCTGTTGCTCAGCTTTCTTTATGATCCAACTCTCATATCCATACATGATTACTGGAAAAAACATAACTTTGACTAGATGGACCACTGTCAGCAATGTCTCTGCTCTTTAATATGCCACCTAGGTTGGTCATAGCTTTTCTTCCAAGGAGAAAGCCAGGCTTCAGCAATACGTGACCCGTGAACTTCCAGATGTTCAAGCTGGATTTAGAAAAGGCAGGGAACCAGAGATCAAATTCCCAACATCCACTGGATCATGGAAAAAGCAAGAGAGTTCCAGAAAAACATCTATTTCTGCTTTATTGACTATGCCAAAGCCTTTGACTGTGTGGATAACAATAAACTGTGGAAAATTCTGAAAGACATGGGAATACCAGACCACCTGACCTGCCTCTTGAGAAACCTGTATGCAGGTCAGGAAGCAACAGTTAGAACTGGACATGGATCAACAGACTGGTTCCAAATAGGAAAAGGAGTATGTCAAGGCTGTATATTGTCACCCTGCTTATTGAACTTATATGCAGAGTGCATCATGAGAAACGCTGGGCTGGAAGAAGCACAAGCTGGAATCAAGATTTCCGGGAGAAATATCAATAACCTCAGATATGCAGATGACACCACCCTTATGGCAGAAAGAGAAGAGGAACTAAAAAGCCTCTTGATGAAAGTGAAGTGGAGTGTGAAAAAGTTGGCTTAAAGCTCAACATTCAGAAAACAAAGATCATGGCATCTGGTCCCATCACTTCATGGGAAATAGATGGGGAAACA
>SJYQ01000600.1:1079367-1177234 GCA_006410935.1 Redunca redunca | reverse complement strand
CCACACAGTCAAAGGCTTTGGCATAGTCAATAAAGCAGAAATAAATGTTTTTCTGGAACTCTCTTGCTTTTTCCATGATCCAGCGGATGTTGGCAATTTGATCTCTGGTTCCTCTGCCTTTTCTAAAACCAACTTGAACAGCAGGGAGTTCATGGTTCACGTATTGCTGAAGCCTGGCTTGGAGAATTTTGAGCATTACTTTACTAGCATGTGAGATGAGTGCAATTGTGCAGTAGTTTGAGCATTCTTTGGCATTGCCTTTCTTTGGGATTGGAATGAAAACTGCCCTTTTCCAGTCCTGTGGCCACTGCTGAGTTTTCCAAATTTGCTGGCATATTGAGTGCAGCACTTTGACAGCATCATCTTTCAGGATTTGAAAGAGCTCAACTGGAATTCCATCACCTCCACTAGCTTTGTTCGTAGTGATGCTTTCTAAGGCCCACTTGACTTTACATTCCAAGATGTCTTGCTCTAGATTAGGGATCACATCATCATGATTGTCTGGGTCGTGAAGATCTTTTTTGATTCATATTTAACTGGGCATGAAATCCCAAGGACAGAGGAGCCTGGTGGGCTACAGTCCATGAGGCTGCAGCAGAGTCAGATACCACTTAGTGACTAAACAACAAAACACACTATATCTTTATTTCCTAAATCTGGCAATTCTGTTTAAAAAATCTTGCCCGTATTGCTTTTAATTTTAGACCTGTAAAAGCAAGAGGAATGGGTCCTTTTAGAATGAAATTTTATAAGTACAATTTCACAAATAAAATGGAAAAAGATGACTAAGTTGAAAGAAAAAATAAAAGGAAAACATTCCATACACTGAAAACACAATGTGGAAATTACACCAAAATGTTCACAATGTCTATGATTCACAGAATAGTATCATGAGTGACATTATTTACTTGTAGCCTTGAATTCTGAATAATTCAGAACACTTTGAGTTATTGAGAAGAATTATCTCCATTTCAGTGATGGTAAAACCAAATGCAAAAGGATATTTGCAGTTGATTTAAAAAAACAAAGTGAGCAAACAAAGTCTTACTGTATAGCATAGGGAATTATATTTAATATCCTGTGATAAACCATGATGGGAAAGAAAATATAAATAAATGTACAGTAGGACTTTCCTGGTGGTTCAGTGATTAAGACTCCATACTTCCAATCCTGGGGGCGAGGGTTCAATACCTGGTCAGGGAACTAAGATCCTGCCTGCTATGAAGTATGGCCCAAAGAAGGAAAAAGAATCACTTTGCTGTATAACAGAAATTAGTACAATATTGTAAGTCAACTCTACTGCATTAAAATAAATATTAAAAAGAAAAACCAAGGTATTACCTATTCAGAAAATCTGTAGAGAAATAGGGGGATAGTACCCCTCTGATGCCTATTTTGATTAGGCTCCACCTTTCACTGGAGAACTCCCGGGGGGATGGTGCTGGGAAGTGGGAGAGGGAGACTGGGCAGGGTTTGCAGGTGGGAGGGATGGTGCTTGTCTCCTGGCATTTTAAAAACACATTTAGGACTTCCTTGTGGTCCAGTGATAAAGAATCCACCTGCCAGTGCAGGGGACACAGGTTCAATCCCTGGTCCTGGAAGATCCCACATGCGGTGGGGCAACTAAGCCCCAGAGCCCACATTCTACAGCAAGAGAGGCCACTGCAGTGAGAAGCCCACGCACTGCAACTAGAGCAAGCCCGGGTGCAGGAACAGAGACCCAGTGCAGCCACAAATAAATACATAAAAACGTATTTAGAAAAGACTTCTGTAACCTGTAGTCTAAGAATCAAGATAATGATCTTGAAAAGAGAATTATCTTCTTTCTTAAAACATTTTTTTCTAACTAGTAAAGTAATACTTATTCTTTGTAGAAAAATTAGAAAATTATGGAAAACCACAGAGAATAACAATCAATGGAGAAAATGTTAAAATTTGTACCTAACCTTTGTAGATTTTTCTCAGTTCCCCATAGACATATGACAAATGTGGGCTGTATCACTGCACTTAGTGTTTTATAACCTAGTTTCTTGCCCCAAGAACATATTTGAATCTTTCCTTCAATCATTACATTTTTTTCCCCATATAATTTTGAGGACTTAGAATTTAGTTGAGCTTCCCAGGTGGCGCCAGTGGTTAAGAACCCACCTGCCAATGCAGGAGACATAAGAGACACGCGTTGGATCCCTGGGTTGGAAAGATCCTCCGGAGGAGGGCAGGACAAATAGGGATGGCTACGTAATAATCCACTGACAAAATTTGAAGATCTAAATGACTCTGCTTTAATGTATTGTATAGAGGATTTTCACTGCCCTAAAAATCCCCTGTGCTCTGCCTGTTCATTCCACCCCGCCCCAACCCTTGAAATCACGCCCTTGCAATCAAGGATAATTTTGTTGTTTCCAGTTTTGCTGTGTCCAGAGTGCCATATAGCTGGAATCATTTGGTATGTAACCATCTCAGATCGGCTTCTTTCACTTAGTGCTGCTGCTCTTTAGTCACTGTGAAAGTGAAAGTGAGAGTCTTAGTCACTCAGTCTTGTCTGACTCTGTGATCCCATAGACTGTAGCAGCCCGCCAGGTTCCTCTGTCCATGGAATTTTTCAGGCAAGAATTCTGGAGTGGATTGCCGTTCCCTTCTCCAGGGGATCTTCCCAACCCAGGGATTGGAGCCAGGTCTTCTGTATTGCAGGCAGATTCCTTACTGTCTGAGCCACCAGGGAAGCCTTGTTTAGTTGCTAAATTGTGTGCAACTCTTTGTAATCCCATGGGCTGTAGTCTGCCAGGCTCCTCTATCCATGGGATTTCTCAGGCAAGAATACTGAAGTGGGTTGCTGTTTCCTTCTCCAGGGGGTTTTTCTGACCCAGGAACCAAACCCATGTCTCCTGCTTGACGAAGGGACTCTTTACCACTGAGCCACCTGGGAAGCAACTTTCACTTAGTAGTATGCACTTATTTATGGTTTCTCCATGTTTTTTTCCTGGCTTGATAGCTTGTTTCACTTTCAGTTCAGTTCAGTTCAGTCTCTCAGTCGTGTCCGACTCTTTGCAACCCCATGAATTGTGGCACGCCAGGCCTCTCTGTCCATCACCAACTCCCGGAGTTCACTCAGACTCACTTTCATTGAGTCAATGATGCCATCCAGCCATCTCATCCTGGGTCGTCCCCTTCTCCTCCTGCCCCCAATCCCTCCCAACATCAAAGTCTTTTCCAATGAGTCACCTCTTCGCATGAGGTGGCCAAAGTACTGGAGTTTCAGCTTTAGCATCATTCCTTCCAAAGATAGCACTGAGTAATAGTCCATTGTCTGGATGTTCCACAGTTTATCAATTAACCTACTGAAAGATATTTGGTTGCCTCCAAGTTTTAGCTGGGCTGGATGAATCACAAGCTGGAATCAAGATTGTTGGGGGAAATATCAACAACCTCAGATAAGCAGATGATACCACTCTAATGGCAGAAAGCAAAGAGGAACTAAAGAGCTTCTTGATGAGGGTGAAAAAGGAGAGTGAAAAAAACTGGCTTAAAATTCAATGTTCAAAAAGCTAAGATCATGGCATCCAGTCCCATCACTTCATGGCAAGTAGAAGAGGAAAAAGTGGAAACAGTGACAGATTTTAATCTCTTAGGCTCCAAAATTACTATAGATGGTGACCACAGTTATGAAATTAAGACACTTGCTCCTTGGAATAAAAGCTATGATAAAAATAGATGGTGTATTAAAAAGCAGAGACATCACTTTGCTGACAAAGGTCCATATATTCAAGGCTATGAATTTTCCAGTAGTCATGTAAGGATGTGAGAGTTGGATCATAAAGAAGGCTCAGCTCCAAAGAATGGATGCTTTCGAATTGTGGTGCAGGAGAAGACTCTTGAGAGTCTCTTGGACTGCAAGGAGATCAAACCAGTTAATCCTAAAGGAAATCAACCCCAAATATTCATTGGAAGAACTGATACTGAAGCTGAAGCTCTGATACCTGGGGCAACGAAGAGTAGGACATGACTTAGCAACCAAACAACAAGTTTTGGCAGTTACAGCTAAAGCTGCTAAAAAACACCACGTGCAAATTCTTGTGTGCACGGAAGCTTTCAGCTTCTTTATGTAAATCAGAGAAGGCAATGGCATCCCACTCCAGTACTCTTGCCTGGAAAATCCTATGAACGAAGGAGCCTGGTAGGCTGCAGTCCATGGGGTCGCTAAGAGTCGGATACAACTGAGCGACTTCCCTTTCACTTTTCACTTTCATGCATTGGAGAAGGAAATGGCAACCCACTCCAGTGTTCTTGCCTGGAGAATCCCAGGGATGGGGGAGCCTGGTGGACTGCCGTCTATGGGGTCGCACAGAGTCGGACATGACTGAAGTGACTTAGCTTAGCTTAGCTTATGTAAATACCAAGGAGTTTAATTGCTGGATCTTACTGTAAGAGCATGTTTAGTTCTGTAAGAAATTGCTGAACTGTCTTCCAAAGAGACAGTACCATTTTGTATTCCTTCTAACAATGTATGAGAATTCCCGTTGGGGAATATCCTTACCAGCATTTGGTGTTGTCAATATTCTAGATTTGGGGCCATTCTAATAGGTGTGTAATGGTATTGCATTGTTGTATTTATTTGCATTTTTCTGATGACAGATAATGTAGTGCATCTTTTCACATGCTTTTTCACCATCTGTTTATCTTTCCTGGTGAAGTGTTTGTTATGCTTCTGGGGTCATTTTTTAATTAGGTTGCTTGTTTTCTCATTGTTGAGTTATAAGAGTTCTTTGTAAATTTTGGATAGGTGTGTGCTGTGGCTCAGTTGTATTCAACTCTTTGATACCCTAGGGACTGTAGCAAACCAGGCTCCTCTATCCTCGGAATTTTCCAGGCAAGTGGGTTGCCACTTCCTACTTCAGGGAATCTTCTTCACCCAAGGACTGAACCCATGTCTCCTGCATTGGCAGGTGGATTCTTTACCACCAAGTCACCTGGAGAGCTAAAATTTTGGATAGTAGTCCTTTATTAGATGTGCCTTTGCAAATAGTTTCTCCCACTCTGTCTTATTTTCCCATTCTCCTGAGACTGTCACACAGCAAAAGTTTTCAGTTTTAATTAAGTCCAGTTTATTATTTATTTAATTCTTGGATCATGTTACATCTAAAAATTCATCACCATACCCAAGGTCATCTAGATTTTCTATGTTGCCTACTAGGGTTTTATAGTGTTAAATTTTGCGTTTAGGCCTCTGATTCATTGCAGTTAATTTTTGTGATCAGTGTAAAGTCTGTATCTGATTTTTTTTTTGCACATATATGTCCAGCTGTTCCAGCATCACTTGTTGACAAGACTGTTCCATTGTATTGACTTCACTCTTCTGTCAAAGATCGGTTGACTATAATTTTTGTAATTGGTCTGTTTCTGGGGTTTCTATTTGTTCTATTGACCTATTTGTGTATTCTTTGCCAGCAGCACAGTATTTCGATTATTGTAGCTTTAAAAGTCTTGAATATGCCTGCAATGCGGGAGATCTGGGCTTGATCCCTCAGTTGGGAAGATCCCCTGAAGAAGAGAAAGGCTACCCATTCCAGTATTCTGGCCTGGAGAATTCCATGGGTCCATGGGGTCACAAAGAGTTGGACACGACTGAACAACTCAAAAGTCTTGAAGTTGGGTAGGATCAGTTCTCTGACTTTGTTCCTCTTCAAAATCATGTTGGCTATTCTGGGTCTTTTGCCTCTCCACAGAAACTTTAGAACCACTTCATTGATATCCACAAAACAACTTGCTGGGGTTTTGACTGAGACTTCATTGAATTTACGGATAAAATTGGGAAGAACTGCAATGTGGCAATAGTGAGTCTTCCTATGCATGAACATTCATATTGTTCTTGGATTTTGTTCATCAGGTTTGTGATTTTCATCACATAGATCCTGTACATATTCTGTAAAATTTATACTAAGTAATTTCTGGAGTACTAATGTAGATGGTACTGCTTTCAATTTCAAAGTCTACTTGTTTATCACTGGTATACAGGACACTTTTTATTTACTTATTTATTTATTTATTTATTTTGAAAATTTTTAANTATTTACTTATTTATTTATTTATTTATTTTGAAAATTTTTAACTTTTGTGAGTTAATCTTGGATCCTACAATCTTGCTATAATTCCTTACTTGATTAAAGATTTTCTACATAGACAACCATGTCATCTGTATACAAAGACAGTTTTATTTTTTCCTTCCCAATCTGTATACCTTTTATTTCCTTTTCTCATTTTATTTACTAGTGTCTTAGTCCATTTAGGTTGCTAAAACAAATTAACATAGACTGAGTGGCTTATATACAACAGAAATATATTTCTCACAGTCCCGGAGGCTGGGAAGTTTAAGACCAAGGTGACAGCAGGTTTGGTAACTGGTGAGGCCCACTTCCTGATTCAAAGACAGCTGTCTTCTTATCATGTCCTTAAATGGAGGAACTGGATGAGGGAGCTCTACATGGCCTCTTTTAGAAAGCTATTAATCCCATCAGTGAGGGCTCTACCTTCATGACGGATTCACCCCCGAAGTCTCCACCTCCAAATACTATCACACTACAGGTTCAATTCAGTTCAGTTCAGTTCAGTCGCTCAGTCATGTCCAACTCTTTGCGATGCCATGAACTGTAGCACACCAGGCCTCCCTGTCAATTACCAACTCCCAGAGTTTACTCAAATTCATGTCCATTGAGTTGGTGATGCCATCCAACCATCTCATCCTCTGTCGTCCCCGTCTCCTCCTGCCCTCAATCTTTCCCAGCATCAGGGTCTTTTCAAATGTCAGCTCTTCACATCAAGTGGCCAAAGAATTGGAGTTTCAGCTTCAACATCAGTCCTTCCAATGAACACCCAGGACTGATCTCCTTTAGGATGGACTGGTTGGATCTCCTTGCAGCCCAAGGGACTCTCAAGAGTCTTCTCCAACACTACAGTTCAAAAGCATCAGTTCTTCTGCACTCAACTATCTTTATAGTCCAACTCTCACATCCATATATGACCACTGGAAAAACCATAGCCTTGACATTGCGGGTTAGATTTCAACATATGAATTTGAAGGGTGGGGAGGGGATGCAAACATTTATTCAAAGCAATTAGCTAGGACATCCTGTATGATGTTTTAAAAAAAGTAGTGAGAGGTGACATTTTTGCCTTGCTCTTGATCTTAGCAGGGGGGTTCTAGTTTCTCATCATTCAGTTTGGTGTTAGTTGTAGACTTTTTGTAGATGTTCTTTATCAAGATGTGGAAATTTCCTCTATTCTTAGTCTGCTGTATTCATTTTATTTTAATACTTTATAGCATTATCAGCATATTAAAAAGCAGAGACATTACTTTACCAACAAAGTTTCATCTAGTCAAAGCTATGGTTTTTCCAGTAGTCATGAATGGATGTGACAGTTGGACCTTAAACAAAGTTGAGCGCTGAAGAATTGATGCTTTTGAACTGTGGTGTTGGAGAAGATTCTTGAGAGTCCCTTAGACTGCAAGGAGATCCAACCAGTCCATCCTAAAGGAGATCAGTCCTGAATATTCATTGGAAGGATTGATGCTGAAGCTGACACTCCAATAATTTGGCAACCTGATGCAAAGAACCAACTTATTGGGAAAGACCTTGATTCTGGGAAAGCTTGAAGGTAGGAGGAAAAGGGGACGACAGAGGATGAGATGGTTAGATGGCATCACCGATGTGATGGACATGAGTTTGGGTAAACTCTGGGAGTTAGTGATGGACAGGGAAGTCTGGCATGCTGCAGTTCATAGGGTCACAAAAAAGTTGGACACGACTGAGTGACTGAATTGAACTGAACTGAACTGAACCATTATCGTGACCAAAAGCCCTTTGGACAATTTAGGATTTCTTGGTGTAGGTGTTTGTCTTTAGGATGTAAAACCAAAATATTGTGTTTTAGAGTCTCTTCCTCTTATGACTCATTGGAAAAGACTTTGATGCTGGGAGGGATTGGGGGCAGGAGGAGAAGGGGACGACAGAGAATGAGATGGCTGGATGGCATCACTGACTTGACGGACGTGAGTCTGAGTGAACTCCGGGAGTTGGTGATGGACAGGGAGGCCTGGCGTGTTGTGATTCATGGGGTCGCAAAGAGTCGGACACGACTGAGCGACTGAACTGAACTGAATTGAACCAACTACTTATACAGATAGTCATTTGTTTCAGCTTTTTAAAAAAATATATTTTAGGGATATTGTCCTTTTGATTTAATTTTATTTCTAAATTATGTAAAATCGTACTTGAATCCACAATCAAAACTTGTAAAAAAAAAATACATTAAGAGAAGTATATTCTCATAGTCTTCTGCAGGTAACCTACGTAACTATTTTTATTAGCTTACCTTGTAGCTCAGTCGGTAAAGAATCTGCCTGTGGTGCAGGAGACCCGGGTTCGATCCCTGGGTTGGGAAGATCCCCTGGAGAAGGAAATGGTGATACTCCAGTATCCTTGCCTGTAAAATCTCATGNGAAGGGGACGACAGAGAATGAGATGGCTGGATGGCATCACTGACTCGATGGACGTGAGTCTGAGTGAACTCCGGGAGTTGGTGATGGACAGGGAGGCCTGGCGTGTTGTGATTCATGGGGTCGCAAAGAGTCGGACACGACTGAGCGACTGAACTGAACTGAATTGAACCAACTACTTATACAGTCATTTGTTTCAGCTTTTAAAAAAAATATTTTAGGGATATTGTCCTTTTGATTTAATTTTATTTCTAAATTATGTAAAATCGTACTTGAATCCACAATCAAAACTTGTAAAAAAAAATACATTAAGAGAAGTATATCATCTACTCTTTCCTCAGTACATTCTCATAGTCTTCTGCAGGTAACCTACGTAACTATTTTTATTAGCTTACCTTGTAGCTCAGTCAGTAAAGAATCTGCCTGTGGTGCAGGAGACCCGGGTTCGATCCCTGGGTTGGGAAGATCCCCTGGAGAAGGAAATGGTGATACTCCAGTATCCTTGCCTGTAAAATCTCATGGACAGAGGAGCCTGATGGGCTGCAGTCCATGGGGTCACAAAGAGTCAGGCATGACTGAGCAACTAACACAAACTTCGGTTTATCTTTTTATTGAACCAAACTTGTGTCCACTTTCCAGTCACACAGCAAAGCCAGTTACGAACACCAGGTCCCTGTGAAGGAAACTACAGCATTAATTGCAGGGTACCAAGCAAGGGAGTGGGCTTCCCTGGTGGCTCAGGTGGTAAAGAATCTGCCTGCAATGCCGGAGACCTGGGTTCAATCCCAGAATTGGGAAGATCCCCTGGAGGAGGGCATGGCATCCCACTCCAGTATTCCTGCCTAGAGAATCCCCATGGACAGAAGAGCCTGGTGTGCTGCAGTCCATGGGGGTGCAGAGAGTTGGACACGACTGAGTGCCTATGCACTTCACAGCACAGCAAGCAAGGGAGTAGGAGACAAACATCAGATTCACTCCAATTAATCTTTGAGTTGGGGGTTGTAAAAGGTGAAGAACAATAGAAGTTGAGATTAATCATCATTTTGTGATGTTTTTCTTAATCATAGTTTCAAGAGTCAAGATGTTTCTGGCTTTTGAGTCTCTGACCAAGTATTTTGTGGTTCTTGGGTCTGCAAGCTCATTTTACCCTGGAGAAACAATGTTGATAATGATATCTATGAGGGCAATTTTAGTACATTAATGTTATCGACAACAGCAATTTTAGTCACCTGACTCTAGTTGATTAGTGTTCAGTTAGCACAGGATTGAAGTCAGAGGGGACAAGAAAGGGAATAACATTTTGGATTGAGAGATTAATCATAAACTCAGTAAAGAGAAGATGATTTTAGGAAGAATCAGTTTCAAAACCATCAAAGAGTATGGAGAATTTCTTGTATACCTTATATCACCCAGCTTCCTGTGTCAATGTCTTACTTAACCATAGTGTTGTTATCGAAGCAGGAAATTAAAATTGATATAATGACCTAACTTACAAATCTTATTCAGATTTTTGTTTGCAAATATGAAATTAAAATTGATATAATGACCTAACTTACAAATCTTATTCAGATTTTTGTTTGCAAATATTTTGATAGGTCAAAATTGCTGTCCCTTGATCCCAGGGTGGTTGCTGCCATCATGTCCCCGAGTGCTAGTGAGGGACATGATGCTATATATATATTTGCCTAGATATCTACCTTGAGGGAAAAAATAATCAGACGTGAACAAACTCAGAGGCATGCTGATCTGGAAACATTTTATAGCCTATGCGTCTGTGTGAGCTTGCTCAGTTGTGTCTGACTCTCTGCTACCCCAAGAGCTGCACCCCACCAGGCTCCTCTGTCCATAGGATCTTTCAGGCAAGAACACTGGAGTGGGTTGCCATTTCCTCCTCCATTTATAGACTATACATTTTATCAGTTAAACCAAATTGTCACACAAACATTGTGCCTGTTCTTTTAGCAGCAGACTTAAAACAAGCAGTGATACATGCCAGTAGTTATATTCTGTGAAAACTTCACTGGAGAATTTTCTTTCTGTCTTGAATGCTGAGGGCAGCAGTTTGGTCAGAAGTAACCTAATAACTTTAAATATTGATAGGGAGACAAACATTTGGTAAACAGTTCAGCTGAATTATAGGATGGGTTTTGCCTGGTCTGGGTTCTTGGGTCAGTTGCCCATCACTGCTGTTGTCTTCTTCTCATCCTGGTGTGGGTGTCATTTGGGGTCCGCAGGTCTTTCTATACAGGTCTTCGATGCAGAGGCCCTTATTAATTGGGAAATATGAATTCAAGAGTCGACTCCCTGCAGTTTCACTGGGCATGAGCTGGTTAGGAGAAGCTGCAGAGAGTCCTTTTATCTAAGTTGGAGGCAGCCCTTTAACTGATGCCTTTCTGGTGTGCACAATCTCCTGGCTGAAGGTCATGAGGCATCTGATCTTCATCCAAAGAAAAATTGCTGCGATAAGCTTCAGAAACAAACCTGGAGAGTCCTTTTAATAATTCAGTTTAACTATACAATAATGTAACATAACAGCAAATAGCTATCTGGGAAGTTGAGTCAACTGACAAAATTAGAATTTAATTTCCTCTGAAACATAATATTTTTCTGTCTAAAACCCCCCCATTTCTACAAATATAGCTAAATGAAGACTATTTGGGGCAATTTCCTGGTGGCTTTCACTGCCAAGGCTAAGGTTCAATCCCTGGTTGGGGAACTGAGATCCCACAAGTGGTATGGTGTATCAAAAAAACCCAAAAGACTAATTTGTTTGCAGCCTAAATCTGGTTTCAGTTAACTTGGCCTGATTATTTACATATGCATAAAAATATCACATAGGCTCTTTCAAGTGAGCTCTGCTGGATCTTTTTATAAGGAATTTCATATTGTATTGAACTTTGGTAGATTTATCCAGTGTAATATTCAGTTCAGTTCAATCAGTCACTCAGTTGTGTCCTACTCTTTGCGACCCCATGAATCGCAGCACGCCAGGCCTTCCTGTCCATCACCAACTCCTGGAGTTCACTCAGATTCACGTCCTGACCACCTGACCCACCTCTCGAAAAATCTGTATGCAGGTCAGAAAGCAACAGTTAGAACTGGACATGGAACAACAGACTGGTTCCAAATAGGAAAAGGAGTCCGTCAAGGCTGTATATTGTCACCCTGCTTATTTAACTTCTATGCAGAGTACATCATGAGAAACGCTGGGCTGGAAGAAACACAAGCTGGAATCAAGATTGCCGGGAGAAATCTCAATAACCTCTGATATGCAGATGACACCACCCTTATGGCAGAAAGTGAAGAGGAGCTAAAAAGCCTCTTGATGAAGGTGAAAGACGAGAGCGAAAAAGTTGGCCTAAAGCTCAACATTCAGAAAACGAAGATCATGGCATCTGGTCCCATCACTTCATGGGAAATAGCTGGGGAAACAGTGGAAACAGTGTCAGACTATTTTTTGGGCTCCAAAATCACTGCAGATGGTGATTGCAGCCATGAAATTAAAAGATGCTTACTCCTTGGAAGAAAAGTTATGACCAACCTAGATAGTATATTCAAAAGCAGAGACGTTACTTTGCCGACTAAGGTCCCTTTAGTCAAGGCTATGGTTTTTCCAGTAGTCATGTATGGATGTGAGAGTTGGACTGTGAAGAAGGCTGAGTGCAGAAGAACTGATGCGTTTGAACTGTGGTGTTGGAGAAGACTCTTGAGAGTCCCTTGGACTGCAAGGAGATCCAACCAGTCCATTCTGAAGGAGATCAGCCCTGGGATTTCTTTGGAAGGAATGATGCTAAAGCTGAAACTCCAGTACTTTGGACACCTCAAGTGAAAAGTTGACTCACTGGAAAAGACTCTGATGCTGGGAGAGATTGGGGGCAGGAGGAGAAGGGGACAACCCAGGATGAGATGGCTGGATGGCATCACAGACTCGATGGACGTGAGTCTGAGTGAACTCCGGGAGATGGTGATGGACAGGCGTGCTGCGATTCATGGGGTCGCAAAGAGTCGGACACAACTAAGCGACTGAACTGAACTGATCCAGTATTTTGGTTATCTGATGTGAACAGGTGACTCATCAGAAAAGTTCCTGCTGCTGGGAAAGACTGAAGGCAGAAGGGGAAGAAGGCATCAGAGGATGAGATGTTTGGATGGTATCGCTGATGCAATGAACATGAACTTGGGCAAACTTTGGGAGATGGTGAGGCACAGGGAGGCCTGGCATGCTGCAGGGGTCACAAAGAGTCAGACATGACTGGGTTGCTGAACAATAACAAGTTTGTACCTACTCATCCCTGCCTATGAGTAGCTATGCTTCAGACATCCAAGGAAATAACCAGGAGACACTATGGGTGTAATTTCAGACTAGTCCTTGCATTGCTAAGAACCTGAGTTTTCTGACTTGTGTCAGACTTGGATGCCACCAGATATTCTCAAAACAATGTCTGCCGGCGGCTAGTGACTGCAATCTTACTTTTTATAAAGCCAGACAACTGGCTACTTGACTATATGTCTCCCCAAAGTGCCAGGTCCAGAGTGGGTTTCAGGCCTATTCTTCTGAAAAGAAGTGAGATTTGTTTTGTCTATTAAGATTCCAGTTGTCACTTCCAACTACTTCTACTTGGGTCTGTTGCCGCAAAATGACAGACCAAGGGACTGAGGTTTTAATCATAGAAGACTCAGGTCCAGGACTTGGTACTCAGAAATACTTCCAGTTCAGTGTCTGTTCTTCAGACTGAGGCAGCACCATGCCCCATTTCAACAGGAAGTTACTGGAGCCCCAGTTGCCCAGTTCTCTGAATTAAAGTGAGCAGGAGTCTACGGGGTTTTGGGGTCTTTCTGTGTCTTCTGTTTCTTGTTTGTAGAATACACACTTCATTCAGCCTCTTTGACATTCCCTGTGTTCCAAAGGGCAGATTCAAATAGTTGCTGATCAGGGAAGGGGTGGGATACAAAAACAGAAGAGGAACAGTCAAGTGAGTTTGGGTAAGCTCTGGGAGTTGATGATGGACAGGGAGACATGGCGTGCTGCAGTCCATGGGGTCGGAAAGAGTCGGACTGAACTGAACTGAACAGACAAGTGGTGGTACAGCCTTAGGGCAGGGTCCTGTTTCCTACTCAAGGAATATGCATAACAATATCTTTGAGTTCTTTGGCAGAACTGGAGCCCCACCCAGGTGGAGGATGGTAACTTCAGGATGAGCACAAGATTCCTGGAGCACCGCCCTGTTGCCTTGCCTCAACCAATCAGAACAAAGTCACACACCTTGCAGCCTTCACCCCAAATTGTGCCTTCCTTCCCAGGGCCCTGTTTGGCCCCTGTCTGTTTCAGGGTTTCACCCTAAATGGCTGTTATTAGAAGGGTGAGTGCTGGTTTCAGACCCAGCTCAATTGGTAAAGAATCTGTCTGCAACATGGGAGACCTGGGTTTGATCCCTGGGTTGGGAAGGTCCCCTGGAGAAGGGAAAAGCTACCCACTCCAGTATTCTGGTCTAGAGAATTCTGGTTGCAAAGAGTTGGACATGACGAAGTGACTTTCACTTTCTTTTCTTTCTTTCTTATCTAGATTTAGATTAGGTAGAGGGAGACTTCTGCTCTGCTAGGCAGGACTATGCCCATGCACAGCAGCAAGAAGTCACAGAAGAAAGAGACTTGAACCCCAATCCCCAAAATGTATCTTGAGTATGAAGTCTCTCAGGGGGAGTTGTTAGGCGAAACACACTGACTGACTGCCCACCAGAGCCAGGCACCATAGTAACCATTTGCATGAGTTATTTTACAACAGGAGATCTTGCTAAAGAACACGGAACTAACAAGCCACCACCAACTGGAAGAGTTTCAGTTCAGTTCAGTCACTCAGTCGTGTCTGACTCTTTGCGACCCCATGAACCACAGCACACCAGGTCTCCCTGTCCATCACCAACTCCCGGAGTCCACCCAAACCCATATCCATCGAGTCGGTGATGCCATCCAACCATCTCATCCTCTGTCGTCCCCTGCTCCTCCTGCCCTCAATCTTTCCCAGCATCAGGGTCTTTTCAAATGAGTCAGCTCTCCGCATCAGGTGGCCAAAGTATTGGAGTTTCAGATTCAACATCAGTCCCTCCAATGTACACCCGGGACTGATCTCCTTTAGGATGGGCTGGTTGGATCTCCTTGCAGTCCAAGGGACTCTCAAGAGTCTTCACCAACACCACAGTTCAAAAGCATCAATTCTTCGGCACTCAGAGAAGACCACGTGTCCTACCACCTCCCAAAATCCTTCTTGCTGGCATCCATCTTGGCTGGGCAATGTCTGCACCTCCAGAAAGGACCCTGAGTCAAAACAAAGACTTGGCCAAAGACAACCCAGAAACTAATCCCATCAACATAAAACCTGAGACTGTGAGCCACGTGGCAGAAGAGTTCTCCTGGGTCCCTATCCTGCTGCTCTCCGCCTGGGCGCCCCTTCCCAGTAAAGTCTCTTGCTTTGTCAGCATGTGTGTCTCCTCAGACAATTCATTTCCAAATGTTAGACAAGAGCCCACTCTTGGGTACTGGAAGGGGTCCCTCTTCCTGCAACAAAAGTTTATAATGAGGGTCACATCTTCTCCGTCATTTCCAGTTCTTTGCGACCTCATGGACTGTAGCCCACCAAGTTCCTCTGTCCATGGAATTTTCCAGGCAAGAATACTGGAGTATGTTGCATTTCCTCCTCCAGGGGATCTTCCCAACCCAGGGATCAAACTTGAGTCTCTGGTGTCCCTTGCATTGCAGGCAGATTCTTTACCCACTAAGCCATCCAGAAAGCCCAGCCTTGAACATATGCCATTTCATTTTTTTCCCAGTATATTTTTGTGATAGAGTCTTAGAATGGGATTCCTGAATCAAGAGGTACATGCATATATTTAACTATACTCATTAAACAACAACTCCTCTCCCCCCCCCACCCTCCCCCATAGCCCATGGTAACCACAGGGATATAAAGTTTTTCAAAAACCACAAAACAGAAACCCAAAACTGATGGTTATCTTTATCCTTATATCTGTGGCTTTAAGTTTTCTGAATGATATCAAGATAACTTTTCAATAGACAAGCTTTCTTGAACCAAACTTTATTAATCTTGTTTTGTTTTAATTTTTTCTCTGAATCACAAAAGTTGAAGCTCTTGTAGAAATTTGGAAAAGCAAAGATACAGATATAAAAGTAAGAATCATGCAATTCCACCAGCAGAAGATTACCAGTAACCATTTTGATACGTTTCATTCATTCTTCCAAATTTTCTTCTTCATTCTTCTGTTTGTTCCAGAGAAAGCTCCATGGAGCCACCACAGAAGTCAATATGTGCACAGATAATGTTTATATATTGGGCTTCCCCGGTGGCTCAGCAGTAAAGAATCGGCCTGCAATGCAGGAGCCGCAGGAGACACGGGTTCACTCCCTGAATCGGGAAGATCCCCTAGAGGATAGTGGCAACCCACTGCAGTATTCTCACCTGGAAAATCGCCATGGACAGAGGTGTCTGGTGGGCTACAGTCCATGGGGTTGCACAGAGTCAAACACGCCTGGAGCGAGTTAGCGCACACACATGTTTATATATGGCTCTCTGTCTGTTGTGTGATCTGTAATGGTAAAGATAGGATCACACTGCCAATGCCTGCTTTTTAAAGTATTTTTAAATGGCCATCAGATATTCTTCAAAACACTCTCTATTAGAATGAACATGTATGAAAATCTTATAATGCTTTAATTGTTGTATATTTATGCTGTTTCTAGAGTTTTGTTGTTAAGGATCCATTTTGTATATAAATCTTGTCTGAGAAATTTATTTTCTTAGTGTTATTCCTAGAAATGGGTTTCTGGGTCAAAGGATGTACTCATCTGTATCAGGATGTATCTATTATTTTTGGTCTCACGAGTTGGAACATGTACACAGATTCACACACTCCCCTGTATGTATAAAGTTATTTTATCTTCTGCAGTCAAATTCTCTTCCCCTGAGCTATACCCCCTATTTTATCTTCTAATCATAGAAGAGCACTCACATCACCTAAAGAAATCATTTTATTCACCAAACATTTGTAGCAATTTCAGGATGAAACGTGAAGATTAGACTGAGACCAACTCTGTTGTTTAGTTGCTAAATGGTGACCAACTCTTTGCAACACCATGGACTGTAGCCCACCAGGCTCCTCCCTCATGGGATTTCCCAGGCAAGAATACTGGAGTGGGTTGCCCTTTCCTTCTCCAGGGGATCTTCCTGACCCAGGGATCGAACCTTGTCTCCTGCTTAGCAGTGAGCCACCAGGGAAGCCTGAGGCCAACTCTAGATAACAGTTAATTATGTGCTTAACTCACCCTTGGGAAATGAGATGATGTGGCTCCATTCATGTTGTGGCAAATTCCCTCTCACTCAGCACATTCAGTGGAGGCACCTCCGGACCAGACTTGTAATTTCAGTTCAGTTCAGTTGCTCAGTTGAGTCTGACTCTTTGCAACCCCATGGACTGCAGCACACCAGGCTTTCCTGTCCATCACCAACTCCTGGAGCTTACTCAAACTCTGGTCGAGTTGGTGATGCCATCCAACTGTCTCATCCTCTGTCGTCCCCTTCTCCTCCCTCATTCAATATTTCCCGGCATCAGGTTCTTTTCTAGTGAGTCAGTTCTTCTAATGAGGTGGCCAAAGTATTGGAGTTTCAGCTTCAACATCAGTCCTTCCAATAAATATTCAGGACTGATTTCCTTTAGGATGAACTGGTTGGATCTCCTTGCAATCCAAGGGACTCTCAAGAGTCTTCTCCAACACCACAGTTCAAAAGCATCATTTCTTCAGTGCTCAGCTTTCTTTATAGACCAACTCTCACACCCATGCATGACCACTGGAAAAACCATAGCTTTGACTAGATGGACCTTTGCTAGCAAAGTAATATCTCAAGTTTTTAGTATGCTGTCTAAGTTGGTCATAGCTTTTCTTCCAAGGAGCAAGCGTCTTTTAATTTACGTTACTTTAAATATGTTAATTACGGAGAGAGTAGGTCTTTAGTATATTTGCTGATGGGGCTTCCCTTGTGGCTCAGCTGGTAAAGAATCCATCTGCAATGCGGAAGACTTGGGTTCGATCCCTGGGTTGGGAATATCCCATGGAGAAGGGAAAAGCTACCTACTCCAGTATTCTGACCAAGAGAATTCCATGGACTATATAGTCCATGGGGTCACAAAGAGTCAGACTGGACTGAGCGACGTACACTCACTCACATGTTTGATGATGGTCTCGATACTCCAGTTATTTAACATAATTGGAAACAAATTGTTTTGCAAAATGAGCTTTGCAGATATTGAGGATAACTAGTTAAAGCAGTAGAGTCTGAGGTGCAAAAGTTCCAATATTGAAAGCAGATTCCCTAATTTCTTAATTATAACGGACCTAGCACAGATGATAAAGAAACTGCCTGCAATGCAGGAGACCCAGGTTCGATTCCTGGGTCCAGAAGATCCCTGGAGGAGGAAATGGCAACCCACTCCAGTACTCTTGCTTGGGAAGTCCCATGGACAGAGGAGCCTGTTGAGCTACAGTCCATATGATAGGAAAGAGTTGGACGCAACTGAGTGACTAACACTTTTAACAGTATAAATGAGTTTTCCTCCACACATATTGATTGCAAACCTCCTTGAAAGCAGAAGTCTTTTCCCCTAAATTTATGTGAGATATTTTCATTCCCCATTGCCCATGAAGACCTTCAGAAGAAAGAAAATGTTTCTTATCCCATGTTTTGGAGAGTCTGAAACCCATAATCTGTTTGGACAAGCCTTAACTAGATACCTGTTTTATGCCAATGCTGGGTGTTCAAGAGGAGAGACTGGTTTTGCTTTGAGAAGCTCACTCCTCAAAGCAAGGGGAGAGTGACCTCAGAGTATGGCAGGTGGATGCCCGGAGGCTCAGGTTTTCCTCGAAGGAGGCAGACAGGGGTTTGGCACCGTGTAGAAATAAATGTGAGCCTGGGCTCCCCAACTTCTTGGTTCTTAGCTTCTCTGAGCTTCACTTTCTTCTTGTGAAAATGAGAACATCGGGGGTCTGAAGTAAAATCGTGCACCCGACGTCCTTAGTACACTTAGCAGATGAGACGCGAGGTCACTTTAGTTGCCACTATTTTTCGGAGGGCTTGGGGAGGGGTTCCGCCCTCAGAACCAGTCATGACTAATTGGGTAGGGCTATCACCGGGAACAAAGGGGAACAGATGTGTGCCATCTATTTTCGACACGGAGCACCTACTGTGTACCTCTTTCGGCCTGGCGAGGCCCCTTGGAGGACTTGATGCCCTCCACCAGATGAAGAGCCTGAGGACGGGAGGGAGCGGGGGTCGGGGGCTTGCTGAGACGCAGCTGCAGCCTGGCTCCCCGTTCCCACCGCTGTTCCTCGGTCTCTTTTTTTTTCACGTGAAGCTACACTGTGACCTTGAGCAAGTCTCGGCTCCCCTCCGTTTCCGACTGGCGGTGAGTAATGGATTGCAGGAACAAGGGACAAGGACAGGGAGGCCAAGTTTTAGGGGCATCTAAAGTTTTTAAGATCCTTCCAGTCCCTCCCCTTCCCCTACGCCTCCTCCCGTCGGACGCCCAGGTGAGCTCCGGGAGGGGAGGGGCTCGCAGGTAATGATAACAGCAGCCGAGCACCTCTGGACTCCGCCACCCGACGCGCGCTAAACGCCTTTCGTCCGTAATTCTCCGCTAAACCCGGGCCGGATTCTCCCTGGGGCCGGGCGCCCATCCCATGACCAAGACGCAGAGGTCGCGATGGCGCGCCGGCGCCTCCCCCGGCCCCTGCGGCCCCTGCGGCTCCGCCCGGGCGCTACCGAGAGGGAGGCCGGGGGCGGGGCCGGGCGGGGCGTGGGGAGGGGGTTCGGCCCCGGCCGGGTGACCGCACTGGCCCGCCGGACCGCTCCACACTTGCCTCCCGCCGACGGGTCCGATGGCTCCGCTGCCTTTGAGCCCGACGACAGGGCTGTTGCTGCTGCTGCTTCTGGGATCTGGACCCGGGCTCAGAGCAGGTGAGTGAAGGGACAAGCCCCCATCCGAGGACCCAGGCCTTCCTGGGACTCCTTCAGTCCTCCCCGGGATACCTGGAACCCTGCCTCCCTACCCATTCGCAAGAACCCCAACTCCCCAGCCCTTCCAGGGGACCCAGGAGCCCTACAGTCCCCGGCCCTCCTTTGTGCAGCCCACCTGCCCATTTCCTCCCGGCTTCCTGGGAGTCCTGTGTGTCGCCCCCTCCCCACCTCCACCACTTCCCCAAAAGCTCCTGCTTCATTTACCCCTTCCAGGGACCCTGAAACCTTCTCCAGGGGGGCTCTGTGTCCTCCCCAAGCATCCCCTCTGTCACCCTCTCCAGTGATCAGATCTCCCCGTCACCTGACTTGGGATCCTGTGAACCCACCCTTCTCTCCGCCTGTCCCTGGGGTCTGCAGTGGGACCACCAGGGAGACACCAGAGGTTGGAAGGAACAGGGGGAGAAGGGGCCAAACCCTACCTGGAGCCAGAGAAGAAGGTGATGTCTCCTTCTCACTACTCCTGGATATGACCCTTGGAGAGGTCCCCTCGGCAACCTCCCATTTACATGGATACTACGGGGAAATATGTGGTCATCACAAGCTTGGAGACACACAGGCATAGAACACCACCAGCAACATCTGGGCACACAGGTGCTGGGCTCATGGATGGCCTCATACACATGCTGCATGCTCAGTCACTTCAGTCGTGTCCGACTCTTCATGACCCCCAAGGACTGTAGCCCACCAGGCTCTTCTGTCCATGGGATTCTCCAGGCAACAATACTGGAGTGGGTTGCCATGCCCTCCTCAGGCTCACACACAGACACAGGCAAAGACACACAGAGGGGAACACACACACACACACACTCAGGGATACTGAGACAGCCCCATATGAGCGCACACACACACACACAGAATCAGATGGGCACACACATGCACACACACATACGCACACCTTCAGGCCCATAGGAAGCCTGGGCAGCCTTGGCACTCCCAGTAGAGGCTGTTGTGGGCAGACAGAGCAAACAGCCCCCAGAATGACCTGCCCCACCTAAGTTGGCATAGAGGGAGTGTTTGCCTTGGTTACAAACCCAGCGCTGGGCATCCACCCATGCTCGGGTTCTCCCTAAGGCTGAGCCCTGGACCCTGAGACGCCAGAGTTGGGGTCAAGTCAGGGTAGGGGGACCTCTGGGGACAGCTTTGGGGTATGGGTTTGGAATGGGGGTCTTTTCAGATGTGCTTGTTATTTTTTTTTTTTTTTTAAGTTTTTATTTGTTTTTGGCGGATTCTTAAGTCCCCAGCCAGGGAATCAAACCATGCCCCCTGCAGTGAAAGCACATAATTGTAACCTCTGGATCACCGGGAAGTCCCCATATGTGCTTAGACTGGAAGTGTTCATGGGGCTTGGTGGATCCAGGGGTCAAGGGACATTTTCTGAAAGCCCACTTATGCCAGGGGATCTGGGGCTCCTAGGGCAGAGATCTGTCCAGACTGGAGGGTCATTGCCATGAGCAGAGAGTAGCACAGGGTGACAAGGGCCCCTGTGGTCACGTGGCAGGGAGGCAGATTCTAGAAGGAGGTGATGAGTGAGCTAAGTGAGGATGGGGTCAGGGCATTTGTTACACAGGGTGTATGTGACAGTGTGATGAGAAGTTTGATTGGAGGAATAGGAAATGATGAGTGGGGTCCATGTGTGGTCCATGTTGAGAGAGGGCACCAGAGGGGTGAGAGGGTGGACTTCTGCAGGGCCTCTGGCTCAGTGAGGACTCTGAGCTTTACCTGGAGGGGGTTGGGAGCCTGGGGAGGTTTCAGGCAGAGATGTGGGCACCTGGGCAAGTCCTGTGAGGGTGAGGGCTGGTCATCCAGAAGTGAAGAAGTGAAGTCACTCAGTCGTGTCCGACTCTTTGCAACCCCATGGACTGTAGCCTACCAGGCTCCTCTGTACATGGGATTTTCCAGGCAATAGTCCTGGAGTGGATTGCCATTTCCTTCTTCAGGGGATCTTCCCAACCCAGGGATCGAACCCCAGTCTCCCACATTATAAATAGGCGCTTTACCGTCTGAGCCACCAGGTCATCCAGAGAGGAGGGCAAAGCTTTTAACTCTAAACTCATTGTTACATTTCGTTTCTATTTAGTTTATCTCTAATCCCCTAGATGAATATGCTCCTCTTTCCACTGAGAAAAAAGAAAATTGAGGGGACTCCCTGGCTTCCCAGTGATAAGAAAGACTCTGAGTTTCCACTGCAGTGGGTCTGGTTCATTCCCTCGTCAGGGAACTAAGATCCCACATGCTGTGCCTTGCAGCCAAACAAAACCAAAAAAAAAAACAAAAACAAAACCAAAAAACCCAACAACAAAAAAAATTGAATTTGAATTTTGACCTGGATTCTTCAAAGAAAAATCAGCATGATAAAATCTTGTTTTAGATTTTATAAATGTGAAAGGGAATCCCCAAATCTCTGGATTCTCAGTCCTGGAGCCATGGATGGAAAGTGAGCTCCCAGGGGTCAGGCCACATGGGAACAAGTTTCTGTTCAGCAGCTCACCCGCTCTGGGACCTAGGATGGGTCCTTTTGCCTCCCCTAGCCTCAGTCTCTCCATCTGTAAATTGGAGACTGCTACTGCTACTGCTAAGTCACTTCAGTCGTGTCCGACTCTGTGCGACCCCATAGATGGCAACCCACCAGGCTCCCCCGTCCCTGGGATTCTCCAGGCAAGAACATTGGAGTGGGTTGCCATTTCCTTCTCCAGTGCATGAAAGTGAAAAGTGAAAGTGAAGTCGCTCTGTCGTGTCCGACTCTTAGCGACCCCATGGACTGCAGTCTACCAGGCTCCTCCGTCCCTGGGATTTTCCAGGCAAGAGTACTGGAGTGGGGTGCCATTGCCTTCTCCGAAATGGGAGACTAACAGCCCATAAGACAAAGAGATTGACAACAGAGGTCACCTGTGGATTGGGGAACACGGTGCCCGGGGCCAGGTGAAGTTTATAGCTTCTCCGCGCTGTGGCTGATTGTGTGTGTGTTTTCCACTTGTTGATTGTGTGCAGCATGTGAGATCTTAGTTCCTGACCAGTGACTGAACCCCTGCTCCTGCAATGGAAGCACAGTGTCTTAACCACTAGACCTCCAGGGAAGTCCCTGATTGTGGTTTCTGACCAAACACCAGAGTGGACTCTTGGACCTCACCAGAAGGAGGAGTGGCTCTGGGATTCTCTGATGCCCAGTCGCAGTGGGTTTGACCGCCCCTGACCACGAGCAATGGACTCCTCGATGCCTCTTACCTCTGTCACCCCAGGCCTCCCCCTCCTGCTGCTATTGGGTGAGGAGGAACCACTGGATTGGGAGTCAGAAGGGCCCCCCTCCCCAGCCCCGTGACTGTAGGGGTCATGCTTCCCATCTGAGCCTCCTCTTTCTCCCATGTGAGATGCAAGGGTTCCGGTTGCACCAACTGTGTCCTGCTATGGACCACAGCAACATGAGGATCCAGAGAAATGGCTGGGATGAGGTCACAGGGCCTCCGTGTGTGGCAGGAAGCTGTGCCCCGGCAGTGAAAATGAGAGGTGATGCAAAGAATCTGGAAGGCAGTGGTGACGGGGTGGGGGAGGTCCCTGTAGAGGATGGCAGGGACCCTGTTTGGTTCATCTCTGATGTCCAGTGCCCAGGACAGGCAACTAGACAGACATTAGACACACAACTCACAATCCGACTGTGTCTGAAGTTGACGTGGGCAAAGGATCGAGTACAAAGGCATTCCAGGAAGAGGGACCAGCCAGTGCAAGGGCCTAGAGGTATGACTTTTTTCAGATGCCCTGACTCTGTGACCTGTTTTCTCCTTCACAGCTGCCTTGAAGATATTGATAATAATAGTTAGAGCTCATTGTGTGCTGGTAATTTACATGCATGATCTCATTCCATTCTGGGGAGTGAGGTCCCCTTATTCCCCTGTTTTAAGATGAGGAAATCAAGGCACAGAGAGGTTGAGTGGTCCAAGGTCACATAGCTAGGAAGGAGAAGCAGGATTCAACCCCGAGATAGTCATCCAGAGAATGAGATGTTTGGATAGCGTCATTGACTCAATGGATATGAGTTTGCATGAGCTCCGGGAGACAGTGAAGGACAGGGAAGCCTGGTGTGCTGCAGTCCAAGCGGTTGCAAAGAGTCGGACACGACTGAGCGACTGAACAACAACACGTCATCCAGACACTTTTCAGGCTAGTGCCTGTCCCCAGGCCAGGACAGCCCCCAGGCCAGGACAGCCCCCACCTGCAGCCTCTAACTTTTGTCTCCCTCCCCCACCCCCAGATCCCCAGAGGTCACATGTGCACCGACGTGGGCTCATAGGACTGGCCGGGACTATCGACTGTGTTGGCCCTCGCCCTGCCTTGGTCTACGTGAAATATGGCTGCTTTTGTGGTCTGGGGGGCCAAGGCCAGCCCCAGGATGCCATAGACTGGTGAGTGCATGCTGGGGGCTTAAGGTCCCCACCTCCTGGGGTGGTTAAGGCTTATGAGGAAATACCCAAAACTGAGGTTGGGGTTTAGATATGAAGCCCCCAGCAAATGGTGCTCTTTGCAGGCAAAGGGTCTCCTGGGCAACATGCCCATGAGGCCAGACCTTGTGTGCCAGCTGGCCCCCAGTCTGGCAGAGTGATTACTTTAGCTGAAAAAAAAATCATACATCACTGATCAGACTGATTATACACCAGAACTCCTGAGAGCCCCTTTGAGTTCTCACAACAACCCCATTTCAGAGATAAGGAAACTGAGGCCCAGAGAGACCGTGTCTAGAGCCACATACAGAGTGAGGGGTGGGGGCTGGGATTTGAGCCCAGTCAGCCTGGCTGGATTCACGCCCCTGATCACTGCCTTCTGCTGCTGGGTGAGAAGGACCTGTTCTGTGCCAGGCTGTGGGCTTAGACCTTGCCACGACCTCCTCTCATTTGCCACCACAGCCATGGCCGTCCGATGGTGATCCCTATTTTACAGACTGGGTCCCACAGCCACTCATCCATTTCCAGAGTGGTCAGGGGGTAAAATGTTGATTGTCTCTTCCGGGTCTTGGTGGATATAGTTGTCACTGACAGGTCTCTATCCAGCCTCGTGCCTCCAAGACTCCTGCCGTGGGCCCTGCCCTTCCTCCCACACTCTGGTTGTCTGGTTCCTGCACATCTTTCCAGATGTACTCCACCGCCCCGCCCCCCGCCAGGCCTCACCCCTCTTGGAAGTCTTCTCGGAAGCCTAGCTGGACCTGGCATCCCGTCTGGCTCCCAGAATCCTGTCACCTGCATCCTAGTGTTTCTCGCCATGCCCACTGCATCTGGAGATTTATTTGCCTCCCCATCCTGGGGTTGGGGGCTGGTGCTTGGGCTGAGACCTCAAGCAGGAAGAGTGGGCAGGAATTTCTCCCAGGCAGAGGCAGATTAGGGGCAAAGTCAGGAGGCAGGGAGGGTATGGCTGGAAGGGACCAGCGTGGCTGGAACTCAGAGGCTCAGAGACTGAGGCAGGCAAGGGCCAGACTTAAGCATGGCAGAGAGAGAGAGGTAGGGCAAGACACACTGAGGTCAGTGGAATTAATTCCCAGGACAGGGATTCTCAGGGACAAAGCCTGGACCAGAAGATGCTCTCCCCTGTGGGTCCTCATTCTCCTGAAGTTATGGCACAGGAGGATGGCCAAGGGACCATCCTTGCCCTTCCTCACCCCTTGGTCTGTCCATCTGCTATCCACAGGTGCTGTCATGCGCATGACTGCTGTTATACACATGCTGAGAACTCCGGCTGCAGTCCCAAGTTGCAGCCCTACTCCTGGAATTGTGTCAGTCAGACTGTCAAGTGTGGTGAGTCCCCAACACAACACCCAGCAACAGCCATTGGCTGGAACATAGGCTTCCCACTGCAGGTGGGGCCATTCTCCCATCTGCCCCAGTCTCCACCATGCCCTCTTGTCTCTCCAACATTGAGGCCAAGGGTCAGTTACCATAGTTCATTTCTCCTGTGCTGTTGATTTTGTTAAGAAAAAGGAATTTTTCTGTCAAACCTAGGAAAACAGAAGGTAGGTCCAAAGGCTGAATGATTTGAGAAAAATGAGAGTGGAGAGCGAGCCCATTTATTTATCAGGATGAAGAGTATGCCTGTGTCTAATGCATCCCCTTTGTGTTAGCACTGCCGGCCCCAGCAGATGTCTGAGTTTGCAGACCCTGGCCTGTGGCTGACAGCTTGGTCTGTGATTCAGATTCTGTGATGTCACCAAGCCCTGATCTCCTGGGGCCTCAGTTTGCTCACTGGTAAACTGGGAGTGGAAATACAGCTGGCCTGTGGTGAGGATGAAGTGACAGTGTCACGGCGTTTCATGCCTAATAGATGTCGTTAATGGTCTGTTGAAGAAATGACCCAACACAGACCCTCTGATGAGCAAGACCAGGCACAATTTCATGGAGCCCAGGATTTAGTGAAGGACATGAACACAGTTCTGAGTAACCCTGAATGCCCCCAAGAGAAAGTGATTTCTCTTTTAGTTTTCTTTTAATCCTTCTAATTTTGTGAAATCAGGAGAAAGTCAGTTTTAATTTAGCTAAAACATCTGTGGGACCCTCCCTGATCCTTTTGAACAGAGAGAGTAGATTTCTGGCTTATAATGTTATTCAAAAACTGTTCTATTCTTAAATTTAATTCTGGCTTTAAAAAATCCTTCATATCTATCCATCTATTGTCTATCTGTTTATCTGTTAATTCTCTTTAACCTCAAGCAGCATGTATTTAATGAGGATAATTATAACATAACCTGATACCACTGTACATTTTACATGACTAGCTACCTGTAAAGCTGAAAGAAAAATAAACCTGTGGTTTAAAATATTTTGCCCCTCAGGGCAATCTTACTGGTTTTCAAAACAAACCAGTAAGAAAAGGAATGAAGTATTTGTTTTTAGGATTATCTTCTGATGGATGGTGTTTTCCATTTACAGTTTCTGTTCACATAAATTTAAAAAGCCGAATCAAGGGAAGAAATAGGATGTGAATAATTGTACAGGCACGGGGTAGATAAGGCTGGGATTTGGGCAGTGAGATTCCAAGTTATCTGAGAAGCTGAAATGAAATACACAGACAACGGGCTCCATAACTTTTTTTTTTGCTTTTTATTCTTAACTGAGCATAACATAAAATTAACCATTTTAAACTGTACCTTTCAGTGATATGTAAATCATTCACAATGTCCTCCAACCATAACCTCTATTTCCAAAACACTTCCTTTTTATTTTTGGATGTGCGGGGTCTTCTCTGATGTGTGCGTGCTTTCTCTAGTTACGGCAAGTGGGGGCTACTCTCCAGTTGCGGTGAACAGGCTTCTCCTTGCAGTGGGTTTTCTTGTTGTGAAGCAGGGCTTGGTAGCTGTTTGACTCGGGCTTTGTTGCTGCGTGACATGGGGCATCTTCCTGGACCAGTAATGTGTCCCCTGCAATTGGCAGGCAGATTGTTAACCATTGGACCACCAGGGGTTCCCAAAACATTTTCATCAACATCCCCCTCAAAATCACGTACCTGTCAAGTGCTCAGTTTCTGTTCCTCCTCTTTCCAGCATCTGGCAACCACCAATTTGCTTTCAATCTCTATGGATTTATCTATTCTAGATATTTCCTATAAATGATGCCATATAATAAGCCTTTTGTGTCTGACTTCTTTCACTTAGCCTCATGTTTTCAAGGTTCATTCATGTTGTAGCATGTGTCTGAACTTCATTCCTTTTTATAACTGAATAATATTCCATTATAGGTATGTATATACTACATTTTGTTTATCCATTCATTCATTGTAGGACTTTGTATTGTTTCTGAAACCGTTCACCTCAGATTGGGACTTGAACCCAGCCAAAACCCAGTTTGGGACTTGAACCCACACGAAGTGTAGTGAAGTGAAAGTTTCTCAGTTGTGTCCAACTCTTTGCAACCCCATGGACAGTCCATGGAATTCTCCAGGCCAGAATAGCCATTCCCTTCTCCAGGGGATCTTCCCAACCCAGGGATCAAACCCAGGTCTCCCACATTGCAGGTGGATTCTTTACCAGCTGAGCCACAAGGGAAGCCCGAGAATACTGGAGTGGGTAGCCTTATCCCTTCTCCAGGGGATCGTCCCGACCCAGGAATCAATCCAGGGTCTCCTGCATTGCAGGTGAATTCTTTACCAACTGAGCTCACATGGCTGGAACTCAAACCCAGCCAAAACCCAAGGTACCTGGTTTCAGGACCTAATGAAGCTCAGGTTCTTGATATCTCATTGCAGAAAGAACTCAGTGAGAGACAAAGTGACAGGTGAGAAGTGGATTTATTCAGATTCAGAGAGAAGCACACTCCACAGACAGAGTGTGCACCATCACAGAGGGTGAGTGTGGCTGCAAAATGTGGTGTGGTTGGTTTTTATAGGCTGGGTAATTTCACATGCTAATGAGTGGGAGGGTTATTCCAACTATTTTTGGGAAGAGGTGGAGATTTCCAGGATTTGGTCCACTGCCCACTCCTTGGTCTTTTGACAGTGCCTTGGAACTCTCATGGCACCTCTGGGTGTGTCATTTCACTTGCTGATTGAAGGTCAGGGTCTAGTCTCGTCTGCCATCTTGGTCCCATTTGATTCTAATCGGTTTATGGTGTGTCCCTGGGCTACGTCCTTCTTTCACAAGTTGTGCCCTGCTCCTTTTCTTCCTGTTGTAGTTCCACCTTTTAACTACTGGGAATAGCGCTGCTGTGAACATTTGTGAACAAATATTTGTTTGAATACATGTCTTCATTCCTTTGGGGGCATATACATAGGAGTGGAATTGTTGCATTGTCTAGTAATTCCATTTTACTCTTTGAGGAACCCTTCCCTGGTGGCTCAGATAGTAAAGAATCTGCCTGCAATGCAGGTCTGGGTTTGATCCTTTGGCAGGAAGATCCCCTGGAGAAGGGAATGGCTACCCATTCCGATATTCTTGCCTGGAGAATTCCATGGACAGAGGAGCTTGGTGGGCTGTCGTCCATAGGGTCACAAAGATTCGGACATGAGTGAGTGGCTTACACTTTCACACCAATTTTTGCTATAGGAGCTGCACTGTTTTACATTCTCCTTAGCAATGTATAGGGTATTTCTCTACAGCCTTGCCAACATTTGCTATTTTTCTATTTATTATTTAGTGGAGATAATTAGTGTATCTCCTTGTGATTTTGATTTGCCTTTTTCTCATGACTAATGATGTTGAACATCTTTTCCTGTGCTGGTTGGTCATTTTTCCATCCTCTTTGGAGAAATGTCTATTCAAGTCTTCTGCTCATTGAGTAGTTTGTCCTGTTGTTGTTGAATTGTGAGAGTTTCTTGTTCTGGATACTGGACTCTATCATATATGTGATTTGCAAAAGACTTCCTACCATTCTCTTGCCTTTTTATTTCCTTGATAATGTCTTTGGTATACAAAAGTTTTAATTTTGATAAAGCCCGGTTTATCAGTTCTTTTTTATTCTGGGCTGCACTGGTCTCCGTTATGGCACGTGGGCTTCTCCGGTTGTAGTGCGTGGGCTCTGGAATGCCCAGGCTCAGTAGCTGTGGTGTTAGGGCTCCGGAGCACGTGGTCTCTCCAGTTGGGGTGTGCAAGCTTAGTTGCTCTGCAGCCTGTAGGATCTTAGTTCTCCAGTCGGGGATCACGCTCACCTCCCTGCTTTGGAAGGCAGATTCTTAACCACTGCACCACTAGGGAAGCCCCAATTTTGTCTTCTGTTGATTGCGTTTCTGGTATCCTATCTAAGAATTTGTCACCAGATCCAAGGTCATGAAGATTACCCCTATATTCTTCAAACAGTGTTATAGTTTGAACTCTTTTATTTTTTTAAATTTTCTTGAAGTATTACTGATTTACAATGTTGTGTTAATTTCTGCTGAACAGTGAAGTGACTCAGTTATATATTTTTTTTCACTGAACTCTTAACTTTAGGTCGTTGATCTATTTTGAGTTGGTTTTTGTCTATGGTGAGTGGTAGGAGTCCACGTTTATTCTTTGGCATATGGATATTCAGTTGTTCCAGCACCATTTGTTGAAGAGACTCTTTTGTCCCCATTAAATTGTCTTGGTACTTTTGTTGAAAATCACTTGGCCCTTAGATTGGTGTCATCTCTGAGCCTGTTTTCTTACCTGGAAGATGGATGTTGCAAAGATGAAAAAAAAAGAGTTTATAATGTGATATCCAGATTGGATGGAGGTTGCTACTTTCTTCCCTCCTCTCTCCTCCATCCCTCATCCTTATCTGAACTTCTCTCTGATCCCCACTGCCTCCACCTGAGAGAACTGAGGGTCTGGTGTGATTCTTCACTGAAACCCCAGCTTCTGCAGACTTGGTCTGCTCTAGAGGCAAGGAGGCTATACTAAGGGTTACATAGAAGGATATTCTTAGATATGCACAGACTCTTAGCCGTGTCTTCTTAGTCTACATTAAGAGTTGGCACAGAGAAAAGCTGAATTAATATGGAGACATTAATATGGAGTCCTTGATTCAGTCAATCGAGGACTGAAAATGTCCCAGACATCATCTCATCCAACCATCTCACTTAGAGCAGCAGGGAAATGAAGCCCAGGGAGAGAAGTGACTTGCTTAACCTGGTGATGATAAGCCCACTTCTGGGCATATTCTCTGTCCCCACACTGCCCCCTTCCATTGTGAGTGGAGAGGAGAAGTGGGCCTTGAGTGGAAAATATGTTAAAGATCTTTCTCTTCTCCCTTCAACCTGCATGTTCTGCTGCCCTAATAGGTGGCACAAATGGTAAAGAACCTGCCTGCCAATGCAGGAGATGCAAGAGACCTGAGATCGATCCCTCAGTGGGGAAGATCCCCTGGAGAAGGGAATGGCAGTCCACTCCAGTATTCTTGCCTGGAGAATCCCATGGACAGAGGAGCCTGGTGGGCTACAGTCCATGGAGTCACAAAGAGTCGGACACAACTGAGTGTGCAAGTACACACACACACATAACCATCTAAAAATGATATTTGTGAAATACTTATTAGTGTGTCAGCTAGTAGGGCTGTGCCTATTTACAGAACTGCTTTCCCTGAACTGAATGAAGAGAACCAAAATATCTATTATGCATTTTTTGGCTAAAAATATTCTCTTATTCTGTTTGGAGATATTCTGAACTTAGCTGTTTGCTTAATTACAGGTGTGGCCCATTTTCCATTTATGGGCTTGACAAATATATTTTTTAAAAACATTAAGCATATAATAATATTTACCGGCAGGCCTTTATTTTAAACTTAACCCTTGGGAGCTAGGTTTCCTTTTCAGTTTATTATTATTCTTGAATAACATGAATCTGTTGGGCTTCTGAGGCCATAGAATAGTGAGACCAAGCCTTGTTTTTCAAAGGATTTTCTTGCTCAGGGAGACGTGGGGAGCATAGCGGAGGGACAGACACTGGGTCAGGAGATGCTGGGCTGGAATCCTGGTATACTCTTTCCCAGATCTGTGGCCTTGGACAAGTTACTGAATTCCTCAAGCCTCATTTTCCTTTTCTGTAAAATGGGAATAATAAAACTCTGGTGCTGGGTTTGTACAAGAATTGGAAATGATGTATGTCTTTTCTATATTCTCCCAATAACCATTATTGAGAATCTATTCTGTGTCAGGCTCCCTGATGGGCAAAACAGAGGAGCAAGGCTCTGTGGTCGAAAAAGGGAGCAGGAAATAGTGTCCATGCCAACTGCTTTTATAAGTGCTTGTTGGAAAAGAAATCAATGTAGTACTATGCATGAAAGTGAAAAATGAAAGTGTCAGTTGCTCAGTCATGTCCGACTCTTTGCGACCTCATGGACTACAGCCTGCCAGGCTCCTCTGCCCATGGAATTCTCCAGATAAGAATACTGGAATGGATAGCCATTGCCTTCTCCAGGGGATCTTCCACTCTGGTTGCTGCAAGGAATATAGCTGGAGGGAACAAGGGTGGCAGCTAGGCCCCCCTGTGAGGCTGTTGCAGGGATCTGGGTGAGAAGTGCCTTGGACAGATGACATCAGTGGAGGTAGCGGAAGGTGGAGCTCGGGGACTCCCATGGACGGGGGAGGGATGGGGAAATGGCTGGAGTGTTTGTGCCAGTCCCCCTGTCCTTAGACAGCTGTCCTTTGGCCAACTCTGTGGGAACAGTGCAAACTTGGAGCTTCAATGGCTCTTTCCTCAGAAGTCCCTAGCCCACCAGGTCATGTTCTAAGGGTGTGGCCTGTGGAAATTTTACTGGTAACAGTGCTGGCTCTGGTACCAGCTGGTTCATTTACCAATTTTTACATATTAGTTTTATCTATCTGTCCATCTGTCCATACATCTGTCTGTCCATCCATGCACATGCCTTTTCTGATTCAAACCTAATCCATGTTTGTTGTGGAAAATCAAAACATCCCAGAATCATTGTAATGTAGGAAGTTAGGCTCCATCCACCAGCGTTAACTAGTTTCTGTTGCTTGGCATGTTCTTCTCCTCCAGACTTCTGCATGTGTAAACAGACAAACAAGAACAAATATCAGGACATCCCTGGTGGTCCAGTGGTTAAGAATCTGCCTGCCAATGCAGAGGATGCAGGTTCAATCCCTGGTTCAGGAAGATCCCATATGCCCTGGAGCAGCTAAACCCAGGTGCCACAACTATCGAGCCTGCACTCTAGAGCCTGAGAGTTGCAACAGAAGGCACCGCACTGAGAAGCCTGCACGCTGCAACTCAAGAGTAGCCCCTGCTTGTCACAACCAAAATCCACTCACAGCAACAAAGACCCAGCACAGCCAAAAATACATAAAATAAATAATTTTTTTAAAAAAAGAACAAAAATCGGATCACATTATATACATCATGGTTTTTTTTTTCACTTAATATTGGGTCTTGGACATCTTGGAACATCTAGGTTGGCCTCATTCTTAAATATATATTTATTTTACTTATTTATTTTTGGCCGTGGTGGATCTTTGTTACTGCATGGGCTTTCTCTAGTTGCGGTGTGCAGGCTTCTCAATGCTGTGCCTTCTTTTATTGCAGACCATGGGATCTAGGGTGCGTGGGCTCAGTAGCGGTGGCTCTTGGGCTCTAGAGCTCAGGCTCAATAGCTGTGGCTCACGGGCTTAGTTGCTGCGTGGCTTGTGGGATCTTCTCAGACCAGGGATCAAACCCGTGTTTCCTGCATTGGCAGATGGAGTCTTTACCACTGAGCCACCAGAGAAGCCCCAGACTCATTCTTTCAAAGCCTGACAATCACCTGCGGCAGAGCATCTCCATCTTGACACTGTGGACATTTGAGGCTGGATCTCTGGTGTGGGAGCCATCCTGGGCATGGCAGATGTTTAGTAACATCCCTGGTCTCTGCCAACCAGATGCTAGTAGCAAACCCCCTACCCTCCACATGGGACAGCCAAAGATGTCTCTAGATACTACCACAAGCCCACTGGGGGACACAACGGCCCGAAGCTGAGAATGGCCAGTCTGTGGCACCAATATACTTCATCGTGCAGAGACTGTGGTTGTTTATAAGGCTTTGTGCACCTGTGAGAGGCTTTTGCAGCATGGAGTCTTAGAATTGTAGGGTCAGATGGCATATTTGAGGCACCCTTAGAATAATGGGCTTCCCTTGTAGCTCAGTCGGTAAAGAATCTGCCTGCAGTGCAGGAGACCCAGGTTCGATCCCTGGGTTGGGAAGATCCCGTGGAGAAGGAAATGGCAACCCACTCCTGTATCCTTGCCTGGAAAATCTCATGGACACAGGAGCCTGGTGGGCTGCAGACAATGGGGTCGCAAAGAGTTGGGCATGAGTGAGTGACTAACACTTACTTACTTACTAGAGTTTATTTGTAGAAAGGGCTGGCAGGCAGCCTGAAAGGGAGGTTAGAGGACTTGTCCTGGAGGAGCATTTACTCTGCAAGGGCATTTAGACAATGTAGATTGTGTTTATTGTAGAAGCTGGGGAGGTGCTAAAGGGAGGCCTGGTGAAGATTAGGGAGGAGGAGGGCCATCAGAGACCCCACAAGCCACCTCCTTTCATCACTGAGTGGTATAGATATTTTAAGTCTAATAAGTAATGTAAACTAAATTCAAAATACTGGCCCCTCACATTTGGTTAATTGAGATCACTTTTCCACAATGAAAGCACTATATAGCTCAAAGTAGAAAAGTTTCAAATTATAACTTTTACCACAAAAGTTTTGTGGGAAATAAAACTCCCATTGACACTACCCATACCTCCATTTGATTAATTTTCTGGTGCTGTTCTTGTTTTGTCTATTTTTGAGTGCATAATACATAAAAAATATAGCAGTGTGTATTGTACCGCTTAAGTTTTCTTAAATGTAAGTTGCTTCCCATGTCATTAATGGCAAAAACCATCACAATATTGTAAAGTAATTATCCTCCAATTAAAATAAATTGAGTAATTTTAAAAAGCTCTATTAAAAGAATAGATTGTTGTTGTTCAGTCACCAAGTCCTGTCTGACTCTCTGCGACCCTACTGAATTGCAGCATGCCAGGCTTCTCGTCCTTCACTATCTCCCGGAATTTGCTCAAACTCATGTCCATTGAATCAGTGATGCCATCCAACCATCTCATCTGTCGTCCACTTCTCCTCCTGCCTTCAAGGGTTCGATTCCTTGTCAGAAAACTAGATTCCACATGTCGCAACTAAGACCTGGTGCAGACAGGTTTATTGATTGATTTTAAAATCCTGTCTTAAAACTTGGATTTATAAGGGCAGATGAGTCCCCTGAGTTGACAACCTATTCCCTTCTGGCAGACAAGCCAAGAGGCCTGGGATCAGGCATAGCTGAACTGGGGATCAGTCCCTATACCCCTTCTCTGGATTGTTCTTCTGTAAGGTTGGAGTGCTTATGCCGAAAGCTCAGCTTCTCTGTACACCAGTGCTGAATCAAATCCTGGAGGCAGAATTTTGGGCAAAGTAGAAAAGGACAGGTTTTTTGCTTTGTCAGGCAAAGTGGGGGACAGAGCAGGCTTATGCCCTCAAAACCCACTTGGGAAGATAGTGAGAAGTTTTATAGTAATTGTCCAAAGAGGGAGTGATCAGCTCGAGGACGTTCTTCTGGTGGGTTGGTGGTGAGGCAAGTGGGAATGAACATCATCAACCTTCAAGACCAAATAGCCTGAGGCCTATGCGTTTATGGGCAGCCTACTACTGGTAACTTCTCCCACCTGGAAGCCTTTCAGTATCTGCAAAATATCCCAAAGACATTCTTGTGTGGATCTGTTACTAGGAAAACAGGACCTTGCCCCAAGGCTGCTCTTGACTGTTTCTCCCTGGTCTCCCATCCTCTCCCTTCCTTAGTTAACAACTGCTTGACTCTGCCTCCAAGTACTGCATTTTGGACTCTTTTGTTGACCATGATGGCTATTCCATTTCTTCTAAGGGATTCCTGCCCACAGTAGTAGATATAATGGTCATCTGAGTTAAATTCACCCATTCCAGTTCATTTTAGTTTGCTGATTCCTAGAATGTCGACTGTGAAGAAAGCTGAGCGCCGAAGAATTGATGCTTTTGAACTGTGGTGTTGGAGAAGACTCTTGAGAGTCCCTTGACTGCAAGGAGATCCAACCAGTCCATTCTAAAGATCAGCCCTGGGATTTCTTTGGAAGGAATGATGCTAAAGGTGAAACTCCAGCACTTTGGCTACCTCATGTGAAAATTTGGCTCATTGGAAAAGACTCTGATGCTGGGAGGGATTGGGGGCCGGAGGAGAAGGAGACGACAGAGGATGAGATGGCTGGATGGCATCACCGACTCGATGGACGTGAGTTTGTGTGTGGACAGGGAGGCCTGGTGTGCTGCGATTCATGGGGTGGCAAAGAGTTGGACACGACTGAGCGACTGAACTGAACTGAACTGAACTGACTTGGCCTATTGGAACTCAGGGAAGGAGTTGGAGGAACTCATGGAGAACTCATGGAGGCTGAAGAAGGCTGTTTCCTATAATCAAAGAAGTGAGGGACACAAGGGCCTTTTGCCCAGGAGCCTCAGAGGGCCCTGCACGCCTCCAGTGCCAGTGGCTCTGCCCTGAGAGGACTGGGTGAGATGGGGACCACAGAGCCAGCCCTTCACGTAACTGCACAGTTAACTCAGGCTTCCATCATCTCGACTTTTTCTGTTACCATTTACTGAATTATAACCAAGATTTTTTGTTCTGTTTTTTAAAATTTTGTTTTCTTGGCCTTGCAGCATGGCTTGGGATATTAGTCTCCTGACCAGGGATCCAATCTATGCCCATGGCAGTGAAAGTTTGGAGTCCTAACCCCTGGACCGCCAGTGAATCCCCAAGGCAGAGTGTTTAAACACAGGCTTTTGGAGTTGGAGGTGTTTTGTGTTTTGCCTTCTCTCTCAATAGTTTCCCAGAGTGTGAGAAGCTTAATAAATGAATTTAAGTAAGAAGGATTTTCCCTTTCAGTCCTTTGTTAATTCCTCCAGTTAGGCAAGGAGGAACTATCGATTGCATGATGGTCTGACTGCTAGAGAGGGTAAACCTCTCTTACACTTGCTAATCTCCCTTTTTTAAAACTAAGACACTCCATTCTGGGGGCTCATAGCCTTCAGGTGGGTAACAGCATTTAACTAGACTTTGATATTAGAACTTTATCTTCACTGGCTTTTTTTTTTTTTTAGTCAGTTTTATATATTTGTGGTATAAGATTTTGGTTTTCCATTTATGTCAATGACGATTTATTTAATGTAATTTAATACTATTTAATATAATTAAATAATAATTTATTTAATAATTGACTTACTATTAAAAATAAAGGGGATTTAAAGATATCCCTGGTGGCTCAGTGGTAAAGAATCCGCCTGCAATGCAAGAGACATGAATATTATTACCTTGGGTCGGGAAGATCCCTGGAGAAGGAAATGGCAACTCACTCCAGTATTCTTGCATGGAAAATCTCATGGATAGAGGAGCCTGGTGGGCTACAGTCCATGGGGTCACAAAAGGGTCAGACAAGACTGAGAGACTAGCACACATAAAGCTATCATCTTGAAGCTGCCATGGGCCTGAGTTTGGGAAACCCTGTGTGCAGTCACACTGATAAACACCGATATCCCCCAACCCTGCCTCTGTTCATCACGCCAGGTGCTGCCAAGCACTCTCAGTGTTGCCCTGAGACAGAAGCTGAATTTTCCGACTCTCATGCTTCATCTTGCTAGGATCTCTAAGGAACCTGTGCATTTTAAGAGATCTTTACGATTAGCTGGCAGTTTAAGGAGGTCAGCTACAGCTCATAAGCACCTGCTGTTTGTGCTACATTTTACTGACTTCCGTCTCTTTTCATTCTCCCAACAGCCCTTAGAAGTAGGTACTTTTAGTATCCTCATGTGGACCCTGTGGAAGCAGCCTGGGAAGGTTGAAGTGATGTGTCCAAAGGAACTATATCCATGGCTGAGCTGGCTACCTCTAAGCTCATGCTTTACTGTGCCTCTGGAAGAAATCTGGAAGGATTTAATAGTGGGTGTCCTCTGCCCCACCCCTGCCCACCTCCACTGCAATTATTTTGTGAATAACTAAAAACCCACAGTCAAAGGCAGGTGACGTATCCAGAGCTGTTACATCTTCTAGATTAATAGATACAACTTGAAGATCACAAAATCTTTCCAACCCAAAGGAATGATTCTGTAGCGGCAAAGTTTCCAAGGTAGAGGGAGATTTATCTTTGGGTGGCAGCCTTTGCATCTCTGTATAAAGTAGGCCCAAGATGGAATATACAGTTGTTACCTAAAACAAGCTGTTTTTTAATATGGTATCATGTCATCTGCATATAATGACAATTTTACCTCTTCTCTTCCAATTTGGATACCCTTTATTTCTTTTTCTTACCTGATTGCTATGGCTAGGACTTCTACTACTCTGCTGAATAGGAATGGTGAGAATGGGCATCCGTGTCTTGTTCCAGATTTCAGTGGGAAGTCGTTCAGCTTTTCACCACTATTACGTTGGCTGTGGGAACAAGTTGTTTTCTTGAAGGAGCATCTGAAAGAGACTTGGAGAGAAAAGGTAGGGAAGTGCAGGTGGACCCAGCACTGATGGTGTGCATGCCTAGGGCCAAGCCCCTGCCTGGCACGTTATATATGCTCTCTCTCCCAGGCTTCATAATAACCCTGCACAGTGGATAGTGCCCCCTTTTAAAGGAGGACTTCGCTCAGAAAGTTCACAGCAAGATCACACAGAGCAAGGCTCCTTAAAAAAAAAAAAAAAAAAAGCTTGGATGGTTCCCAGGCACCTACTGCTTGTCTAACTGGATCCTCAAATGCAATAGTGTAAGACTGACACAGAAGAGAGGCTTTATAAAAGGGTGTACAGACTTTGGACTTTTCCTCTGAAAATATTACCCTGGTGACTTCAACTTTGTTTTCTGTGAAATGGACTGAATATCACCTTCCTTGGGAGTTGTCATGATGAGGGAGATCACTGTGAACTGTCACTATTACCCGAATGCAGTTTATGACCCTTCCTGTTTCCAGCTTTACTAGCTTCCCTTGTGTTTACCTTCAGGTCTCTGCAAATCCCTATTCTAACTTCAGTTTCTCCACTTCTTCCAGAACCAACGGAGGACAAATGCCAAGAACTCATATGCAAGTGTGACCAGGAGTTTGCTTACTGCTTAGCCCGAGCAGAGTACAACATTAAGTACCTCTTCTATCCCAATTTCTTGTGTGGGAACGATTCACCTGAGTGTGACTGACTAGCCTGACTTGAAATATTTTTGCACAAGGGAATAAAACTCCTTTTTGCTCATCAACAGCCTCATTCAGTTCTTTGCAGAAGGGAGCTGAGGCCAAGTGTCGAAGCGGCAACCCTTATGTTTGCTTTCTCTCCTGTTCCGGAACTTGGATTAGAGCCAGTGTGGTTTCCAGTTTGATTAATGTCAAAAGTCCCATGCCTGTTTAATAAAACCACAACTGTGCTTCTGGCTGGATTGGGTTTGATACCATTTTTGACATTCAGCCTTTGTGAAAAAGGGCTAGGCTTTATCTTCTAACCTGCTCCTGATGGCAGGTCATCAAAAGAGAGCAAACACATACCGTGTGTGTAGATTCTGGGCAATAAAGAAGCCAGCCACACGCTGCCCAAACTTGTGAAGTTCAAGTCTAGTAGTTTTTAGCTTAAGTCTTCTTTCCATATCCCACTCCACTTTTAACAGTTAAAATTTATTTCCTGGTTACAAAAGTATAATAGTACCTGCTGCTGCTGCTGCTGCTAAGCCGCATCAGTCTGTGAGACCCCATAGACGGCAGCCCACCAGGCTCCCCTGTCCCTGGGATTCTCCAGGCAAGAACACTGGAGTGGGTTGCCATTTCCTTCTCCATAATAGTACCTAAGCATTGCTAAAAAACAAAACAACAAAAAAAGAAAATAAGAGAAATATAGAAAAAAAAAAAACAACCCACTCCAATTCTGCTAGTCCAATATAACCACATTTAGCATTTTGGTGTGCGTGTGCTGCCTGTCAGTCTTGTCAGCAATGTTTTAAAAATGTAATTGAGGGAATTCCGTGGTGGTCCAGTGGTTAGGACTCTGTGCTCTCACTGCAGGGGGCGTAGCTTCAATCTGTGATCAGGGAATTAAGATCTGCTGTTTCATGGGGTGGCCAAATCAATAAATATTTAAAAACCTCACTCGATTTAAAAGAAATGTAATTGAGACTCCGTACTATATGACTTTTATAAGCTTTTTTCCATTCTGTGTCTTTAAAAAAAGCTGTGAAAACTTCATTTCTATGTGCTATTAAATGCTGTCTGCCTTGTACTCCTCCCCAGAGCATGTATATTACTCATCTCTGAATCACGATTTGGGGAGCAGGTGAGGACAGTGTGGGGAGGCCAAGAGGCACAGGTGAGAAGCACTGGACAGGGAGTCTGCCCTGGGCCCCAGCTCCAGTAGTGCTACCCAGCCTCCCTTTCTTCATCTAAAAATCAGAGGGACTTCCCTGGTGGTCCAGTGGTTAAGAGCCCGCCTTGCAATGCAGGCAATGCGGGTCTGATCCCTGATTGGGGAACTAAGATCCCGTATGGCACAAAGCAACTAAGCCCGCACACTGCAACTACCGAACCCACGTGCCACACAACTAGAGCGTCCACAAACCGCAACTAAGACCTGAGGCAGCCGAACAGATAAATATTTTAAAAAATAAAAAAAGAGTAACCTTGTGAGACACCAGGCCAGGGAGATGTAGACACTCAATGTCCCTGGATCCACTGGGCTGGCAGTGTCTCTGGCTTATCAAGTCAGGCAGGCCCAGGGCCTGATGAGGAAACACAAGGGTAAGGGAAACATTCTCTCCCCTTTCTCTTAAGATATCCTCAGTGGCTCCTCTGCTGTGGGGTGGAGGGGGGTGTGGTAAGCTTGACCAGTAGGTTGTACTGGGCAATATAGATTTTCTTCATGTTTCCTAAACAGTCAATTTTTCTCTATGTAGAAGTTTTATCTGTATATGTAAACTTTATTTTTATTTCAAGTCATTTCTTCAGACTTTCAGATGCAGAGTTTGAGTGAAATCTTCAGAGATACAAAGGGTTAATGAATGGTTCATAGACTCGCAAAAAAACACTTTGGATGCAAGCTGATTTCTGTATAAATATGGGGCTGATCTTCAGACTGATACCCTTTCACACTTGCTGTTGTCACACTGGCAGGAAATCAAAGGCCATAGTTCATCTCATATTTACAATTACAGCACTTGGTGTAGTTACACATTGTTTTATACATCAGGGCAGGACAATAAAGATTATACAGTGTGAGGTCAATGTACAAGGTATTTCCTTAAACAAACAGACTGGCTTGGATTTTATACATTATATTCTCAAAAACAAAGCAAACCCCGCCGAACAACAATTTTACATAGCACGGGAGCAGCTCAGCCTGATTAAACTGCCTGACGTCCCACTCAACAACTCCAACAAAAAGATCCAAACTTTCAATGATTCCAAGTAGAAAACAGTGGTGGCGAGTCTAACCACCATCATTCTAACCTCAAACTGACTGCTTTCAGAGGTTTAACTCTGAACCTTCTAGCAACTCTTACACAAGACAGAATCATCAACGAGACTGGTTTTTCCTCCTTTTTTATGTGCAGCTGCCTCTGCCTATGACAACGTCTTCTCCTGTTTTCCTACACTTGACTGAGAGGACAGGCCTGGCCCTGGGCTCCGACCTGCCCTGGGAGCCTCTTGTCAGTCACTGAGGTTAGAGCAAGTGGGGATTGCGCCGAGGACCCTGAGTCCCTGCCAGCCGTTGGGGGCTGAGCTCCCAAGTCCTGGCGAGGAAGGCGGCTGGGCAGGAGGTGTGGCCACGTTGTTGGCCAAGCTCTGGGGTGCCAGTCCCTGCTGCCAAGGGCCGAGGGAGGGGACCTGGCCGTGGCCTCTGACGGACAAAGCAGCACCTTGTTTACTAGGGGCGGAAAATAGGAAGTCCGCTTCCCCCTCTCCCCAGAGCTCGGCGGGCAGGGATGCTGCAAGGGTCCCTCGGAACCTCGGCAGCGTCAGTCACAAGACCTGGGTTTCCAGCCGTCGGACCTCCTTGACCACGAGATCAATGTTAATAATTGGGTTAAAGTACAGGGCCCAGTAAAACAGACAGTTGCAAACAAACTGAGGGATGAGGGGCCAGAACATGGCCACAAAAAGCCCCTGTGTCGACACTTTCCAGAAATGGCTCCACATCCTCTGAGGCACGGTCCTGCAAAAGGAAGAGAGGCTTGTAAGAGGTGAGACCGAGGCGCTCAGACCCTGCCTGGGCCTTTCCCCGCCGCAGAGTCTGGCCGCTGGAGCTGCAGGAAACCGTTTCCTGTCCCCTGTGCCTGAGACACACCTTTCCTGACCATGTGACCACGTCACCTTCAACTCCTGGGACGGAGCCTGGAGGGGGCTTCCTCAGGGAAATGTCACCAGCTCCCCTCAGGCGAGGCCTTCCCAGCACTGCCCCAACTCCACCCACTTCTGCGCCGAGTCACACATGTGTTTGATACAATATAGACATATTCTAACTTGTTTGTTTATTTCTGGTGGTGTTGGTCATCGTTGCTGCGTGGGCTTTCCTCTAGCTGTGGCGAGCACGGGCTCCTCTGTTTGCAGTGCACAGGCTTTAGAGCACGCGGGCTTCAGCAGTTGCGGTTCCTGGGGTCTAGATCACAGGCTCAATAGTTGTGGCCCACGGGCTTAGTTACTCCTGGGCATGTGGGATCTTCCCGGATCAGGGATTGAACCAGTGTCTCCTGCATTGGCGGGCAGATTCTTTACCACTAGGCCACCAGGGAAGCCCCTTTAATTTAATATTAACGTAATATTTTCTCTGCTAGGCTGTAGGCCTTCAGAGTATAAACTATCCTCTTGACCAACAGAACTGCAGTGTCCAGCAGAGAAGCAGGGGCAGAGGAGAGGTTCAATCAACTGGGCATGAATAAGCGGAGTCACTGAATTGAATAAATAACGGAGATTCCTGTCAGGTTCTCACTATTCACCTGATGGTCGAGGCCAAGAAGCCTGGGTCCATCAGAGGAAAGGCATGCGAGCCCGAGGTTTTCACAAGTGCTATTGGGAGCAGGCAATGGCACCCCACTCCAGTACTCTTGCCTGGAAAATCCCGTGGATGGAGGAGCCTGGCAGGCTGCAGTCCATGGGGTTGCTAAGAGTCGGATACGACTGAGCGACTTCACTTTCACTTTTCAGTTTCATGCACTGGAGAAGGAAATGGCAACCCACTCCAGTGTTCTTGCCTGGAGAATCCGAGGGACGGGGGAGCCTGGTGGGCTGCCGTCTCTGGGTCACACAGAGTCGGACACAACTGAAGTGACTTAGCATAGGGAGAGAAGTGTCTCTTTCCTTTAGGGTTCCTAAGCTGTCGGTCTCTACCTGGAGGGATCAAGGGCCCCCGAAAACAGGAGCTGTTGAGGTGAACAGAGGGTGAAAGACACTTGGCCCTAAGGACAGTGTTCGGGTCTCGGGGTCCAGCCACGCAGGAAGCCATCACTGGGCATGTCCCTTGGTACGAAAGCCAACCTAGGTTGTTTTCTGTCACTTGCAACCAAGAGTCCTGACTCAGCGATTGTCTAGTCCAACTTTCTCATTGTCCACATTAATCCAGAGAAAGGATTACCATCCCAGTTGTGGCAGAGCAGGGTAAGAACTCATGCCTACAGAATTCCTCCTCTGATCTCTTTATGTTCTACCACACTACTTTCCATAAAGCACCCTCTTCTTCTCCCTCATTTATTCCTCAATTATTAAACTCTTTCATGTACACCCTACCCTCCAGGAATTATCTGGGGTATTACGTGGGGAAAAGGCACCCGGAGGCACACGTTAAGAATGAGCACCATGAGAGCCTCCCCATGCTGAAATGAAGTCGTTTTCCTGTTTGCTGCTTAAGCAGTGTTTCTAAACCAGATCGCTGGGTGTCTACGTAGAGTCTGAAAAACACTCCAGAGGACTTCTCCACTTGGTATTTCTTCCCCAGTCTCTGTTGCTTCAATCATCTCCAACATAAAAACACACTTACTTCAGTTCACTTCTGGACCAGATCCTCCAGAAGGAGAATAATTCCAGAACCGAGAGGAGCATGGCGTTGACGATGAGAAACCGTGACGTCCAGTAATGGACCTCCAGCCAGTCCCAAGCAAACTCAGCAATCAGCTGGTACGGAAGGAAGGAATACTTGATGAGGAACTCTCGCCACTGCTTCCATGTGGGCTCTCTAAGATCCTTTAGGGGTAGAACACAAGTAAATAAAAATACATAAAAACAGAGACAAAAAATTATGAGGACTGACTTTTACACAAGATATTGTGGTCAGCCCAGAGAGTATTACATTTATTAACACACACACACAGACATACACATCCAACAATCTCAAGTGAGATCTCCATCCATCAACTCACCTTGTAATAACTCATCTTACACTAAATAAATGTTACCAAAGAGACTGAACCTCTTACATTGTTATATGATTGTGGAAGCTCAGAAGGAAAAAAAAAAATCTAAAAATCTAAGCATGAGATATTAATCAGAAGGTTGAAACAGATAAAAATTAACCAGTTTTAAAATGTCTTCAGCACTGCAAGAGCAGCTCAAACAATTTCCCAAATTCAACCTCTCACCTGTGGTGGAATGATCACAGGTCATGGGAAAATTAAACGTGTACCTTTAAAAAGTAATTTTGGGAAAATGAAAACCTTTAATGACAAACTTAGCAGGTAATTTATAACAAGAGTTTTTAAACAACTCATAGGCATTTGGGGCTTTCTTGGTGGCTCAGACTGGTAAAGAATCTGCCTGGAATGTGGGAGACCTGGGTTTGATCCCCGAGTCAGAGAGATTGCTTGGAGAAGGGAATGGAAACCCACTCCAGTATTCTTGCCTGGAGAATCCCATGGACAGAGGAGCCTGGTGGGCTACAGTCCATGGGGTCACAAACAGTCGGACACAACTGAGCAAACCAACACTTTCACTTTCTTTCAGGCATCCAGAGGCCAATGAAAGCTGAGCAAGACTGTGTACAATGGAGCAGACACTGAGCATCCCAAGAAAAAAGCCGGCCTGATGAGCAGACAGTGATATAGACACGGCTTGTTACAATGGCAAGGTCAGGGGTTCTCTGTGCTCCCAGTCTAGCAAGGGCAGAGAATAGCTGAAAACTGGGTAAATGGAGAAACACTGTGCAAAGGGGCTAATGAGCAGGCTTAAAGCAACATCAAGGCTAAAGTCACTTAGGCAGGCACTTGATCCAAGTGTTAAAGGTCTTGGAGATTTGGGAATTCTGTTTCAATATCATACACAATGATTCCTATACCCTTGTGACTTTTGATATAAACAGATCAGAAGGACTGCCCCCAAAAGTACCAATGTAAAGGGCATCACCCTCCAGTGACACAGAGAATCACTCTGAGTCAATGCGATCAACTATCCTGAAGGAATACAAGAGAGCCGTGGTGGGTAACCAGCCCTGCCAAAGGCCTGGTGGTCAGCTTACAGGACGACTGCCATCCGTGAGCAGGATGGCGGCTTCCTATTCTGAGGCCCACAGGACATACTAAACCAGTTTAAAAGATCCTGTGAAGAGATTACCAAGGTCCATTACCAAGCTGGAGGGCCCATAAATCTAACGCTCAATCTGGAACTATATGACAGAAGCAATATTGTTTTTTTTCCCCCTCTCTAAATATCTCGTCTAAAGGGTAACCCCTCTGGCTATGCAATGCAGGCAACAAAACAGGCTTCTAGGAGTGGGGAAGTTCCTGCTCTATTTTCTTTGTAAGGGCTCTCCTTGCAAGATTCCAGGAAGACTTGTGCTATTTGCTCTTCCCTGCTAGGCTACAGCCACGTATCCAAATCTATTCCATGATGGGCAGTGGTGGCGTGACGTCCCTCAAGGCCCTCTGCAGACCCACCAGGAGCTTGGATATGATGTCCTCCCTGGAGCCGTCTTCTTGAAGAGGACAGATGGTGTGAATGAAGGGCAGGAAGGTGTCGGTGTAGTCAAACAGGTAGAGGTACAGCAGGCCGAGGCGCGGGGAGCTCTTGAGGGCATACAGCAGGAACAGGGACCTCCCAGGGTTCACGGCCTGCAGAGCACAAATATTCATTACAACCATGGCTGCATTCTCCCAACTCACGCTCCTTCTGCAGTCTCACGCCCTCTGCCACGTGGTTGTGCTAACAATGAATGAATGAATGAATGAGAAGAGGAGGCCAAGAAATTCATCTGATGGGCTACATTATATAAAGATCCAGCCTCTCTCCATGGCTGGGGAGAGGCATGAGGATGAGAAGCAAGGTCCTAGGCACAGTTAGAACAACACAACCTTTCAGGAAAGTAAACGAGTGAGTGGGTGGGCGTGCTCAGTCTAGTCTGATTCTTTGCAACCCCATGGACAGCAGTCCATCAGGCTTCTCCATTCATGAAATTATCCCAGCAAGAATACTAGAGTGGGTTGCCATTTCCTCCTCCAGGGTACCTTTCTGATCTAGGGATCGAACCTGTGTCTTCTGCATTGGCAGGTGGATTCTTTCCCAGGTGCTGAGCCACCTGGGAAACCCCAATTAGTGGGGACCACTTAATAAAAATAACCTGAACTACAGGTCTCATGCACAAAATATTTTGTGTTGCACTGTATATAACAGAGAAAAAGTGAAATCTGTGACTTCTGTCCTGAAGTTACAGTAGATATTTAGCCCAGAATTCATACAGCCATTGAGGAATGCAAAGGAGCAGCTTTGGATAATGCTCACGTTAAAATATTCGGTGAAAGAAGTCAGCACTGTTGAAAGCAGGGCCTGACTGGTTCATAGCTGAGATCTTCTTCTAAAAGATCACCTGACAAGAGATGTCAATACATATTTGTGGGTGTGTGTGTGTGTGTGTGTGTGTGCACGCATGCTCAGCCTTGTCCTACTTTTTTGCAATTCCATGGACTGTAGCCTGCCAAGCTCGTCTGTCCCTGGGATTTCCCAGACAAGAATACTGGAGTGGGTTGCTACTTCCTTCTCCAAGGGAATCTTTCCAACCCAGGGACTGAACCTCTGTCTTCTGCATTGCAGATGGATTCTTTACCACTGAGCCACCTGAGGAGCCCTATAAACTGTACTCAGAATAATCAAAATGGTTGTTGAGAAGAAACCTCCCATTTAAAGATGCGTTTCCGCCAACAAGTGAAAAAGAAACGAGAGAGTTATGATACCACCATTTGGCAACCCTTAATGAACTCAGAGATTTAAACAACCAATGACTGTGGGATGTTATAAGCCTCCTGATGGAAGAAAATACCACACCTATGAAGCAGCCTTGCCATCCCACCAAATCTAAACCAAAGTTAGCCTCTAGACTACTAGATTATAAGATATGCAGGGGACAAAAGGACCTGTTAGGTGACACCACAGAGACAACTGCCAAAGTTCAAGATGTCAGAAGCCACAGGAAAAAATGATCTGGTTTCTACAACAATTAAGTGCAGGGTAATGAAAAGAGGGAGCCGAGAGAGATATGAGAGAGGGGTGTGTGTGTGTGTGTGTGTGTGTGTGGGGTGTGTGTGTGTGGGGTGTGTGTGTGTGTGTGTGTGTGTGCTCAGTCATGTCTGACTCTTTGCAACCCCATGGACTGTGTGTGGGGTGTGTGTGTGTGTGTGTGTGTGTGCTCAGTCATGTCTGACTCTTTGCAACCCCATGGACTGTAGCCCGCCAACCTCCTCTGTCCATGGGACTCTCCAGGCAAGAATACTGGAGCGGGTTGCCATGCCCTCCTCCAGGGGATCTTCCCAACCCAGGGATGGAACCTATGTCTCCTACATCTCATGCTTTGGCAGGCAGTTTCTTCTAGCACCACTGGGAAAGCCTATACGCACATCAAATGAGCACCCTTGAGGAGACCTGAAGGAACGAGATTCTGCTCGCCTTTTGTACCAGGACCAGAATCCCAGTCCCATTCATTCCAGTTAATATTAAGTTTACTTTGACAGACTCTAAATAGAGGGTCACAGGACCCAGAAAGGTTCTGTCAGATATTAAAATCCACCACAGGACTAATATTGGCTACAAAAAGTCCAGAGTTTGACTGCATTAACAAAACTAATCATTTATGACAAAAGAGTAGATTTTAAAAAAAAATTGACAAACGAACAATAGTAAAACAAAAAAAAAGTAAAACACTAAATCTTTTATCTTAGGACCCCATCCCCATTCTTCAAAAAATTTGAAACTAGTGTTTTTCAGTTTTAAAGTAATACAGGCACACACTGCTTATATTCAAACTGGGTAACCAACAAGGACCTACTGTATGGCACATGGAAGTCTGCTCAATGCTATGTGCCAGCCTACATGGCAGGGGGGTTGGGGGTAGGATGGATACATGTGTTGTGTCCGGCTGAGTCCCTTTGCTGTTCACCGGAGACTTCTGCAACATTGTTCATGGGCTATTCCCCAGAACAAAATACAAAGTTTCTGCAACATTGTTCATGGGCTATTCCCCAATACAAAATACAAAGTTTAAAGTTTGAAAAAAAAAATAAAAGTAATACATGCACAAATGAACACAATCTTCTTTTTCAAATGGCACAGAATTGAATTGAATGACAAATACAATTCAGCCTTTCGTCCATGTCGCAATCCCTAGGTGAGAACATTGTTCGCAGTCTGTGTATCCTTCCAGAGATCTATGATCTATACAAACATGTAGGTTTTCTAACGTGCTTTTTGTTTTCAGTTAACAATACCACTTGGGCCTCCTTTCTGGTTAGCGCACCCCAGGTCACCTCCTCCTTTGTAATGGCTACAAGTGGGGCTGAGCTGTTTTTACTCGACTTGCTCCTAACAATGGGCATTGAGGTTGTTTTCCATGTGCGACTGCCAGTGATACTGGCGTCAACATCTTGTTCAATGGTTTCTGTGACTCAAATGTACAGCTCTCACTGATTCTCTGAGGTCACTGGCTGAGAAGGAAAAGGGACCAGGAGGCCCAGGGTTGTGCTGGCATTCCCAGTGTGTCCTGCAGGAGCCACAAGTCACTGCAACACATATCTCATTTCACCGCTCAAGAACCAACGGCGAGGAGCCCAGCAGTCAGGCTCCTGGGTCCTTCCTTGATCAGACCACTATGCTGCCTGTGCGCTCAATGCAAAGAAGTGAAATGAAGATCAAAGAGTAAGTACCACTCAAATTTGGTTAGTGACAAACTGCTCTCCAAAGAGACGGCGCCAATTTAGGATCCGCAAACATGAGTGCCTCTTTGCTCGTGTTATTATGAAATGTTCTCATCCTTGACAACAACACAGGGGCTTGTCTCAGTTTGTACTAGAATTATCAGTGAGCATTACCCCCACCCTCAGTCGACTTAATTGGTTATTTGTATTTAGTGTTCTCCATGATGTCTTGTTTAGGGTACAAGTCTGTGTATTTCAGATATTCTATGACTAATAAAAAATAGAGTGTTCCTCTTACAGTACGGTACTCCCTACATTCTCCCTGTAAAAGAGAACGAGGTACCCAGCGAAGAACAATTTATCAGAATCGAGTAAAGTTGATGACGTGCATTACTTGCGACCCAGTAATCCCATTCCTCAGTGTACAGCACTGATGAGAAAGAGTGGCCATCAATGGGAGAGAGGACAGATGGTCACGCTGGTGAACGGGGACCAGAGAGAAAAGCTTCTTGCAGAAGCATCAGCTCACTCATGCTTCTTAGGTTAAGGTTCAAAATCGAGAATGTCAGTGCTGTGGAGACACACCTGTAACACAAGCAGGAGAGGGATCCCCAGCTGGACAGGGGCTCCAGTTGTGCCTGCCACGCCTGCGAGCAGTGGGCAGACAGATAACTGTTATCTTGTTCCCAGCACTTTTTTTTTTCCATTTAAGAAACAGAGTTCACCTTATATTCCCAGAGGTTCTGGGGGGGCTTCACGCCCAGGGCTTTCACTCGCTCCAGCTCCATGAGGATGGCTCTTCGGTGGCTGCTGCTTTCTATGGTATACGGTGCCTTAGAAAATTCTTCCTCTGTCAGAGTTAAAAGCAACCTGGGGGTATAGGGGTAGAAGCAAACTTCAGTCAGAACTCCACCTTATCAACACAAATACACACTTTGGGCTTGAGGTAAGGCACCTAACCTATGAAGTAATATGACCAACAGCAAATGAGTGAAAGCTTACTATTTGCTAGGGACTCTCTGAAAATGCTTTGCTATATTCTCACTGACCCATCTACCAATTCTGCAAGGTAGGTGTTGTCATGTCCATGTGTGGGTGAGAAAACTGGCTTAGACAAATAAAATGACTCACCCAAGGCTTACTCAGGAGGACCACTTTGCTCTTACCCTTGGTCTTTCAGCTATGCACTCTGACCTTACTATTTTTCAAAGTATGTGTGTGTATGTGTGTAGGAAAAAGCACTAGAAGGAAATCCAATGAAATATCATGATAATAAGAGTAGCTGTTTGGGGGTAGTGATTAAAGATGACAGCAGATACATTATCTGTTCCCTTTCATCAGAAAATGTGAATTCGCCGCCAGTGACTCCTCATTAAAGTACCCCATAAAGGTTTATTCTCCTTCACTCAGCAATGCCAGTTTAGGAAGCTCTCCTCTGGAAGGAAGACAGTTATGCAAAGTACATTGTATTAACAAGGCAGAGAATTCCAGGAGGGAGCAGGGTGAGATGGCAGGTGGTGCTACTCTTTACAAAAAGCAGAGTGGGAGCATTTTGCTTCCTCAATAGAGAGTCAAATGTTGAAAGTTCAGTTCAAGGGGAAAAACGGAGCAGGGTGGGAGGTGGGGCACCAGGCAGGTTACCTGGGGACCCCAGGTAGACAGCCTAGTAGTGAGGACCACGTGTCTGATTCAAATGGGTTAGAGAGCAGTGGCCTGGTGGTCTAAGTACATCCCTATGTGATCCCACCAAGGAAGGCAGGGACCCAGTAAAAATGGACAGGGCTCAGGAAGGGGCAGGGAGCTTTGCTGATGGGCAGAAGCAGCCTGCTCCATCCCTCAGCGATAAGTGAGTTCCTGAAACTAATGGGTTCCTCCATGTGCACCCATGCAGTTTGGTACTGTCTGGAGCAGAAAAAAAAGGAAACACCATAAATGTGTGTTCACAGAGGTTGATTAATAGACTGTAGCATATACGTATAAACACACACACATATACATATGTGTATATATATACATATAAACACAGGTCTGCTTATAACAATCATATTTTTCATTTAAATAAACAATCCACAGTTCTATGTGTAGAACTGTATAAACACTGAAAAAAATCTGGTCACCTGTCCAGCAAGTGGTTTTTTTCTCAAGAGCAGGATGATGAAAGTATTTCATTTCTAATGTCCTATAGTTCCACATTATTATTTTGAAATAAATAAACACATAACCCTTATAATTGAGAAGCAACAAACAATTAAGATGTCAACCAATGACATAAAATGGTATGGCTGCTTTAGAAAAGTGTAATGGTTCGCTAAAAGGTAAACACAGAGTTACCTTATAACCCAGCAATTCCGTTCCAAGAGTATTGAGTATTGAAAATACAAGTCCACACAAAAACCTTTACACAAGTGATCACAGCAGCAGTGTTCCTAACAGCCCCCAAATGGAATCAATCCAAATGTCCATCAACTGAAGAACGAATGAAGGAAGAAGGGAAATACTCTCAACAGGCAAATCCAGGAGACAGAAAGTAGAATGGTGCTTGCCGGGGGCTGGGAGAGGGGAAAATGAGGACTGACTGCCTTTAGCAGGAGCTTCCTTTTGGGGGGTGATGAGAACGTTCTAAAGCCAGACTGGGGCCATGGCTGCACATATCTGCAAATATATTAAAAACCATGGATTATACACTTCAAATGGGTGAGTTTCAGGGTATGAGCACAGTATCTCAAAAACACCGTTTCAAAAATGTCAGTGATGCAGCAGCAGATTTTGCTCCTCACCTTCCGTTTACTCTTTCAGATAAAAACCTGTCTCTGTAGAGGGAGGCCCAAGGGCCTAGCTGCTCCAACCAGAGCACAACTTCCTCCGCTGTCCATCTGGCCACAGCCTTGTGGACCAGGAGGTGCCGCTCGGATTCCCTGCTGCTCCAGTGGTACACCAGCAGGACCACCTGGGGAAAAGCGACAAGGACCTTACCGCACAGAAAGATCAGAGATGCCAGCTTCCGAATACGCGAGTGGGGGGCCGGGGAGGGAAGACGCTGGGCTGGGAGGAAACGATGCCAAGTCTGTCGACACTGAAGCCAGGCCACATCACTGCCACAGGGAGCTGGGGAGCACGACCCTCGGTGGGCTCACCTCTGCTGATTTTCGGGTCGTTGTCGGGGAACAGAGACAGAAATGGGACTCACTACAAGGCACCTGGGAGCACTGCGCCCTCGACCCCATCAATTTGGCCAGTGTGACTGACTCATGTGCCTTTGCTATTGGAAAATTTGTTAACAATAAGATTTTTGTAGCATGGATAGAACTTAAAAGAAAAAGAGTCTCTAAGGTTTGAAGTTAGTAAAGTGCTGTGCTCAAGACATGACTTCGGTTCCAGCCCTAACACCTTTCTGCACCAGTTTCCTCCTCTCTAGAGCAGGAATAATGACAGTGTCTATTGCATAGGCTGAGAAGATGAAATGGGACAAAATTAACAGTTACTGGGCTCTGAATACCGGACTCTGTAGATACTTGTATAGGCAACATCCCAGGTTTCAACTCACACAATGAATTACCATGTGCGATCACTTAGGAGTATTTCAACAGAACTGACTTCAGTGAAAGCCGTGGGAGATCCACTTACTGCCACCCCAGTTAAAGCTGTGAGCACTCCAGAGTAGAAACCCCCTCCCCTGTGCTGGTTCCCTCGGCCTGTGTGGGGTGCTGAAAGCGTCTGATCATTCCCAAACTTCTGAAAGGCTGCAAGACTCTGGACTATGTCGTTATTCTGCTGAATGTCTTCAAATCGCATTCTAATGGCATCAGGAAATAATTTTTCAACGGCGTCCCTATGAAGGAGAGAGAGAGAGGAAAAAAAGACAGTTGTTTAACTAAATACACTTAAAATGTTTAGAGGACAAAATAACACTGATGTCAACATTTAATAATATACCAAGGATTTCCCTGCTTGTCCAGTGGTTAAGAATCCACCTTCCAATGCGGGGGATGTAAGTTTGAGACGGCGAACTAAGATCCCGTAAGCTATGGGGCCACTAAGCCCATGCACCACAATTAGTGAGCCCGCATGTCCCAACAAAGACCTCATGTAGCCAAAAGTAAATAGACATTTTAAAAAATACATATACCCGGATTCAGAAAGAATGGACAAGAAGGTTGGTTATGGCCCTATTGCTAACAACAAATCAAAAACTTCTACATGTCCACTGTTAGGGAAGCAGCTAAACAAAACATAACATATTTCTACAGAGGAGCAGTACATCATTTTAAAAATAAGTTTACTGGATATCAAGATAAATAAACTTAATTCAAACATATTGTTTGAAGTAGGGAACTGTGGAAACAGACTGTACACAACTGACATAAGAAAACATTTGCATTTCCTATTGGCACGTAAATGTATAAATGATCATAACTGAAACTACTCTGAGAAAAAGGAAGAACTGTAAGATGGGGGGAGGCGAGGTCGCAGGGGTCTTTATCAGCAACGATCTGATTATCAAAAATTAATTCATTAAAAAAAGAAAAAAGCTGAAGTTCGGCTGTAAAAGTGAGACCAACCATCAGGCCATGCTATAGGGCTCTTTATCTTCAATTATACACAATTTGAGAACTTCCCCTCGACCCCATAACAGAACCCGTCTTCAATTTAAGATTAACCTGCAGATAAACCAAGGCTGACAGGTCAGACTTGAAAATACACTTCCTGTGAAAAAGAGAATGCTGGGTTAATGTTTTAACCTTCCTGGTACTCTGTTGATAGAGAGAAGGCAACAGAAAGGATTTTAGCCTCATAGACCTCCCAGGAACAGGATGAACATTATGAATAGAAAAAGGAAAAAACCCACCATCTGAAGGTCTTATCTGCTGTGTGATCCCATGCATGAGAAACTCTATGAGTGTGGCAAGTGCAACAGAGTTTAGTCAGAGATTATGAAAATCAGCATCACACTAGTTATTCAGAATCACACAGTTAGACCACTTTCTCTATTCTAGGGTGTTCTCAGTGAACACAAACCAGTCAGAAGCATTATGTACCAAGGGTTACAGAAAATGGCCTGGTAACCAGTTTCTTTCTTTCCCTCATTTATAATAAATAATAGACATATCACGGCCACCTGTGAGGAAGGGAGTCAGGACTTGCAGGCCCTTGAGCCCCCCGACTCACATGCCAGCGGATCCAGAGTGACCCCCGAGGCAGTGGGCTCCGCGTCTCGGGCCTTTCCAGACGTGGCTGCTCCCGTTAAGAGAAACCACGCTGTCCAAGCCCAGTGAGCTACCCATATGGACTTGAGCATTACCTGAGGAGAATATTGACTTTGGGGAAACCTTCCCATTTTTCTCTGCATTCTGGACACTCTGTTTTCTTCGAAGAGGCCCACCACAGAGCTAGGCAGTGCCGGCAAAAGCTGTGCCCACAGTTCAAGGTGGTGGGGTTAACCAGGATGTCGTAACAGCAGTGGCAGGAGAATTCATTAATGGAAATCTGAGGGCTGGCTCTCTCGAGTGGGTCATTTTTCTCAAGGCTTGCTGCATCCAGATCATTCTGCGGAGACTCCTCCATCTCTTAGCAAATTCTGGAATCCATAGACATAGAAAATTACAGACTCAGCAGACCTATGCAAGATGACATTAAACCTGGGGGAAAAAGAGAGACAAATAGAAATAAGTCAAATAATTTAGCAGATGTTTGAGATGACAGATATTCTGTTAAAGCTCTGATTTTTAAATGTGACAAACTTGGTTTCTAAAAATTTACATTTCGTAAACCACATAAACATCACTAAATTTTTCGACTTACTGTCACACTTTCAAAAATTAGGTAAAGGAAAAAAGTGCAAAGGAAAGTTCAGTGGGTTTGGGTCGGGGGAGGCTGGAGAATTCTAGATCCTTCCCTGCTAACTTCCTTGGAAGATTTAATTTCTCTGGCCTCAGTTTTCTCAATGAAATCTGTGACATCCTTTCAATGTACATCACTTTAAATAAACCAGATTCTTGGCCCACTAAAATGTCTGGAGTTGGCAATAACAGATGCACTTCATATAAACAACAGATTTTATCCAAACAAATCTGCCTTCCCCTGAGGTAACTATTTAACATATGACTTCAGAGGCTCCCATAGGGACAGTACCTGGAAGAGAGGCCTGGTTCTCTGAGATGCCCTATGCCAGGCCTACTTGCCTTGGGCTAAATATCCTTCCTCTCTCCCCAAATCAACCCAAACATGCACATCCTGTCTTCTGGATCCCGCTAATTTGGTGTCACAGAAACATGCTAATGTCACTAATAAGCTTAATGGCAAAGGACCATTCTCTTCGCATTCTTATCTGGGTCTTAAGGGATTTTTATTGAGAAGCAATATGATGAGGGCATGGAGTTAGAAGTTCAACTCTCCATCTCTGGGATTAAGTTACCTGGGCCTCCCAGCCTTATTTCCTCAACTTAACAGTCTTGTGAGGGTTGTGCTGTGCTAAGCTGCTTTAGTCTTATCCTACTCTTTGCGACCCCATGGACTGTAGCCCACCAGGCTCCTCTGTCCATGGGATTCTCCAGGCAAGAATACTGGAGTGGGTTGCCATTTCCTTCTCCAGGGGATCTTTTCAACTTCAGGGACTGAATCCAGGTCTCTTATGTCTCCTGCATTGGCAGGTGGGTTCTTTCCCACTAGAGCCACCTGGGAGGCCTTGTGAGGGTTAGAGATGGTGAACTAGGGTGGTGGATGGTGTAAACAGGGCCGAAAGAAAGTATTACTCATATTGCTACTGGAATTAGCATGCACAGACACCGGTGGGGATGTTTCTCAATCTCATTATCATTACAGGAAAGAAAGTAAGTTGCTGTCGATCACCCACACTGGTCTCGCAGAGGACTCTTTGCAGGCACAATGGTTGAGAACACAGGTCCCAGGGCTGGGCCGCCTGCGTTCTTACCCCAGCTCTGCCCTCTGGATCTGAGTCTCAGGTCTCTCATCTATTAATAGGGGTGGTAATAGGGGCTTCCCTGGTGGCTCAGTGGTAGAGGATTGTCTGCAATGCAGGAGACGTAGGTTCGATCCTTGGGTCAGGAAGATCCCCTAGAGAAGGAAATGGCAACTCAACCCAAGATTCTTGCCTGGGAAATTCCATGCACAGAGGAGCCTGGTGGGCTAAAATCCATGGGGTCACAGAGTCGGACACGACTTAGCAACTAAACAACAACAGTATTTACCTCATTGGGAGGTTTTGAGAGTTAGATAAGAGAATGCAATTAAAGTGCCTGGCATACTGTAAGCAGACCATAAATGGTAACAATTTCTCTGAGTTTCAGGGAACTGAATCACTTTTTACAGGGCACAAATTTTAAATTAAGCATGGTAACACTATTTTAAACAAGAAAATCTATAAACATGAGAATACAAATCATGGCCACCGTTTGGTGGTCTGCTGCCCGTCTGATCCACTACAGCTTTCTGAATCCCTAGAAACAATTACATCCGAGAAGTATGCTCAGCAAGTCAATGAGATGCACTGAAAACTGCAATGCCTACAATCAGCATTGGTCAACAAAAGGGCCCAGTTCTTCTCCATGACAACGCCCAACAACCAATGCTTCAAAAGTTGAACAAACTGCTCTACGAACTTTTGTCTCATTGACCATATTCACCTGAACTCTTGCCAACCGATTGCCACTTCTTCAAGCATCTCAACAACTTTTTGCAGGGAAAACGCTTCCACAAACCAGCAGGAGGCAAAAAATGCTTTCGAAGAGTTTGTCAAATCCTGAAGCACGTATTTTTATGCTACAGGAATAAACATACTTATTGCTCATTGGCAAAACTGGTGTTGATTGTAATGGTTCCTATTTTGATTAATAATGATGCGTTTGAGCCTAGTTATGATGATTTAAAATTCACAACTTTAATTAAACCAGAATTACGTTTGCACCAACCTAATGTTAGTAGGCTATGGTCTTTCCAGCAGTCATATATGGATGTGAGAGCTGGACCACAAAGGCAGAGAGCTGAAGAATTGATGCTTTTGAACTGTGGTGTTGGAGAAGACTTGAGAGTCCCTTGGACAGCAAGGAGATCAAACCAGTCAATCCTAAAGGAGATCAACTGTGAATACCCTTTAGAAAAACTGATGCTGAAGCTCCAATACTTTGGCCACCCGATGCAAACAGCCGACTCACTGGAAAAGACCCTGATGCTGGGAAAGACTGAGGGCAAGCTGAGAAGGGAGTGACAGAGGATGAGATGGTTGGATGGCATCACTGATTTAATGGACATGAACTTGGGCAAACTCCATGAGACGGTGAGGGACAGGGAAGCCTGGCGTGTTACAGCCGATGGGGTCGAGAAAAATTAGACATGACTTGGCGACGGAACACATTAGTAGTTTCTTTGTTGGGTGGAAGAGGATCATGATTTTTTTGGTTTTGGTTTTCTGTATTTACTAAGCTGTTCTTAATGAAAATGATAGCCGCAAAAATACAGAGAAAATCATAAACTAAACCAAATTTGCTGATTATTTGTGTTTTTAAAAATTAACTGAATTTTATTTATTTTTGGCTTTACTGGGTCTGCATTGCTGTTTGGGCTTCCCCTAGCTGTGGCAAGAGGACTTCCTTATGTGGTGTGCAGGCTTCTCCCTGTGGTGCCTTCTCTTGTTGCCAAGCTCAGGCTCAAGCTTGGTAGGTATTGCAAGCTTCAGTAGTCGAGGTTCATAGGCTCAAGCTGCCCTGTGGCATATGGAATCTTCCCAAACCAAGATCGAACTGGTGTCCCCTGCACTGGCAGGCAGATTCTTAACCAATGGACAGGGAAGTCTTATCTGTATGTTTAAGAAATATTTAAACATTTTCTGCTTTCCTCTGGACAGTCTCTTCAAATACTTGAGAGAGCTCATATATACAGGTTTTCAGAGAAAAGAATCATCATTTTGATAAAGTGATTCCTTTCTTTGTCCAATACTAATTAAATAACTACCATGTGGACAGAGTTATCCCAGGAAATAATCATTGGAGCATTTTGAGCTACTGAGCATCACCAAGGAGCTGGGCACTGGTGGGCACCTGAAGTGCATTCACGAGCACATCTACCTTCACTGTTGGAGGCAGGATACAGAGGCTTCTGGTGAGGGCTGCACAGGGGTGAGAAGAGATGGGCCTGATCTGGGTGCTGTTTTTGGTGCTTCCTGGCAAGCAGTGAGTGACACACCTGGAGATACAGGCCTGACAGAGTCCTGTGTTCCATGCCTGGTTCATGACAGGTGGGCAGATGAGGGCACATAAAAGTTTTGGAGGCAAATGAAATCAGTAAAGCTGTGCTTGAGGAGTGGGCTTCCCTGGTAGTTCAGCTGGTAAAGAATCTACCTGCAATGCAGGAGACCCCGGTTCGATTCCTGAGTTGGGAAGATCTGCTGGAGAAGGGATAGGCTACTCGTTCCAGTGCTTGACGATGATAAATCTCATTAGAGGTGGGCTGGGCTGGGACAAGGTAGAAGGGAGGTGCTGTTACTTCTGTGACTATGGTGACAAACATGAAAATGCAAAGAAAGAGATCAATCTATGCAAGAGATATTACAAGAGTCATTTCTGAGCTTTGGTGACTAGAGAGAAGAATGATCAAAGAGGCTGTCTAGGTTCTAGAACTGAGGAAGTAGATGGTTCTGCTGATAGAAATGGGTCACAGCAGGGACTTTCCTCGTGGTCCTGTGATTAACATTCTGCACTCCTGATGCAGGGGGCCCTGGTTCAATTCCTGGTCAGGTAACTAGATCCCACCTGCTCCAACTAACAGCCTGCGTGCTGCAACTAAAGCTCTGGCACAACTGAAAAAAAAGAGTCCATGTAAACTGATGGGGCCCAGCTTGAAAAGAAGGTAAGTTGAATTTCAGAAAAGTTGAGTTTGAGGTGATGACAAAATTTCCAAGAACTGCTTAGTGTGCACGTGGAGATACGAATCTGTGGTTGTGAGGTTAGAGTGAGGCCAAGTCATTTGACATGGCAACATATATGGAAATAAATTTCTCACAACCTTTTAAAACTAGAATGCACCAATAATTCTTAGTTTATCAGATCTGAAAATTATTTCTCATAAGAGAAAATAAGATATCAAAGTGTATTTTAAAAGTCATGTTTGGAAAAGCTGAGGTGGTCACTGTTTTTTAACTGTCTTCAACAAACTAGAAACTGCATGGACTTTGATTACTTCTGAAAGTGGAGAGTGAAAAAATTGGCTTAAAGCTCAACATTCAGAAAACTAAGATCATGGCATCTGGTCCCATCACTTCATGGGAAATAGATGGGTAAACAGTGGAAACAGTGTCAGACTTTATTTTTTTAGGCTCCAAAATCATTGCAGATGGTGACTGCAGCCATGAAATTAAAAGACGCTTACTCCTTGGAAGAAAAGTTATGACCAACCTAGATAGTATATTCAAAAGCAGAGACGTTACTTTGCCGACTTAAGTCCCTTTAGTCAAGGGTATGGTTTTTCCAGTAGTCATGTATGGATGTGAGAGTTGGACTGTGAAGAAAGCTAAGAGCCAAAGAATTGATGCTTTTGAACTGTGGTGTTGGAGAAGACTCTTGAGAGTCCCTTGGACTGCAAGGAGATCCAACCAGTCCATTCTGAAGGAGATCAGCCCTGNCGGTTTCTGACAGTTGAAGATGGCTCTTCAGCTGACGTCTGTATCGGTGCTTCAAGGGGTCAGGGCACACTCTGAAATCATGGGCCAAGTTTGTGTTTGTCTACACGAGCATTTTCCTGAAGGAAACCTAGGTTTTTATTTACTCTCTGGGGGCTTCTCAGGTAGCACTAGGGGTGAAGAACCCTTCTGCCAATGCAGGAGACATGGGTTCCATCCTTGGGTCAGGAAGATCCCTGGAGAAGGAAATGGCAACCTACTCTAGTATTCTTGTCTGGAGGGCTACAGTCCATGGGGTCGCAGAGTCAGATATGACTGCAGTGACTCAGAATGCATAGCATGCAAAGCGGACCAGGACCCAGATAAGGCTAAGAACCACTGACTGTCCAGTGAGATAAGGGCTTTATTAATGTAACCCCTGCTGCTCCCCACAGTGACCCAGCATTACTGTCAAGAGCAGCCATTCTCCTCGACCTGGCAGTTTCAACAGTGGCACCATCTGTTCTTTTTTTTCCTTCCGGCCACATAGCATGTGGGATGGCCAAGGATGGAATCTGTACTGGAAGTGCAGAGTCTTAACCACTGGACCACCAAGTCCCAACCTCTAATCTTCAGACAGGCAATTTTCACGAGGTGCTTCTCTTTCTCCTCCTCCCCCCCACCTTCTATGGAATTTGATGCCAGCATTTAAAACAAGCTGATGTCACAGACAAATCCAGATTCTTGGCTGCTTCTGAAAATTCAGAAGATCTGGCAACCCTGGGCGCTCCTTTTGTGCGTTAAGAATCTGCTGAAGCTGTGTATCTGAGCAGCTGCCCGCTTCAGAGGGAGCTGCAATCGTCACCCAGCTGGCTTCCTCACTTCCATTAGCTGCCAGATTTCAGTGGATATTTGTGTTTTTCATAACTTGTTCCTTAAGGTGCTGCCTTCTGGGTCCAGCATGAGTGTGACATTTCTAGTTTGACTGGCCTTTTAGGCTAGAAAGCTTCTGGAGACCTATGGGCTTATCGTTTTTCTTTCTCTGCTCTCAGGTGGTTACTTATTGCTGGGAAGGTGGTTACTTATGAGGTCTTCCTCACATTTTTCTACATTACCCCTTATATTCTGCTTTAGACTCAGAGGTGCAGGAGATTCTGCATGTGAACGGCTGTGCATGAGGGCAGGGGTCAAGTTTAAAAATCCTAAGCTGGCTTTATTCTCATCATATCCTCACAGACCTAGCACCTATTTATCAAATATTTCAGTAGAGCCCCTTAAAACACTTAATTTTTTGGAGATCTTACCTATTCCTGGTTCTGACAGACAGAGTAATATACCTCAGTTTTAAAATCAGAAGACAGATTCTGATTCCTGGCTTCACTACCAGCCATGAGATCACAGGCAAATTATTCATCCTCCCCAAGGCTGACATCACCAGACATAAGCAATGGGGTTACTTCTGCTGATCTGACAGGACTGGCCTCAGAATTAAGAGAGCACACAGGAAGTGCTCATGGTCCCTTCTTCCACATCACGTTCTAGCAGGTGACATTCGTCAATCCATACAAGCAAAGAATTGCTAAGGTGGTGTTTTTCCTGCCCATGCCATATAACCAACAACTTACTGCTACCATGTAACTTTTATTTATTAAAATGGCCACATGTGCTTTTATTGCAAGAGACATGGACGTTTTTTAAATTTTATATTATGTTTTTGGCTGCGTCTCAAGGCAGGTGGGATCTTAGTTCCCCAATGAGGGATTGAACCCATGCCCTCCGCAGTGGAAACACACAGTCCCAACCATTGGAATGCCCGGGAATTCTCTACCCTGTAACTTTTTAACACCTGGAGAGACATGACTTCCTGAGTAGCACACCATCTCTAAAGTTGCCATGTCAAGAAATGGCATAAAATCTTAGAAAGCATTAATATGTGAAATATGACATGAATATAAACACATGGACAAACTGCACAGCTGACATTTTCTAAAATGTCCATGGGTTAGGTCTGTTGGCACAACTGATAGGAAGCAATTGCTAGAAAATAATTATCACAAGATATCTATCACCCCAACCTTATGTATATTTTCCCAAAGAAATACCCAACTGACAGGGTACAACTGTCTGAAAATCCGTGGGGGGAAAAAGGAGCTGGGACACATATAATGTCCCAATGATTCTATGTAACTAAAGACCCTGGAATGAATTTGGCTATTCCGTCCCTGGAAGGAAAGTTGTTTGTCAAGTGCTTATCTATGGATTTATCCAGGGGCCTACTCTCCAGGAGGAGGCAGGGGCCCTGCTATAGCCTGTTTCATTCTTCAGTCCTTCAACTCACATTTAAGAAAACTAATATAATGATTTTTATTGAGTTTATTGAAGAAGAATGCATTAATTTTCAGTTTAAGAATTTTTATACCTTAGCTTCTAAAGACCTCACTATGTGATGACTGTTAATTCTTCAGAAAGTGAAATTATCAAGCTGCTTAGTTCAGTGAAATTATGGTTCTACTTCTTTACTCAACAAAACACTGATTGTGACTGTAATACATACTGAATGTTTTAGGAATAAGTCTTTGAAGAGCTAATGTATTGGGATTCCAGACTGAAAAATGTGATCTCAACTATTTCTTAGCAGAGATGTTGGCTGCAAGAATACAAAGATTTTGGCTTTAGATTGGTCTCTAGTTAGGTTATTTCTTCCCATTACATACTGCCCAACAACAGAGAATAATGACAATTGCTAACACTGATTGATCCCTTATATAATGTGAAAAGTGAAGTTGCTCAGTCGTGTCCAACTCTTTGCGACCCCATGGACACCAGGCTCCTCCGTCCACTGGATTTTCCAGGCAAGAGTACTGGAGTGGGTTGCCGTTTCCTTCTCCAAATATATATAATGTGAGAGGTATAATAATCTTATGGGATAATTACTATCATCTGCATTTTACTGACGAGAAACTGGAGACCTAACTAGTATAGGACAGAGTCCGGTTTTTTGTTTCTTCAAACAACACAAATTTCTTTTCTTTCTTACTTTTTCTTTTTTTGGTGCTGTACAGTGGAGCATGTGGGATCCTAGTTCCCCGTCCAGGGATCAAACCCATGCCTCCTGCAGTGGAAGCCAGGGAATTCCAGGTCAGGTTTTAAATCATGGTCTCATGCAAAGTCTGTCCTCGTACGCTACGTCAGTCTAGGCCACAACATAGAGGCACCACTGCGAAGCTGAGAAATTCAAACTAGAATCTGACATCACTGCATTTTGAAACAAGAACTGCAGCTTGGGGCTGTTAGGGTGACCATGCTCTTCCACCTAGGAGATAAACAAGCAGAAATATTCACAAGAGAAGTAGGGGTGATGGTGTTTGGGTGTACCTCATTTCTGGCACCCCTAGTCCACCCCTGGGGACACCACTTAGACACTAGCAGAACACTACAGAAATTATCAAATGTCCAAAGACCAAAGACACCCATTTCTAGTAATTATGAGATACACAGAAATGCAAAGCAAAGATCAGAAGTGGCAATAACAAGGATATGTGGTAAATACTTCTTGCAGGTGGTGGAAACTGGCTTTCATTAATATAAGAGAAAAACTTCCAGGCTCTTACTGTGTAAAACTCTGTGTTTTTCCAACTTCAAAGAGACAGATTTCCTTTCTCAACAGGGTCGGGAATCACTAGGGCAAAGGTAGCCAGCCAGCTCATGGGTTAGGTCTGTTGGTACAACTGATAGAAAACACCTGCTAGGAATTATCACAAGATATCTATCACCCCAACCTTATGTATATTCTCCCAAAGAAACACCTAACTGTCTGAAAATCCATGGGGGAAGAAAAAGACCCGGGACACATATAATGTCCCAGTGATTCTATGTAACTGGGCACTGACTTGCTGCCTACAGTCAGAGGCCCTGTGACTTACTGCTCTGGAGTGCTGCTGTGCAAGACAAGAGCACACAGCGAAGGGTCTGTGGAGGATACGCAAATGACTTATCTTGTGTGAAACACTGGAGACATCCAATAATTTAGAAAGTGATCAAAAACTACTGGTGGTCACCACTCACCCTTACCATAGCTACTGGTTTTTAAACGATCCCACTATGACTCACACATTTCTAATCTCATGAATCCTTTTCAGGCTTTGCGCACTGCTGGTCGAGCAGCCTGTGCCTCTCCAACCAGATCCTGAGCTCTTGAAGGTCAGGAACCAAGTCAGAGAATTCTATCATTGTACCTGAGAGTGACTGGCACAAAGCTGAGTTCTAGTTATTTGGAGCTGAAAACAGAACCCACAAACCTTTGATTTCTATAATAGAAGTTTCTTAGAACCTCTGTCGGAATCACCCCAGAAATTTGGTGAATTCAAACAAAGATATGTGGGAGGACCAGAAATGCTCCTTTTGAAGAAGCCCCTTAGAATATTCTTTACCCAAAAAAAAAAAAAGTTATTTTTAATTGAAGGATAATTGCTTTACAATATTGTGTTGGTTTCTGCCATACATCAACATTAATCAACCATAGATTACATATGTTCCCTCCTTCTTAAACCTCCCCCCAACTTCTCACCTTATCCTGACCCTCTAGGTTATCACAAATCTTATTTACATGGATGTTTGGGAACTGAGAGCTGTTACATACAAATAAACACTTACAATCCTAAGTATATGTTTCACACAAGGTGAGGCAAGACAGTAACAAAATCAAGTTTAAGTAACATTTCCAATTTCATTTCCCCTCCTCTCCAATCCTTCCTCTCTCCATAGTCCCAATCATCCTACTGGAGCAAAATCCTGATCAAGTCCTTCCTTTACTCAAAACCTTCCCAACTGTGAGAGTATAAAACCCATGGTCATTTAACAATCTTTATGGCCCAGCTGCAATCAACAGAACTTTTTAACTTGAGCATGGACCCTGGGGCTAGAATGATTGCATTCAAATCCCAATGATTCCAATTATTAGTTGCGTGACCTCAGGCAAGTTACTTAACCTGTCTATGCCTCAGTTTCTTAATCTGTAAAATGGGGATATGGATAGTACCTGCCTGATAGGGTTGTTGACAGGATTAAATGAATTAATACATGCACCGCACTCAGAATAGTACCTGACACACAGTAAGTGCAAAGTTGAGTGTTCGTTTTTACTATTATCCTGATCACCTCCTGCTACTCACCTACTCATAGGTTATACTCTAGTCCCACCTGTTAATTCCTGCCCTTTCCCCACACTATTCTAACTGTAACACAGATACACACCATCTCTGGGTCAAAAGTGTCCAACTGACAAGACCCAAATAAACCATCACTTGAAACTCTTTAATGACTAACCTTTCTCATAGCTCAAATTAATCCTTCCTGCCTCTGTGCACTAATGTAACTTTCACTTGTGCATGTTTTCTCATCTAGACTATGATTTCCCTGGAAACGTCAGTATAATTGAAATAGTACTGTTTAAGAGTGATACAGTCCATCTATCTCCTCTGAGCTTCTATTTCCCATTTCTAAGTTCAGAATAATAACAATTTCTTTGAAGGAAGCTTAAACGACTGATTTCTATCTACAGATAGTCTGAAAATCCACTGTGTGATTGATTGGCATTAACAATTATTAATAGTGGTGTTTATTTAGTGCCAGCTAGCCTGGCAGGCTGCAGTCCCTGGGGTCGCTAAGAGTCGGAAACAACTGAGCAACTTCATTTTCACTTTTCACTTTCATGCACTGGAAAAGGAAATGGCAACCCATTCGTGTTCTTGCCTGGAGAATCNACTCTGTGCGACCCTATAGACAGCAGCCCCCCAGGCTCCCCAGTCCCTGGGATTCTCCACGCAGGAACACTGGAGTGGGTTTCCATTTCCTTCTCCAATGCATAAAAGTGAAAGTGAAGTCGCTCAGTCTCGTCCGACTCCTAGCGACCCCATGGACTGCAGCCCACCAGGCTCCTCCCTCCATGGGATTTTCCAGGCAAGAGTACTGGAGTGGGGTGCCATTGCCTTCTCCGGTGAAGCCAGTCTATATGATACTATATGGTGGATACATGGCATTACACATTTGTCCAATCCCGCAGAATGTACAACAGGGAGAGTGAACTGTGACGTAAACCACAGACCTTAAGTGATTATGATGTGTCAATGTGAACGCTGAAGAACTGTTACTTTTGAACTGTGGTGTTGGAGAAGACTCTTGAGAGTCCCTTGGGCTGCAAGGAGATCAAAACAGCCAATCCTAAAGGAAATCAATCCTGAATATTTCTTAGAAGGATTGATGCTGAAGCTGAAGCTCCAATAATTTGGCCACCTGATGCGAAGAACTGGATCAGGTTCTTCATTAGATCTCATTAGAAGAGACCCTGATGCTGGGAAAGATTGAAGGCAGGAGGACAAGGGGACGACAGAGGATGAGATGGTTGGATGGCGTCACAGACTCAATGGACATGAGTTTGAACAAGCTCTGGGTGAAGGTGAAGGACCAGGAAGCCTGGCGTGCTGCAGTCCATGGGGTCACAGAGTCTGACAGGACTCAGGGACTGAACAACAATGTAAATTCATCAGTTGTAACAACTCTGTGGAGACTGTTGATAATGGGGGAGGCTGTGCATGTGAAGGGGCAGAGAGATAGGGAAATCTCAATCTTCAGCTCAGTTTTGCTGTGAACCAGAAGCTGCTCCAAAATATATAAAGTCTAATAAGCAACTGTTTTTTCGGTAGAGTTAGCCTGTACTCTAGGTAACTTAGGATTAGGAAGTGGCCACCATCTTTAGAAGAAGATGTATTTACGAGCCTGGTACCTGATTATTTGCAGAGAGGCAGTGTGGTGAAGTGACAGAGCAGTGACTCTAGAGTCAGAAATTGCAATTTGAAGCGCTTCAATAAAGCTGAAAAGAAGGGGGTAAGAAAGTTAATTATGTGTATCCATATAGAACACAGCTGAGATTCATACTTGCACATACACACTTTGGCACACAAAGAGGCAGATTCTGAAATCTCAGAAAAAGATATCCAAGCAGCAGAGACACTGTCTGGACATGACTCCGTGGGACACTCCCCAGTAGAATGAACAGGCCTTTATCTTCAACCTCTCGCTCTATTTTTGAAAGCTTGTGAGGTCTCCTAACGTTCAGCGTGGGAGAAAAAGACAGGGAGAAAGGGGTCACTGAAAATAGAATTGCTGGCAAAACCAGAGCACTCTTGGCCTTTTTAATAGTGATTGTTGCTTCCGGAAAAAAAATCTTTCTGCTTTCAGGAAGGTTAGAACCACAGTCAATTATCTGGAATTGAGGTCAAATTCACAAGTGAAATTTTATTGCTGCATTAGCAGTTAAATAGGCTTCCCAGGTGGCTCAGTGGTAAAGAACCCATCTGCCAATGCAGGAGACCTGAGAGACACAGGTTCGATCCCTGGGTTAGGAAGGTCCCCTGGAGGAGGAAATGGCAACTCATTCTAGTACTTTTGCCTGAAAAATCCTGTGGTCAGAGGAGCCTGGCAGACTACAGTCCATGGGGTTGCAAAGAGTCAAACACAACTTAGCAATTGAACAGATAAGTAGACATCTGGACAACTTGAAGTTTAACTAGAAGAAAAACAAAAGATTCTAGACCTTGAGGGTTGTTTTCAGTGTTTAGAGTCACTTTAAGTGAAAACATATTTGTCACTTACCTTAGAGAATAAGGAGTCATTTGGAAGTCCCTACCTTGACTACAGTAAATAATCTGCCGGCAATGCAGGAGACCCAGGTTCAATCCCTGGGTCAGGAAGATCCCCTGGAGAAGGAAATGGCAACCCACTCCAGTATTCTTGCCTGAGAAATTCCATGGACAGAAGAGCCTGGTGGGCTGCAGTCCCTGGAATCACAAAGAGTGGGACACAACTGAGTGAGTAACGCTGGTGATGACCTTGACGACAGCACAACTTCTCAACTTGTTGGGGTCTCCACGATTCAGAGTTTTAGTCTGAAAAAAGCTGAAAGTGTTCTGAACGTCCCATTCAATCAGAGCTTTAGGAACCTATGCCCTTCTTTCCAGGCGTAGGCTCAAGCACATTTTCCATTCAACAAACATTTATGTAATTATTGTAAGACAAACATCGCACCAAGTGCTATGGGGAAATTCAAAAGAAGGAAAGAAATATTTACTCTGGGGCTCTATGGCTCATATAGGTTTTCTCATCTTCAATGAACAAAACATAGTTCCTGTCCTCCAATCATAGGAGGACAGATCCAGTTTAGACAAAACAAGGCAAAGTTTGGTAAATTCTATATAACCTCAGACAAAGTACCAAGATAATTCAATAGAGAAAGAATTGTCTTTGCCGTAGAAAAAATTTGAACCCATACTTTATGCCATATAAAAAATTAACTCAAAATGGATCCTAGATCTAAATGTAAGAACTAGAATTATAAAGCTCTTCAAAGAAAACTTCAGAGAAAATTAAATTTAAAAAATTTAATCCTTAAAGAGGATTAAACTATTGTGACATTGTGTTAAGCAATGGTTTCTTAAGAGTGTTGCTTATACCAAAATATACAAGAGACAACTGAAAAAATAATTTGGCCCTTACCAAAATAAAAAACTTTTCTGCTCAGAGAATATCATCAAGAAAGTAAAAGACAACCCTCAGAATGAGAGAAAATATTTGTAAATCACATATCTGGTAAGGGACTTATATTCTGAATATATAAAGAACTTAAAAAATAAGATACAATTACCCAATTTTTTAAAGAACATTCTCTAAAGAAGAGATACCAATGACATATACGAAAATGAAAAAAATTCAACCTTATTCGTCATTAGGGACAAGTAAATTAAAATCTCAACGAGATGTCTTTTAACACATACCAGCGTAACTAAGATAAAAAGGCTAGGCAATGAAAGATGTTAAAGGATATGGAGAAATTTCAATCCTCATACATGTCTGATAGGAACATAAAATGGCAGAGCCACTTTAGGGAACAGTCTGGCAGTCCTCAAAAAGTTACACATACAGTAACCATATAACATAGCAATTCTACTCATAGGCATATACTCTGGAGAAATGAAAACATGTACATCCAAAAACTTGTATCTGAATGCCCATAGTGGTATTATTTATAACAGGCAACATCACTACGAACAGAGCTAGTGAAGGTGATGGAATTCCAATTGAGCTATTTCAAATCCTAAAAGATGATGCTGTGAAAGTGCTACACTCAATATGCTAACACTTTTGGAAAACTCAGCAGTGGCCACAGGACTGGAAAAGGTCAGTTTTCATTCCAATCCCAAAGAAAGGCAATGTCAAAAAATGCTCAAACTACCTAACAATTGCGATCATCTCACACACTAGTAAAGTAATGCTCAAAATTCTCCAAGCCAGGCTTCAACAGTATGTGAACCGTGAAATTCCAGATGTTCAAGCTGATTTTAGAAAAGGCAGAGGAACCAGAGATCAAATTGTCAACATCTGTTGGATCATCGAAAAAGTGAGAGAGTTCCATAATAATATCTACTTCTGCTTTATTGACTATGCCAAAGCCTTTGAGTGTATGGATTACAACACCACCTGACCTGCCTCTTGAGAAGCCTGTATGCAGGTCAGGAAGCAACAGTCAGAACTGGCCATGGAACAACAGACTGGTTCCAAATATGGAAAGGTGTACATCAAGGCTGTATATTGTTACCCTGCTTATTTAACTTATATGCAGAGTGCATCATGCAAAATGCTGAGAGGGATGAAGCACAAGCTGGAATCAAAATTGCCAGGAGAAATACCAATAACTTCAGCTATGCAGATAACACCACCCTTATGGCAGAAAGCAAAGAAGAACTAAAGAGCCTCTTGATGAAAGTGAAAGAGGAGAGTGAAAAAGTTGGCTTAAAATTCAACATTCAGAAAACGAAGATCATGGCATCTGGTCCCGTCACTTCATGGCAAATAAATGGGGAAGCAATGAAAACAGTGAGAGACTTTATTTTTGGGGGGCTCTAAAATCACTGCTGATGGCGACTGCAGCCATGAAATTAAAAGACGCTTGCTCCTTGGAAGAAAAGTTATGACAAACCTAGACAGCACATTAAAAAACAGAGATATTACTTTGCCACCAAAGGTCCATCTTGTCAAAGCTATGGTTTTTCCCATAGTCATGTGTGGATGTGAGAGTTGGACTATAAAGAAAGCTGAGCGCCCAAGAATTGAAGCTTTTGAACTGTGGTTTTGGAGAAGACTCTTGAGAGTCCCTTGGACTGCAAGGAGATCCAACCAGTCCATCCTAAAGGAAATCAGTCCTGAATATTCATTGGAAGGACTGATGCTGAAGCTAAAACCCCAACACTTTGGCCACCTGATGTGAAGAATTGACTCATTTGAAAAGACCCTGATGCTGGGAAAGATTGAAGGCAGGAGGAGAAGGGGACAACAGAGAATGAGATGGCATCACTGACTCAATGGACATGAGTTTGAGTAAACTCCAGGAGTTGGGGTGATGGACAGGGAGGCCTGGCATGCTGCAGTCCATGGGGTCGCAAAGCAACTGAGTGACCAAACTGAACTGCACTGAGATATAACCAAATACTCATCAATTGGCGAACAGATATTCAAAATGTGGCATATCCGTTCAATGGAATATTATTTAGACATAAAAATGAATGAAGGACTGGTATATGCTACAACATGGATGAATCTTGAAAAGATTACACTGAGTATAAAAAGCTAGAGACATGGCTTCCATCATGATCCAGTGGCTAAGAATCTACCTGCCAGTGAAGGGGACAGGAGTCTGATCCCTGGTCCAGGAAGATCCCACATGCTGTGGGTCAACTGAGCTTGTGCACCACGACTACGGAAGCCCCCATGCCCGAGAGCCCATGCTGTGCGACGAGCGATGCCATCACAGTGAGAAGTCCGCGCCCTGTAGCCAGAGCCCCTTCTCACTGCAACCAGAGAAGGCCCACATGCAGCAACAAAGACACAACACAGCCAGGATAAATAATTAATTTTAAAAAAAGAAAATGCTAGAGATAAAAGACTGCCCTGATGTATGACCCTATTTATTTGAAATGTCCAGAATAGGTTAATCCATGGGTGGAGGAGAATGAGGAGTCACAGTCACGAGGTATGGTATTTCTCTCTGAGATGATGAAAATATACAATCAGAGAGTGGCGATGGTTGCACAACTCCAAATATACTCAAGGATGACTTTTAGGGTATGTAATTATATTTCAATAAAGCTGTTATTTTATTAAGAAAACTATAATCCACTCACTGTGAAAGCAAGGAAACAAGAACCAGGGAGCGGACTATACTCTGAAAATCATATTGAACTACAGAAACCAGATAGGAGTTAAAGATAATAACTGTTTAATCATAGGAAAGAAAAGGAAAGGTGTGGCCAACTGGAAACAAAATAAACATGTCAAAACACCCTACCTACCCTAGTGACACAGCAAAAGCCAAATTAATAGAAGGAAAATGTTAATGAAAATGCACAGCTAAGAATAGAACAAGATTTGCCCTTAAAGCTTTAAAGTATTAAGAAAAAAATTTATAAGCAATATTGAAAAACAGCCTCCATTACAAAGAAAAAAGTGTTATTTGCTTCTCACTTTGGATTTACAGCCTGAAACAAAATGGTATGGGAATAGAACACTAGAAAAAGTATGTACTACATAAATACATGGGCTTCCCAGGTGACATTAGTGGTGAGGAACCCACCTGCCGATGCAGGAGACTTAGGAGACATGGGTTTTGCTCTCCTGGAGGAGGACATGGCAACCCACTCCAGTAGTCTTGCTGAAGAATCCCACGGACAGAGGAGCCACAGGGTCACACGGAGACATGACTGAAGCGACTTAGCACACATTTAAAGACATACACAGTACAGTGCTTGCCACGATAGATGTTTGTTTAATGACTGAGTTAATATAGTGAATATTTTATTCCTGCTGAATCATCAGAAGATATGAGTCTCAAGTTGTTCAACTTAAATAAAAAGTAAATACCTGGAATTAAAAATTTATACCTCAAGACGTCAAAAAAGAAAAAGCAAGGATGGGCAAGGGTATGCAGTGGATTTTAAAAGTATAAGATCTTCATAGTTTTGTTTCTTAAAATATCTGAACCAAATATGAAAGAATTTTATAATTTGTTAAAGTAGGATGGTGGCTTCATGAATGTTTAACATGGTACATTATTCTCCATATTGTCCATGTACATTTAAATCTTCATTAGTTTTTAGAAAACAACAGAAAAGATCGATGAAACTAAAAGCTGGTTCTATGAAAAGATAATATTGACAAACCTTTAGTCTGACTCATCAAGAAAAAAATGGAGAGGGCTCAAATCAATAAAATCAGAAATGAATAAAGAAGTTAAAACCAACACCACAGAAATACAAAGGACCGTGGTGGTCATAAGTCACTTCAGTCATGTCCAACTGTCTGCAGCCCTATGGACTGTAGCCCCGTAGCCTGACAGGTTCCTCTGTCCATGGGATTCTCCAGCCAAGAATACTGGAGTGGGTTGCCATGCCCTCCTCCAGGAGACTTTCTCAACCCAGGGATCGATCCCGAACCTCTCATGCCTCCTGCATTGGCAGGCAGGTTCTTTACCACTGGCACCACCTGGAAAGCCGATAAAGGACCATAAGTGACTACTAAGAGCAACTATGGGCTTCTCAGGCGGTGCTAAAGAAGCTGCCTGCCAATGCAGGAGACGGAAGAGACGGGGGGTCAATCCCTGGGTCAGGAGGTCCCCTGGAGGAGGGCACAGCAACCTACTCCAGAGAATCCCACGGACAGAGGAGCCTGGCAGGCTACAGCCCATAGGGTTGCAAAGAGTCAGACAAAACTTAACCGACTTAGCATGTATGCAAGAGCAACTGTATACCAGCAAAGGGGACAACCTAAAAGAAATGGACAAATTCTTAGAAAGGTACAATCTCCCAAGACTGAACCAGAAAGAAATAGAAGATATGAACAGACCAATTATAAACACTAAAATTGAATCTGTGATTTTAAAACTCCCAACAAACTAAAGTCCAGGACCACATGGCTTCACAGATGAATTCTATCAAACGTTTAGAGATGAGTTAACACCTATCCTTCTGAAACTCTTCCAAAAAATGACAGAGGAAGGAACACTTCTGAACTCATTCTATGAGGCCAGCATCACCCTGAAATCAAAACCAGATAAAGATATCACAAAAGAAAACTGAAGACCAATAACACTGATGAACATAGATGCAAAAACCCTTAACAAAATACTAGCAAACTGAATCTAACAATATTTTAAAAGGATTATATACTATGAACAAGTGGGGTTTATCCCAGGGACACAAGGATTTTTTAGTATCCACAAATCAGTCAGTGTGATTTTATTGTTGTCGTTGAGTCACTCAGTTGTGTCTGACTGTTTGTGACCCCATTGACTGCAGGACACCAGGCTTCCCTGTCCTTCATCATCTCCCAGAGTTTGTTCAAACTCATGTCCATTGAGTTGATGATCCTATCCAACCCTCTCATCCTCTGTCATCACCTTCTCCTCCTGCTCTCAATCTTTCCCAGCATCAAGGTCTTTTCCAATGAGTCAGCTTTTTGCATCAGTGACCAAAGTATTGGAGTTTCAACTTCAGCATCAGTCCTTTCAATGAATATTCAGGGTTTATTTCCTTTGGGATTGACTGGTTTGATCTCCTTGCTCCCCAAGGGACTCTCAAGAGTCTTTTCCAACACTACAGTTCGAAGGCATCAATTCTTCAGCACTCAGCCTTTTTTATTGTCCAAATGTCACATCCATACAGGACTACTGGAAAAACCATAACTTTGACTATATGTACCTTTGTCAGCAAAGTGATGTCTCTGCTTTTTAATACTCAATCTGGGTTTATCATAGCTTTTCTTCCAAGAAGCAAACATCTTTTAATTTCATGGCTGCATTGACTTTCCATAGTGATTTTGGAGTCCAAGAAAATTAAGTCTTTCACTGCTTTCATTGTTTCCCCATCTGTTTGCCATGAAGTGATGGGGCTACATGCGACGATCCTAGTTTGATGAATGTTGAACCAGCTTTTTCACTCCCCTCTTTCACCTTCATCAAGAGGCTCTTTAGTTCCTCTTTGCTTTCTGCCGTTAGGGTGATGTCATCTGCATATCTGAGGTTATTGATATTTCTCCTGGCAGTCTTGATTCCAGCTTGTGATTCATCCAGCCCAGCATTTCTAATGATGTGATATACACATTAACAAATTGAAGAATAAAACTCCTATGATCATCTCAATAGATGCAGAAGCTTTTGATAAAACTCAACATCCATTTATGATGAAAAGAGGGCATAGAAGGAACCTACTCAGCATAATATCTATCTACCTATCTACTTTAGGTGACTTTGCATCTCCTGCAATAGGAAGTGGTTCCCTACCCCATGAAGTTGGGCTGACTTTGGGATTTGCTTTGGCCTATGGCATATGGCAGAGGTGACAGTATGTGAACTCTTAAGTCTAGAACTCTTGAGGGCTTTCTTGCTTCATTCAGCTTGTTCTCTTGGAAGACTTCTACCACCATATGCCTAAGCCATGGTGAACTCAGCAGGGGATGTGATAGTCTGTGAGGGAAAGACCAGTTGTCCTAACTGAGGCCCCATAGACCAGCCCCCAGCCTCCCAGTATGTGAGAGGACCCAGTCCAGATCAGCAGAGTTGCTGACTAGCAGCTGACCACAGACATATAAGTGACCCACCCAGCTAAGACAAAACCTGCCAGCTGGCCTCTAAACTCATAAGCACTGAGAAATGCCTTGTGTTTTATGTCACTGGGGTTTTGTGGTTGGTTGGTATACAGCATGTGCAGGCTTTGGAAACCCCAGGAATCAGTTGCTGGAAAAAGAGATATTGTTGTTCACTCAGTCATGTCCAACTCTTTGTGACTCCATGGACTGCAGCAGGCCAGGCTTCCCTGTCCTTCACTGCTCCCGGAGTTGGCTCAAACTCATGTCCATTGAGTAGATGATGCCATCCAACCATCTCATCCTCTGTCACTCCCTTCTCCTCCTGCCCTCATTCTTGCCCAATATCAGGATCTTTTCCAATGAGTCGACTTTTTGCATCAGGTAGACAAAGTATTGAAGTTTCTACTTCAGCATCAGTCCTTCCATTGAATATTCAGGGTAGATTTCCTTTAGGATTGACTAGTTTGATCTCCTTGATGTTCAAGGGACTCTCAAGAGTCTTCACCACCACAGTTCAAAAGCATCAGTTCTTCTTTATGGTCCAGCTCTCACATCTGTACATGACTACTGGAAAAACCATAGCTTTGACTATACAGACCTTTGTTGGCCAAGTGGAACATCACACTTGTGAAAGGAATAGGAGAGACAGAAATATTAGTCAGGGGGATATTGTACCACAGTGCAGACCCGACGAAGCCTCTGCTGGTCCAGTGGAGTAAACGGGTAGGCCCTCAAATCACCACCACCTTGCTCTGTCATTGGCCCATGCTGCTTGAAGGCCAGCAGATGCTGAAGGAACTGCTAACTGGAGGCTGCTGATCTACCACACTCTTTCTTCCCAGGCAGCAAGTGTCCTTGAAGGGGGTGGCACGTGTGTCAGCCGCGTCAGCCCTCTCACCCTGCAAATCCACTCCACTGTACCTGTCCAGCTCAGGTCACCCTCCTCCACTGCAGGGGGCCTCAGACGTCCACTAGTACTCATAGTCTCCCTTCTCCATCATCCATTCTAAATCCCTCTTGCCCCCAGCTACCAACTCCGCTGGTCTCGGTGTCTTACCTGGTGCTAAGACCCAAACTTTCATTACCGAGGTATCTTAGCCCCTAGTAGTCATATCCTTTTCAGGCTGGAGTTGCTTCACTTGTCTGTTCACAGTTATAATGATCAAAGGAGAATCGGGAACCAAGAAGCATCCAAGTGGGTCATCTGAGCTTCACACATATGCCTCTTGGTTCCCCTTCTGGGCAACCAGCCTTATTTCCCACTGTCCACTAGAGTTAGTTATCCCTGCCAAGATGGTCACTTTTCTCACCTTCTGGTCCCTGGTCACAAGGTGCTCCAAGTGCCCAGAAAGCAGTCATCGTTTACAATTCAAATGGACCCTCGCTGTGTCCTCTGGGGAGAATACGGCCACATTGACAACTGGAACCGCCAATCCCGTAGAGCCCAGAAGCATAACTGAGTAGGTCACGGGGAGTGATGGTCAGTGGACCACTCCTACTTCTACTTCTCAATTCCAGATCCATATATTCTTTTGATTGGAGACACAGCACCATAAAAAGAAAGATCTCTGATATAATGTATACTGCATTCTAGAGGATTAAGCCCAACCTTCACAAAGTATTGTCTCCAACTTTGCACTTCAGCTATGCCTTCCTTCAGCAAGAATATATACATATATTTATACATTTCATATATATATGAAACTAGAGGTAAGAAGCATAACATATAATACATAATAGCTTTTTAAAATAAGTACCATTTCATCCATCAAAAACAAATCCATAAAACATATGAGCATAAAACCCAAATCTCTCAAAGTCACATTCACAGAACAAGAGATTATTATTAGTCCCTCTCTTCAAATAAAAATGAAGCATATATTGCAAAATCAAGACCAGGGCTCTACAATAAAATACACAAAAGCGTCAAAAATGAGAGTTCATTTCCCGACAGAAGAACATTTTTATTCAAACTCTTGACACATCTGAAAAAGAAAAATGTCAGGGGTTTATATACAATGACCTAGAGCTTCTCATGTTCTTTGGCCAGGTCAAGCTTTAATCTTTTTCCTTTGCCACTAAGGGTACAGGATCCAAGAAGGAACATAAGAGAGGCAGACTATTTGTTTCTCCCAATGCCTGATATCCCCTTGAGGCTGGGGGTCAAGAATAAAGACCACATTCTGCAGTGTCCCATGGCCCTAGCATGTCTGTGTGGCCTGGTTCTGGCCAATGGGAACCAGTGTGCACGACTTTGAAAAAATGTGTTAAAGGGAAGGGACATGCCCTTCTTCATCCTTTGCCTCTGTTGACTAGAATGTAGATGTAATGGCTGGAACTGGAGCAGTCATCTTTAACCACAGATATTAAGGGACTAGAAGTCTGGACCAGTGATGATCACGGAGAAGGCATGCCTATCAGACCTCATACATCTAGATTTCATTTACATCAGAAATAAACTATATTTTAGGATTTACTTTTTTAAACTTTCTGTTTTATATTGAAGTATAGCTGATTAACAACACCATGGTACTTTCAGCGGAGCAATTCAGCCATACATACACATTTATCCATTCTCAGCTTCTACTTTTTATTTCTTTCAACGTATTATTATTTTTGGGCTGTACTGGGTCTTTATTGTGGTGCATAGTGAAAGTCGTTCAGTCATGGCCAACTCTTTGCAACCCCATAGACTATACAGTTCATGGAATTCTCTAGGCCAGAATAGTGCAGTACGTAGCCTTTCCCTTCTCTAGGGGATTTTATTGTGGTGCATAGGCTTTGTCTAGTTGCAGCGTGCGGGGTTAGTTGCCCTGACACATGTGGGATCTTAGTTCTCTGACCAGAGATTGAACCCACTTCCCCGACATTGGAAGGCAGATTCTTAACCAATGGACCACAAATTCATTCAACTTTGAAGTTGAAGTTCCCTCAACTTCTAGTTTTTAAAGCTATGATTATTTGGGATTTTCTGTCACACAGTTATTGTAATTCCATTACAAACATGAAAATGTGTCTCAAACAGTCATGAAAGGAGGTAAGAGGGAAGGGAAGTATTCTGAACAGAAAAAAGATTCAAAAGTCAAAGTGTTAGTCACTCAGCTGTGTCTAACTCTTTGGGCCTCCATGGACTGGAGCCTTTTGCCTCCTACTTCTCCAGGGGATCTTCCCAACCCTGGGACTGAACCTAGGTCTCCTGCATTGCAGGCGGATTCTTTACCATCTGAACCACCAGGGAAGTCCAGAAGAAAGATTATACACAAGCAAAACAGAGTCTAAAATAACTTCTGATTTCACAATGGAGTGAAATACACAATTGAGAAAAGACCTTTCTATAACAAAATACCCCTGCCAAACTTGGAGTACCCAATTCCAACATGTGAGGGGTTTTCCCACATCACCGAGCAGTTTGGAGACACCACCTTGTGTCCTACAAGTCAAGTCAATTCCTACACTGTCTACCTGGAGTCAGCAGCAGACTGGAGATGCTAAACCTCCCTCCGCCCCCCATGATCACCCCCTGAGCTGGCTAGAGTGGTCCATGAAACCAAGTGATATTGTACTTAGTAGATTATGGGTTTATTATAATAGGATACAACTCAGGAATAGCCGGATGGAGGAGATGCATAGAACAGAAAATAGGAAAAAAAACATGGAGCTTTCGTGCCCTCTCAGATTTTGTCACTCTGTCCAAATGTCCATGTGTTCAGCAATCTGGAAGATGTCTGAAACCAGTTGATCTGGGTTTTCTTGGAGGCTTCATTGCAAAGGCATAATTGGTTAAATCACCAGCTGTTAAAGTGCTGCACTCAATATGTCAGCACTTTTGGAAAACTCAGCAGTGGCCACAGGACTGGAAAGGGTCAGTTTTCATTCCAATCCCAAAGAAGGGCAATGCCAAAGAGTGTTCAAACTACCACACAATTGTACTCATTTCACATGCTAGCTAGGTAATGCTCAAAATCTTTCAGCTAGGCTTTAGCAATACATGAACTGGGAACTTCCAGATGTCCAAGCTGGATTTAGAAAAGGCAGAGGAACCAGAGATCAAATTGCCAACATCCCACTGGATCTAGAAAAAGCAATAGAGTTCCAGAAAAACATCTATTTCTGCTTTATTGACTAAGCTAAAGCTTTTAACTGTGTGGATCACAACAAACTGGAAAATTCTTAAAGAGATGGGAATACCAGACCACTTTACCTACCTCCTGCGTAACCTGTATGCAGGTCAAGAAGCAACAGTTAGAACCAGATATGGAACAACAGACTGGTTCCAAACTGGGAAAGGAGTACTTCAAGGCTGTATATTGTCACCCTGCTTATTTAACTTCTATATGGAGTACATCATGTGAAATGCTGGACTGGATGAAGCACAAGCTAGAATCAAGATTGCCAGGAGAAATATCAATAACCTCAGATATGCAGATGACACCACTCTTATGGCAGAAAGTGAAGAGGAACTAAAGAGCTTCTTGATGAAGGTGAAGAGGAGAGTGAAAAAGCTGGCTTAAAACTCAACTTTCAGAAAACTTGGATCATGGCATCCAGTACCATCACTTCATGGCAAATAGATGGTGAAACAATGGAAACAGTGAAAGACTTTATTTTCTTGGGCTCCAAAATCACTCCCATGGTGACTGGAGCCATGAAATTAAAAGACTCTTGCTCCTTGAAAGAAAAGCTATGACCAACCTAGACAGCATATTAAAAAGCAGAACCATTTCTTTGCCAACAAAGGTCCATCTAGTGAAAGTTATGGTTTTTCCAGTAGTCACGTATGGATGTGAGAGTTGAACAATGAAAAAGTTTGAGCGTGGAAGAATTGATGCCTTCCAACTGTGTTGTTGGAGAAGACGCTTGAGAGTCCCTTGAACAGCAAGTAGATAAAATCAGTCAATCCTAAAGGAAATCAACCCTGAATATTCATTGAAAGGAGTGATGCTGAAGTTGAAGCTCCAAATCTTTGGCCACCTGATGTGAAGAGCCAACTCATTGAAAAGACCCTGATGCTGGGAAAGTTTGAAGGCAGAAGGAGAAGGGGATGACAAAGGACAAGAAGGTTGGATGGCATCACCGAATCAATGGACATGAGTTTGAGCAATCTCCGGGAGATGGTGAAGGACAGGGAAGCCTGGTGTGCTGCAGTCCATGGGTCGAATAGAGTTGTATGCAACTGAACAATTGGTGACTGAACTCAGTCTCCAGGCCCTCTTCCCTCCCTGGAGGTCAGGGGTGGGATTGAATGTTCCAATTTTCAGGGCTGGCTCTATTGAAGACCAGCCCCTACCTCTCCGTGGGAGTCCTAAAGATGCCTCATTAGTGTAACAAAAGACACCTTTATCAGTTTCATCAAAGGAAATTCCAAAGGTTTTAGAAGCTCCTGCTAAAAGTTGGATGAAGACCAAATATGTATTTCTTATTATGAATTGCAATATCACTCCCCTAATAAATTAAGGGAAATCTCCAAAGGCTAAAAATGAACAAGGAACTATAACTACAGTGTTGATAGAAGTTGACTCACATATGGTACTATTCGAAGTGTTAAATATCTTAACTCACTTAATCCTAACCACAACTCTATGAGGTAAATAGTACTTGCATTCTTATTTTATAGGTGAGGAAGCTAAATCACATAAAGGTTATAGAAGATTTAATGACAAGGTTCAATGGCTGCCCAACTGGAATTCTAAAAAGGAAAAGAATTAAGGAAAGACAACACTTGAAAATGACTGAAAATTATCCAGAACTAATAAAAACCAAGAATCTTCAGATTAATAAATTATACCAAATTCCAAGTAGGTCTCTAAAAACAATGTCAATGCAAAAAATAATGGCTAACATTTATCCCGTACTTAAGAGTTAGTACTGTTCTAAGTGCATTATATATATTTTATCCTTTAACCTTCACAAGAATCTTAGGAGATAGTTCCTACCATTATCCCCAGTTTGCAGATAGGGAAACTGAGGCACAGAGAGGTCAAGTAGCCCTTTTAAGAATGAAAGTGAAAGTCGCTCAGTTGTGTCCAACTCTTTGTGACGCCATGGACTGTAGCCTGCCAGGCTCCTCTGTCCATGGAATTTTCCAGGCCGGAATACTGGAGTGAGTAGCCATTCCCTTCTCCAGGGGATCTTCCCAACCCAGGTCTCCCGCAGTGCAGGTGGATTCTTTACTGTCTGAACCACCAAGCAAGCTGTTTTAAGAATGAAGAGCCTACAAATGGTGAAACTAGGATTGAAACTCAAACAATTTAATTCCAAGAATGCGTTTTTCACATCGCTCCTTTGTGAAACCTTCTCTAGGGAAAGCAGTGACTCTTGGATATTTAAGTGGAGTGCATCAGATGGCAGTGAAAGGAATGTGTCTTTCTGAAGTCCAGCTGGATGTGAAGACAGGGTAATTCACTAATCCTCTTGACCTCATGCTGAAATGTCTGGGTGACTCTCAATTTTAGATTAGAAAAACTAATAGTGTGATCTTGTTTCTTGAGCAAAGGCTATTCAAAATTACCCCTGAATAGCTTTTAACTGCCTGTAGAGAACTGTTTATATTTTGGTTGGTGCCACCATGTAAGGTAGGGTAATATATATGTGTAATGTATTTAGGAATATTTACAGATAAGGAAGATGTAGAGAAACCTGCAAAAAATTGGAAAGAAGTCTCTAGTAGACTGAGAGGAGTCTACTTATGAACGCCTTATGAACCTCCTCCTCTCTCCAGTCTGCATGCTGTTTCTGCTCTGTTTGGCTCCCAGGCCACTTTCTATTTCCCCTTGGGAGCATTTCATGTTTGTAGATGCATCTCATTCACCCATATAGCCCTACCAAATGCTTTATACCCCAAGTAAAGAAAAAAATGTAATATTACTCTAAGCCTTATATTTTAATATTACATCTTACTATCTTACATCCATTTTATTTATTTTTTTTACTTGAAAAATTTTATTATTATTATTATTTTAATTTTTATTTTAACTTTAGTTTACTTTACAATACTGTATTGGTTTTGCCAAACATTGACATGAATTCACCACGAGTGTACATGCGTTCCCAAACATGAACCCCCTCCCACCTCCCACCCCATAACATCTCTCTGGGTCCTCCCCACACACCAGCCCCAAGCATCCTGCATCCTGCATCCTGCATCGGACATAGACTGGCAATTCGTTCCTTACATGATAGTATACATGTTTCAATGCCATTCTCCCATCTCATCCCACCCTCTCCCTCTCCCCCAGAGTCTAAAAGTTCACTCTATAGATCTGAGTCTCTTTTGCTGTCTCGCATACAGGGTTATTGTTACCATCTTTCTAAATTCCATATATATGCGTTAGTATACTGTATTGGTGTTTTTCTTTCTGGCTTACTTCACTCTGTATAATCAGCTCCAGTTCCATCCATCTCCTTAGAACTGATTCAAATGTATTCTTTTTAATGGCTGAGTAATACTCCATTGTGTATATGTACCACAGCTTTCTTATCCATTCATCTGCTGATGGACATCTAGGTTGTTTCCATGTTCTGGCTATTATAAACAGTGCTGCAATGAACATTGGTGTACACGTGTCTCTTTCTATTCTGGTTTCCTCGGTGTGTATGCCCAGCAGTGGGATTGCTGGGTCGTAAGGCAGTTCTATTTGCAAATAGAACTGCCATTTTATTTTTTTTTTAAGGTGTATGTATTTATTTCTGGCTGCATTGGGTCTTCGTAGCTGCATGCAGGCTTTCTCCACTTGCAGTGGGCAGGGCTGCCCGGGCTTCTCACTGAAGTGGCTCCTCTTGCTGAGAACAGGCTCTAGGTGCCCAGGCTTCAGTCGTGGCAGTGCACAGGCTTTAGCTGCTCTGCGGCATGTGGAATCTTCCCGGACCGGAGACTGAACCACTGTCCCCTGCGTTGGCAGGCAGATTCTCAATGACTAGACCACAAGGGAAACCCTATCTTGCATCTTAATAGTCTATGCCCTTGCTGTGAAGTGTGGTGCATGGACTGGTGGCATCAGCATGACCAAACAGCATATTTAAATACAGAATATCAGCTCCATACCAGACCTACTGAATCAGAATCTGTATTTTAATAAGATCTCCGTACACTCACTAAGCCCAATCCTCTGGAAAGTGAAAGTGAAAGTGAAGTCACTCAGTCATGTCCAACTCTTTGCGACCCTGTGGACTGTAGCCTACCAAGCTCCTCCGTCCATAGGATTCTCCAGGCAAGAATACTGGAATGGGTTGCCATTTCCTTCTCCAGGTTATCTTCCCAACCCAGGGATCGAACCTGGATTTCCCACGTTGGAGGTAGACACTTTAACCTCTGAGCCACCAGGGAAGCCCAATCCTCTTGCAATGCAGTAATTAAAATGTCTAACCCTTTGACACAACTGCTTATAATTTTGATATTATTAATTAGACTGTACACTCCATCAGAATGGGGATTGTGTCTACCTTGATTATGATTATATTCTTAGAACCTGACACCAAGGTGGGCACTGAATATATCCTCAATAACCAGCTTGGATAAATTAAAAAACAATCAGAAAACAGATTTTTTCTTTATGGGAATAAGAAAATATGGTAAAATGACCTCCATTGGTTTGCTTTCATCTAAGTCATACTTTAAAAAACCATCTAATTAGTAGGTATTGGTAAAGTTCTTGAATTGTTCTGAATTGAAATTCAATGCTATTTTTTTTCTATTATAGTAAACCAATGCCAAATACATTATTAAAAATAACTTGGCAGAAATTAATTTTCATTTTCTCCCCAGAAGAGTACAAGTAGCATTTAGCTCTTTCAGTTTAAAGCATATGATGCTTTCAAAGGTATAATAGAGATCAAAGGTAAATTTTCTACTCATTTCGATTTCTCAAATAAAGAAGCTGTCGGAATATAAAAGGAAATGCCCCCGCAGGTAAGCATTCCAGTCACCTAGGGGAGAAAGCAGATGGGCTTTCTGTAAAGACTTGGACTCAGTCAATTTAAATTCCATTTCCTGAAGCTTTTCTTCAAATTGGTGTTTATTCGCAAAACTTGTTATGTGTGGAATCTTGATTTACTGTGCTTCCCTCTGATTTTGCTTTCTGAAGACGACCGTTCTTGCTTATCTTTGCTTATGTAGAGTCTCAATAGCAATTGTCAGAACTCTCCCTGGGCAACAAACCCACCACACTGACCTCAGCAAGACCAAAAATGTCGTACAGAGAGCTAGCTTGTCTTACTCCAAATGGAATGCTCAGCTTCAGCAGTTCTCAGAGCTAAATATCATGAGCAAATGAGCAAGGCGGATGCATTTTACAGACTTTAGGACTTGGAAGCCCTCGGCAGCCTGACTGACCAGCTCCCCTCCCCACTGTTCCTGTCCCCACCCTCCTGCTCCAGTCACACCCAACTTGTCACTGCTTCCAACACACCCTTCTCTTCATGTCTCTGCCTTGGGACATGAAGTCACTTCTGCCAGGATCACGCAGACAGGAAGAATACAGAGAGCACATGGGCTTGGGGCAAACCCAGATTCACTTCCTTGTTTTGAAATTTTGAGCAGGTTAATTAATTACTTAGAACTATTTGCTGATCCCAAAAACAAGAAATTGCAATGTATAGGGGTTGGGACTGTCGTAAGGACAAAAACAACAAAGGACTAAGGGAAATAACGGTGGTGGTGGTTTAGTTACTAAGTCATATCCGACTCTTTTGGCCCCATGGACCACAGCCCACCAGGCTCCTCTGTCCATGGGATCTCCCAGGGAAATAATGATAGTTAACATTTAATGAAGGAGAAGGCAATGGCACCCCACTCCAGTACTGTTGCCTGGAAAAATCCCATGGATGGAGGAGCCTGGTAGGCTGCAGTCCATGGGGTTGCTAAGAGTCAGACAGGACTAAGCGACTTCCCTTTCACTTTTCACTTTCATGCATTGGAGAAGGAAATGGCAACCCACTCCGGTGTTCTTGCCTGGAGAATCCCAGGGAGCCTGGTGGGCTGCCGTCTATGGGGTCGCACAGAGTCGGACATAACTGAAGCGACTTAGCAGCAGCAGCAACATTTAATGAACACCTACTGTGTGGCATTATTGTGACAAGTACCTACATTATCTGAATGACTACTTGTATCAGCAGAATACCTACCCATTTCGTAGCATTTTCTGCACTGTGAACCAATGAGTTTTTTCATAAACCTGTCTTATACTCTGAGTTCCTCAAGCACTAGGATATTATCTTCTTACTGCTCTTAGAAGCAAGCAAACACCATGCCTGACGCAAAGCGGGGGCCCAATGAATGTTTATTTAATGAACTGATAGTAAGGCATTATTGACATTTTGTCTCTCTGCACTGTAACCTTCCCTTTCCAAGTCTCAGGTGTTCTACTAAAATAATATGAACCTCACAGAGTTGCCTTGAAGATTAAAAATAATAATGTGCTGCAAAAAGACAGGAAGGAAATTTAAATACATATTGTTAAGTGAAAAGCCTATATCCTATATGATTCCAACTCTATGACATTCTGGAAAAGGCAAAATTATGGAGACAGTGAAAAGATCAGTGGTTTCTAGCAGTTTGAGGGAGGGAGCTAGAATGAGTAGGTGGAGCACAATGGATTTTTAGGTGAGTGAAACTACTTTGTAAGATACAGATGTAACTATTTGGCACAACCCATACAATATTTTGGGCTTCCCTGTTGACTCAGATAGTAAAGACTCTGCTTGCAATGCAGGAAACCTGGGTTTGATCCCTGGGTTGGGAAGATCCCCTGAAGAAGGGAATGGCTACCCCCTCCAGTATTCTGGCCTAGAGAATTCCATGGAAAGACGAGTGCGGTGTCCATGGGGTCCCAAAGAGTCGGACGTGACTGAGTGACTGACACACACACGTACAATAGTCTACATTTGTCAAAACCTAGTATCTGTACAACCTGCAATGGGAACCCTGACATAAAGTGTAGAGCTCGGCTAATGATAATATATTAGCATTGCCTTCTCAGGTGTAGCAGATGTACCCCATTACTGTAAGATGTTAATTACAGGAGCAACTGGGTGGGACAGAAAGGGGAATATAGCAGCTCTTTCCTTTCTGGCCAATTTTCCTATAAATCTAAAACAGTACTAAAACATTAAGTAGATTCATTATTTTTAAAGAAAACATTAAAAAATAATGTGAACATAACATTTCACTATATGATAGGCTTTATAAGAATTAAATTCAGCAACTGTTTATTGACTGCTTACTCTATACTAGACGCAGGGCTAGGTACTGGAGTTGCAGAGATGGAAGATCTTGTTGCTGTCTTCAAGAGATATAATGTAATAAAGACACAGAGAAACAAAGGGAGAATTTTCAGTACAGTGTGACATGCAGAAGCATGCACAAAGGAAGCACACCTAAGCTAGTCTGGGGAAGAATGGTTGCTAGGGCAGGAGAGCTTTACCGGAGGAAGTTATGTCTGAACTGGGTCTTAAAAATAAGGAGGTATTAACTGGGCAAAGAAGAAGGGAGGGTGTAAGAAGAAACTACTAGGCTTGATCAAAATAGTTGTGAACACCGTAGTCAGGGAATTAGAGGTAACTGAATATTTCTGTGGACGAGAGAAAAATGCATTAAGGGTCCACAGGTGAAGCTGGCAAGCTAGGGAAAGGTGATATGAAAAGCCTTTGTGTGCCGTGCGGAGGGATCATAAATGGGACAGTGGGGGTGATGTGAAGAGTTCCAGCAGCAGTGTCTGGCAGTCAGGAGGAAGGCTGAGAAAGGCCAGTATTTTGGACTCAGCACTGTCTCCTCAATCACATCTTTAGTTTCTCAGCAGCATTGCTGCTCCCACTTAGGTGTTTTGTTTTTCCTGGAAAGGTTCTAAGAGCTGGCAGCAGGGGAAGATTTGGAAGCCAAATGGAGATGACATGGGGCATGAAATGGAAGGAGAGAAGATGGATGCTTTCTCAACTGCTCAGGGCCCTTTGAGGCTGCTTTTCTGCAACACAAACTCTTTCCACTTTGATCCATCACTCACTGGCTCAGTCCTCTGGATTTCATCTCCAAAGTCCCAGGAGAGGAAGTCATTGAAATACGTAAGGAATATCACTATCAAATATCCCTTTTCCCCTCAAATATTTTATCGACCACCATATGTGGTTAATATAAAACTGAGCAGCAAGCAGAAAGCCAGCTATATAAGAAAAAGGGCATGAAGGCTCTGTTAGATGACGTCCCAGAAGAAAAGCTAAACAGAATTTCTAGCCCATAATCTGGCTTGGGCTTCCATGAAAGTGTGTAACAGCCATTTCTGGAGAAATCGGAGAACCTGGCAAACCTAGGACTTATTACAGTTGGGACCACGGGCAGGCGGTCCAGGGACAGGACAACTGGAGAGACCGTAGTGGAGAAGGCGCTCTGATTTCACCAAGGCCCATCTCCTGTTCTGGAGTAGGCCTGCAGGACTTACTGAGCTCCCTCAGCTTGTGCAGCCAGGAGGTTACAGCGTGGGGTAAGGAAAGGGCAAGTGGGCAGGAGAAAGAGACTCCATGAAAAAGGGGAACAAAACCCAGCAAACAACCTGGATGAGGCACACCCAGGGTACAAAACCAAAATACGTAAAGCAATCTGGGTGAGCAGATCCAGGAGCTCCGTTTTCAGATTTTAAAAAGTAATGGCCGTTGACATGTTAATGATGACCGGCCTCAATGTGTCTGAGCCACAGGCCTTCTCTGCGTGCCTGTTGCCCTCTGTATCATGCACCCAGTTCTGAGTACTCACTTCACCTATTCCCTTCCTTGGATTTTCTGTTTTCCTAAAATCCACACCTTCTTTCAAGGTTCTCTCTCTCTTTGATTTAGCACTTTGTCCCTAAGCTTCTTGAGAAACAGTGCATGGAAGGTAAGATTTTTGAGAATTTATGTAGATTCTACTTTTATTTTTGATGGACGGTTTATCTTGGTATAGAATTTTACATAGAAAATCATTTTCCTTTAGACTTTTGGAAGCGTCCTTAGAATTCAGGGTTCAGAGTTGAGAAGTCTGATGCCATTCTGGTTTCCTACCTGTTTGTATATATGCTTCTTCTCTTTAGCATTATGGAGACTGTTGTCTCTGTGTCTAGTGTTCTAGAATTTCATAATAATACACTTGATATGGATCTGTTTCCATTCATTGAAGTGGGTACTTGTACGCTGTTTTCATCTGGCAATGTAGGTCCTTCAGGTATCTTTCCTGTTAAAATTTCCTCCACTGTAATCCTGGTTGTAATCCTGGTTGCCTGATGGTATTTAACGTTGTTGTTTAGTCACTAGGTCATGTCTGACTCTTTTGCGACCCCATGGAGTATAGTCCACCAGACTCCCCTGTCCATGGGATTTCTCAGGCAAGAACACTGGAATGTTGCCATTTCCTTTTCCAGGGGATCTTTCCAACCCAGGGATCGAACCTGTGTCTCCTGCATTGGCAAGTGGATTCTTTACCACTGAGTCCCCTGGGAAGCCCTTATATTTAAGGATGGGATAGCAAAAAGCTGATGAGAAGCTCTGTGATTTTGGGAAGACATATTGATCATAAACTTTACTGAAAGATGATATAAGTAACTTTTTGTTAGGGAATTCCAGCCCTCACCCCATCCCACTCCATATCACTATCTTTAGGGATTTTTTTTCTACTTGGACTAGTCATGTTTCTTGGAGAAGTCTTCTCCAGTCTTTCCTCTGAAGGGTAAGGCTTGATTTCTAGCATTTCAGGAAACAGGAGAAGATCTGAGCATTTGATGTGCCTACGTTAATTAATCCCTGTTTTCTTGTTACAGCCCCTAAGGCCCTTCAACATCAGAAATGAAGTGGATAAAGCTCTACTTCTATTAGAGTAGGGGAGGGGAAGTCACCAAATGGAAAAGAGTCAGGGAGAGGGTATAAAAGTAGTCACTTTACAAGTGGCTTCCATCCTCAACCAGTTCCCTTACTTCATCTCTCTTGCATCTTCTCTCCACTTCCAGAGGATTTTACAATGCCACTGACTTAGCATTTGGTTTTCTCAGGTCTGCCAAGTCCTTTACCGCTGTTTTTTAGCCTCCAAAATTCTGTTATTATTACTTCTTTTCCCTCTTCCCCCATCCTTATGAGTTTTAGTGGGGTTCTGGAAAGAGTGACATTAGAAGTATTTGCTTAATTCATCATTTCCTCTTGGAACCAACTGTCAAACAGTCTAAAAAAAAAAACCCTGAGATTCATTTGTCTAATAAGTACGAGTGCCATTGATATTTTGGGCACTTTGATAAATGCTGGAGATGAACTGTAATTTATCTGCCATCATGATGGCAATGGTTTGAAAAAAAGATTTCTTTCTTTGCTTCCACCTTGATGTCAGCAGTTTATTCTATAGGGATTGCTCTGTGCTCGGTGTACTTGAATAGCACATATCTGATCCTGATTTGAAACCACATGTTGAAACCTTGAATCGTTTCTGATGTCACCCACTTATTCCCTTACCCTGACTGTGTTTCTGAGTTTGTAGGTTGATTGGCCTAGTGCTTAATTCTAACACTGCATGTGGTGTCAGGGCTGATTTGCCTTAAACATCATCCGTTCTAAATACTGCAGAAGATCAGGTGGCTCAGGTGCTGAACGAAGGATGGATCTGTGGTCATCTTAAGAAACCAACAGGCCTCTGCTGTGTCTCTGTTCCTGAAGACACTTTATTCTAGATCTTGTCTTCAAAGTTTGGCAATAAAGCTTCAGTGATTACAATAAGAGGTTTGGAGGGAGGTATGACATTCATTCATTCATTATTATTTTATTGAAATATAGTCCATGTACAATATTATGTCAGTCTCAGCTGTACTGCACAGTAATTTCACATTTGCATACATTAGGAAATGATCACTGTAAATCTAGTAACCATATGTCCCTATACAAAGTTACTATGATATTATTAATATTATCTGTATTTCTTATGCTGTAATAAATCCCTGTGGCTCATTTATTTTATCATAAAGTTTTAGTATCTCTTAATCCCCTTCACTTATTCTTCCATCTATCCCCCTTGACCCCTTCCCTACCACCCTTTTGTTCTGTGTATCTATGAGTCTATTTTCATTTGTTTTGTTTTGTTTAAGATTCCACATATCAGAGGGATCATATGGTATTTATCTTTCTCTGACTTATCTTATTTAGCATAATACCTTCTAAATCCATACATGTTGTCATAAGTGGGAAAATTTTATTTTTATTATGACTAGTATTCCACTGCATGTATATATCACATCTTTATCCATTCATCTGTTGATGGACTTGTCATGGCTGTTTCCATGTCTTGGCTTTAACAGTGCTGCAGTGAACATGGGAGTAAAGATATCTTTTTCAATGTTGAAACATTAAAAGGATGCACAGCCTTGTTTAACTGGATTGTATCATTTGAAATTTCTGGGCTGGCTATTGCTCAGAGCCTAGGATGAATTGGAGAAGATTACTTCTGCTTGTAAGACCTCTGGAGGTCTTTTTTTGTTTTTTAGTTTTTATCTTGTACATTGAGCCAGGAAAATCACATTTAGGACAGCTACAAGTAATAATGATATTAAAAATAACATCTTATCTTTGCATTGTACTCAGAGGTTACAAAGCATTGTTATACACATGAGTGCCTCTCAATAACCTTGAACTGGGTTTTCATTGATTTACTACTGTGTGATTCAAAAAGTGCTTACAGTTTTATTAATGACTAACACAATAAACATGCTTTAGCAGCTAGGAATTTCCTAACCTCAACTTAAAGGTGTGGTATATGTTGAAAATCCCCCCTCCTTCCCCACCCTTTGCGTTAACAGCACCTGAAAAAAAAACCTGTAGCACAGGTAAGTGTGGGTAACCAGTTTCTTGAACCTTAGAAACAGGACCTTAAGACAGAATCACAAAATCTCCATAAGGGAAGACTATTAAAGGTCAGCTAGTTTAAACCTCTGTCTAATGCTGTTCTGCGTTCAGTTCTGCTCCCCTAGGGAAAGGCTCGGTGTTCTCCTGGAAACACTATGCATTTCCTAGACAGATTGCTCCCCAGGGTCAGACGGCAAGTTATTGCAGGAGGTAGGAGAACAAGGGTCAGGGGATAAGAAGGTGGAGGAGGAGAGGAACAGAGAGAACTAGAAACTGCCTTAGGAGAGAAGAGAGAATAGAGGTTATTTTTTTAAGAGGCATGGAACCCTCCCCATGGGCTAGGGCAGTTGGTGCTGTGCTGGGGGGGGCAGGGGGAAACCCACCTTCATGGAGTTTACAGCCTCATGAAGGGGGAGGAGTTTTCACATGTCAGAGTTAAGTGTGGGGTGTACCAATGAGTCATCCCTTGAATTCCAGAATTTGATTAATAAAATAAAGGCAAAGCGGATGACACCTGACACAGGTACTTTAAAGAAATTGAAAAGATCACAGGCCAGGTGTGTGATTTGTTTAGAGAAGAACTGGAGGTTTCACTTACCAGTTGGAAGGGGTTGCAATTTAGGACAAAAACATAAGTCTGAGTGGGTCTTGGACTCATAATCCCATTCTGAGGAAGGGCCCACATTTAACCTCCAGAGTTCTCAGCTGGAGCAAGGGTGTCGCAGGGATCTAGAAGTGCCAGAGCCAAGTGGGGTCTCTGTTACCCGACTGGGAATTGCTCCTGCAACCCTACGGTGGAAGCACCGAGTCTTCACCCCTGGACTGCCAGGGAAGTCCTGCCGTGAGTCCACTCTTAACAACAACCTTCTAGATGATACTTGGTTTTGAAGGCACATTTCCTCTGTGAAACTTTCCTGAGCACAGTCCCCACCTCCCAGGAGCTGCCCGCTCCCTCCTCTGTCTCTACATTTACTGTGCACAGACCTCTGTTACGCACAATTGTCCATACAGCATCTGTAGTGCTCAATTTCTATACCTTCTCTCCTACCATATTGGAAGCCAAGGAATCAATCCCAGACAATTTTGTGTTCTCGGTGCCTCTGCGTAGCAGCTAGCAGTCAACAGATGCTCAGTGAATATCTGAGTGACAGAATAAAAGAGTGAGTGATTGAGTGAATGAAGGGATCCATGACTAAGGAGATGAAAAGATGCATGAAGAGTTAGTGTGAGCAAAACTTGAAGTCCACAGGGTATACTCAGGGGACTAAGGCAAGACCTACCTCCATGAAGCATATTTGGAAAGAGTAAAAAAAAAAAAAAAAAATTACATTAATAGGATTAGGCTAGAAAATGGAGAGCCTTGAGTGCCAATAAACATTCCTTTGTTTATTCACTTGATCAACAAGAAATTTATCATAGACTCCTGTAGGTTGTGTGGATACTGTGGGCCTCCCAGATGGCACTAGCTGTAAAGGACCTGCCTGCCAATGCAGGAGATGTAAGAGACGCAGGTTCAATCCCTGGGAGAAGACGATCCCCCGAGGGAGGGCATGGCAGCCCACTCCAGCATTCTTGCCTGGAGAATCCCATGAAGAGATGAGCCTGGCGAGCTACAGTCCACAGGACCGCAAAGAGTTGGGCATGACTGAAGCAGCGTAGCACACACACATGTGGATGCTATAAAACTACAGTCTCTCGCCTAAGAGAGCGCAGTCAAGGAGGAAAGGGAACCCTCACGAGAGCTACACAAAAAGCAAGGGCCGCCAGAGAGGCACAGCCCAGGAGCCCTAAGAATTCAAGGGTCAGTAAGTCACTTCTGGTTGTGCCGACAGAAAAGCATCTGAGCTGGTCTTCACAGGTAAGAGCGCCACGGACGGCATGATGTCAGCAAGGAGGCAAAGATGGGACCCTGCAGGGTGCGGATGGAAAGCTGAGAGTGGTTCCCCAGGGCTGAGGCAAATCTGGAGACAGTGGGGTGAGGCAGAAGTGGAGAGGCAAGAAGAGAATGAGTAGGGTATTAATTTCTCAGGCTAAGGCGGTTACACTATATTCCAGAGGAGTTAGGGAGCTCGTGGTGACCTGCCACAGGTTAGCGTAGGGCTAATGACCATGAGCACGGGGAACTGTCAGCCCAGCCCCGGATAAAAAGGTGAGGTAAATCTGACAGGCCTACCTGAGGTTTCGAAAATGTTTCACTCCGTAATTAAGCGTCAAATGCTGAGACAGTCGCTGAAGTTTCTACATGGTAACTCACTCCTCGAGTGGTGCCCTTTCATCGCCCCGGGTCCTGTCATTATCACTGCTTTGTGTCCTAGGGCAGACCTCAGCTGAGACAGATAACCACAGACGGGGAACGGAGTAGATTATTGCCCTCCTAGTTATGATGTACTTGTTCACGGGGTCAAAAAAGTGCTAGCTAAAGTACTTTCAGTTGGGGTTGACAGTGTCTGGCACTTATTAAACCCTCAGTTCCTGTTAGCCAGGTATGTGTGCGCTAAGTCACTTCAGTCGTGTCAGACTTTGTGCGGCCCTCTGAACTACACAGCCCGCCAGGCTCCTCTGTCCATGGGGTTCTCCAGGCAAGAATATTGGAGTGGGTTGCCATGCCCTCCCCTCCAGTGGACCTTCCTGACCCAGGGATTGAACCTACGTCTCTTAAGTCTTCTGCTTTGGTAGGCAGGCTCTTTTCAATCTTGGCAAAAATATTTCATTTTCTACAGTCTTAGAACAGAATCCAAGTGTATTTTTACAAGTAACAGAACGCCAAAGCCAGCTTAATCTCAAAGTTAGATTTATTGGCTAGATACTGGGGTAGCTCACAGAGCTGAAAGAAATACCAGAAACAACCAAGGATTATGGGAAGATGACAGAGCAGGGAACACCAGGAATCTGTCTCCCCACCTGGACAATAAATAATTTTACTGGTAGAATCGATCTGATGTAAATATTTTTGGAACTCTGGAGTCTACTGAAGGCTTGCCACTGTCAGGGGAATAATGGTCAGTTTCAGATCTCAGCACACTGGCAGTTCCAGTCCCAGGCAGGCAGCTGTTCACGTGTTCTTGGAGCTGTCTGCACACAGCTTTGGGAGCCGATGTGGGCAAATACCGAGGACCTGTGCTCTGACTGCTGATGCTCCTCCTCATCGCAGAGTGGTCAGTGGCCACTGCTGCTGAACCTCTTCCCATTGTCTCCCTCTCTGCCAGCTGAAGACTTCTAGGGAACTTAAGGGCTGGTATCCTTCCCGCTTCATTGTTCTCTTTTCCCTCTTTAGGAGCCAGATACTAAAAGGTAGGACATTCAGAAGCAACTGCCTTTTTGTTTTTAGTTTTATATTTTCGGCTATACTCTGTGGCATTGGGCTTCCCTGGTGGCTCAGTGGTAAAGAATCTGCCTGCCAAAGGAGGAACAGCAGAAGACGTGGGTTCTTTCCAGGGGGCAGGAAGATTCCATGGAGGAGGAAATGGCAAGCCACTCCAGTATTCTTGCCGGGATAATCCCACGGACAGAGGAGCCTGGCAGGCCACAGTCCATGGGGTCACAAAGAGTCAAACATGACTGAGCTTGAACACACGTGTGGCGTGTGGGATCTTAATTCCCCCCTAGGGACTGAACCTGCATCCCTTGCAGTGGGAACACAGAGTCTTAACCACTGGCTTGCCGGGGAAGTCCCAGAAGCAACTGCTTATACGAGGGAAACTAGGGTAACATGTGCCCAGGGAAAGGTGTTGGCTCAGAAAAGAGCTGAGAAGGCCTTTTGTTTTCACCTCAAACTGCTACTTGGCACAGAAATAGCCTACAACAATTTTAAAACAAAAATAAAAGCAAAAAAAAAAAAAAAATCAGCAAACCCTGGGGAAGGAGGAGAATCTAATTTCCAGATTTAGCACATTATTAGACTTAAGTGTCCAATTTTCAACTGAAAAAAATGATGAGACATACAGAGAAATAGGAAAGAATGGCTTATTTAAAGGAAAAAAAAATCGACAGAAACTCTCCTTGAAAAGACTTGATGATGGATCTATTAGACAAAGACTTTAAAACAACTGTCTTTAAGGTGTGGATAAAGTAAAGAAAAAGATGTATGAACAAAATGGGAATGAAATAGGTAGAAGATCTAAAGAGAAACCAAAAATAGATTCTAGACTGGAAATATACAACAGTTGAAATTTTCAAATTCACTGGAAGGATTCAAAGGCAGATTGGACCAACCAGAAGAAAGAATCAGTGATCTTGAAGAAAGTACAATCGAAGTTATTACATCTGAGAAACAGAAAGAAACAGAAACTGGAGGAAAATGAGTAGAGCATAGGGACCTAGGAGTCAACCATCAAGCAGACCAGCCTGTAGGTGGAGAGAGTCTTAGAAGGAGGAGAGAGAGAGAGAGAAAGGAGCAGAGACGACATACGAGGAAAAAGCGGCTGAAAACTTCCCAGATCTAACGAAAGACATGAATACGGTCATCCAAGAAGTTCAGTGAACTCCAAGACAAACTCAAAGAAGCTTAAACTCAGGCTCATTATAATCAAGCCTTTTGAACACAAAGACAGAATCTTGAAAGCAGCAAGAGAGAAGCTAGTCACATATAAGGAATCTTCAATAAGACCATCAGCAGATTTCTCTTCAGACATTTTGGAGGCCAGAAGGCAATAAACTGAAATATTCAAAGTGCTAAAAGAAAAAAAAGCTGTCAACCAAGAATCCTGCTGCTGCTATGTTGCTTCAGTCGTGTCCGACTCTGTGCGACCCCATAGACGGCAGCCCACCAGGCTCCCCCGTCCCTGGGATTCTCCAGGCAAGAACACTGGAGTGGGTTGCGTCCTTCTCCAATGCATGAAAATGAAAAGTGAAAGTGAAGTCCCTCAGTCGTGTCCGGCTCTTGCCGACGGCAAAATTGTCTTTCAAAAATAAGGGAGAAATGAAGACATTCCCTGGTAAACAAAAATGGAGGGAGTTAATTACTATTAGATTTGTCCTGAAAGAAAAGCTAAAGGGGGTCCTGTAGGCTGAAATGAAAGGGGCACTAGATAGAAACTTGAAGCCATATGAAAATATGTACATGTCAGTAAAGGTAAATCACAGGCAATTATAAAAGTTAGTATTATTGAAACAACAGTTTGTAACTCCAGTTTTTGTTTTCTACGTGTTATAAGAGACTAACACATTAACAAAAACGACTGTTAGTCTAAAAGCTGATATGATATTATCATAATTTTGGTCTGTAACTCCATATTTTGTTTTCCACGTAATTTAAGATACTAATGCATTTAAAAGAATTATTAATTTACATTTTGTGTATACAACGTATAAAGATGAAATACTATGACATCAATAACTAAAAGGGTAGGAATGGAGCTGTACAAGTGCAGAGTTTTTCATGTTGCTAAAGTTAAGCTAGTTTAAATTCAAGTTAGAGTGTTTAACTTGAATTAACATCATCCTAAATTTAGGATATTCAGTATAATCTCCACAAAGCAACTAGGTATAGAATATACAGTTAAACAATTACATTTTTCGTTATGTCTATTTTATCACATGCACCAAAAAAGTTCACCACTCTTTACGCACGTGTCCACTAGAAGCTCCAAGCTAAGAGATCTACTTCAGTCATTCCTCTCCAGAATTATGGGACAGGAGGGAGGGCCTCTCCTGCTAGGGAATCTTATTCTCCTGAGTGGCTGTCAGGTACCCCTAGCACCCTCCAAGACAGTCTCTACTTTGACTTGGGAGGCAGACCCCAAAACAATTTTTAAAAAGTGTGAGAATAGAGCAAAACTGTCCAGAAAAGGCAAAATTCACAGATAAGGTAAGTAGATGGGGGAGGGATAACAGGAAGTGAGTGCTAATGGGCACGGTGTTTCTTTTCGGGGAGATGAAAATGTTCTAACATTAGGTAGTGGTGAATGTTGGGAACATACTAAAAACCATTGAACGGTTCATTTTAAGTCAGCAAATTTTATGTTATGTGAATTATATATCAATAAAGCTATTATTTTGGAGAAGGCAATGGCAACCCACTCCAGTACTCTTGCCTGGAAAATCCCATGGATGGAGGAGCCTGGTAGGCTGCAGTCCATGGGGTCGCAAAGAGTAGGACACGACTGAGTGACTTCACTTTCACTTTTCACTTTCATGCATTGGAGAAGGAAATGGCAACCCACTCCAGTGTTCTTGCCTGGAGAATCCCAGGGATGGCGGAGCCTGGTGGACTGCCGTCTATGGGGTCGCACAGAGTTGGACACAACTGAAGTGACAGCAGCAGCAGCAAAGCTATTGTTTATGTTTTGTTTTTTTTTTTAATGAAAAAAAAAGGAAAGCCAGAAAGTTGCAACTCTGGATTCTTGGCTTTTATAACTAGGCTTTAAAAAAAATTTTGTTTTAATATTTAATTTCTGCCTTGCAACTTGTGAGATCTTAGTCCCCTGGCCAAGGATTTAACTGGCCCCCCAGCCATGAAAGTGCAGTGCAGAGTCTCAACCACTAGCCTGGAAGGAAATTCCCTGGGCTCTTCATTGATCCTTCAGGTCATTGCCCCTGCTGGTAGAGACAGCCCCAGATTCACATCCATCTGAAATCGCCACCCAACGGGCAAGCGCTTGCTTCCTTCCCACAGCTCCACTGGAACATTCTGGATGAAGGGCTTGAGATGACTTGGTTTGATTCATGAGTGCATCCCAGGCTGAATACTGTAGTGGGGTTGATGGTGGGGAGGTGGGTAGACAAACTCAGCATGGGTTATACCGGCTCCCCGGGGAGCAGGGGCTGGGGACAGTCGCCACATGAGTTGGGGGAGGGCCGAGGACGAGGATAGCAGCTGCTTTGCAAAAGCAGAACGACTCCTGCAGATGCTCCACTGACTTTGGCTAGAACCGCTTTCTGAATCAAGATCCAAGGTGTGGGGTTTATGATTAGGTTCCGCTCTACTGAGTGGGATTAACACTGTCCCTGTACTTCAGTGTGCCTTAATTATGTCTTAATTACTTCTGAGTCACTGACACACAGTCCTTCCAACTGTTTGATTTCAAAGGTGTTCCTTTTTACCTCTAGTATATGTTTTATCTTGAAAGACATCTATTTTTCCACTTAGGTAGCTCAGAATAGAAATTTCAATATCTAAGAGCTAAGCTTAGCTTCAAAAGACACCCGCCGTAGCTTCTGTGAGGTTTCGCCCTGGAGGGGAGGCAGGGGCTGGATGGTGACTCACCAGCTGCCATTCTGAGCGGCCACTCCTGTCTGAAGCTGGACTGGGAGTTTGGTGTCACTCCGGCTGCGCCAGAGATGTAGCGGGAACAGAGACAGAGGGTTTTGCTGTTAGCATCCAACATTACTTGACTCCATTAATGAGTTGAATTGTCTCTCTCCAAAATATATATGTTGAAATTCTAACCCCCAATACTTTAGAATACGACCTCTCTCAGGCAGAGGGTTTTTGTAGAGGTTCAGTTCAGTTCAGTCCCTCAGTCAGGTCTGACTCTTTGTGAACCCATGAACTGCAGCACGCCAGGCCTCCCTGTCCATCACCAACTCCCAGAGTTCACTCAGACTCACGTCCATCGAGTCGGTGATGCCATCCAGCCATCTCATCCTCCGTTGTCCCCTTCTCCTCCTGCCCCCAATCCCTCCCAGCATCAGAGTCTTTTCCAATGAGTCAACTCTTCTCATGAGGTGGCCAAAATACTGGAGTTTCATCCTTAGTATCATTCCTTCCAAAGAACACCCAGGACTGATCTCCTTTAGGATGGACTGATTGGATCTCCTTGCAGTCCAAGGGACTCTCAAGAGTCTTCTCTAACACCACAGTTCAAAAGCATCAATTCTTTGGCACTCAGCTTTCTTCACAGTCCAACTCTCACATCCATACATGACTACTGGAAAAACCATAGCCTTGACTAGACAGACCTTAGTCAGCAAAGTAATGTCTCTGCTTTTGAATATGCTATCCAGGTTGGTCATAACTTTTCTTCCAAGGAGTAAGGGTCTTTTAATTTCACGGCTGCAATCACCATCTGCAGTGATTTTGTAGCCCAGAAAAATAAAGTCTGACACCGTTTCCACTGTTTCCCCATCTATTTCCCAGGAAGTGATGGGACCAGATGCCATGATCTTAGTTTTCTGAATGTCTAGCTTTATGCCAACTTTTTCACTCTCCTCTTTCACTTTCATCAAGGGGCTTTTTAGTTCCTCTTCACTTTCTGCCATAAGGGTGGTGTCATCTGCATATGTGAGGTTATTGATATTTCTCCCAGCAATCTTGATTCTGGCTTGTGCTTCTTCCAGCCCAGCGTTTCTCATTGTATACTGCATAGAAGTTAAATAAGCAGGGTGACAATATACAGCCTTGACGTACTCCTTTTCCTATTTGGAACCAGTCTGTTGTTCCATGTCCAGTTCTAACTGTTGCTTCCTGACCTGCATATAGGTTTCTCAAGAGGCAGGTCAGGTGGTCTGGTATTCCCATCTCTTTCAGAATTTTCCACAGTTTATTGTGATCCACACAGTCAAAGGCTTTGGCACAGTCAATAAAGCAGAAATAGATATTTTTCTGGAACTCTCTTCCTTTTTCCATGATGCAATTGCGG
>SJYQ01000600.1:995390-1067199 GCA_006410935.1 Redunca redunca | reverse complement strand
CAAGATTGCCGGGAGAAATATCAATAACCTCAGATATGCAGATGACACCACCCTTATGGCAGAAAGTGAAGAGGAACTAAAAAGCCTCTTGATGAAAGTGAAAGAGGAGAGTGAAAAAGTTGGCGTAAAGCTCGACATTCAGAAAACGAAGATCATGGTATCTGGTCCCATCACTTCCTGGGTAATAGATGGGGAAACAGTGGAAACAGTGAGAGACTTTTCTTTTCTTGGGCTCCACAATCACTGCAGATGGTGACTGCAGCCATGAAATTAAAAGACGCTTACTCCTTGGAAGGAAAGTCATGACCAACCTAGATAGCATATTGAAAAGCAGAGATATTACCTTGCCAACAAAGGTCTGCTTAGTCAAGGCTATGATTTTTCCAGTGGTCATGTATGCATGTGAGAGCTGGACTGTGAAGAAAGCTGAGCGCCAAAGAATTGATGCTTTTGAACTGTGGTGTTGGAGAAGACTCTTGAGAGTCCCTTGGACTGCAAGGAGATCCAACCGGTCCATCCTAAAGGAGATCAGTCCTGGGTGTTCATTGGAAGGACTGATGTTGAAGCTGAAACTCCAGTACTTTGGCCACCTCATGTGAAGAGCTGACTCATTGGAAAAGACCCTGATGCTGGGAAAGATTGAAGGCAGGAGGAGAAGGGGACAACAGAGGATGAGATGGCTTGATGGCATCACCTACTTGATGGACGTGAGTTTGAGTGAACTCTGGGAGTTGCTGATGGACAGGGAGGCCTGGCGTGCTGCGATTCATGGGGTTGCAAAGAGTCAGACCCGACTGAGAGACTGAACTGAACTGAACTGAATAAGCCTTAAAATCATATAGGCTGTCTTTCAACTTTGCTCTCCTTTTTCAAAATTATTTTGCATTTCCATGTAAATATTAGAATCATTTGTTAATTTCTACCCAATAAAATCTTCTGGTGAATCTAGAAATCAATTGAAGGAGAATTCCTGGTGGCTCAGTCAGTAAAGAATCCGCTTGCAGTGTGGGAGACCCAGGTCCGATCCCTGGGTCGGGAAGATCCCCTGGAGGAGGGCCTGGCAACCCACTCCAGTGTTCTTGCCTGGAGAATTCCATGGACAGAGAAGATTCCATGGACAGAGAAGCCTGGCAGGCTACAGTTCATGGGGTCACACAGAGTTGGGCACGACTGAGAAACTAACACCCACTTTCACACACACAAAAAATCTTCCAGGATTTTTACTGGGATGGTGGTGAATCTAGAAATCAATTGAGGGAGAACTGGTATAATTTACTTGATTGTGAATTTATATAAGTTTTTAAAAATTAATAGTTTTTTAGAGCTCTGTTAATTTTATAGGAAAATCGGTCAGAAAATACAGAGAATTCCCACATACTCTTTCCACTCCCCAGTTTCCCATGTTATTTACATTGTGAATTATTCTGGTACATTTGTTATAGTTGATGAATCAATATTGAAGCACTATTATTAACTTTATTAACTCAAGTTTACAGCTTATGTGACATAGGATTCATTCTTTGTAGTGTACATTCTTTGGCAGTGGTTTAGTCACTAAGTTGAGTCTGACTCTTGGAACCCCATGGACTGTAGCTTTGACAGGCTTCTCTGTCCATGGGATATACCAGGCAAGAATACTGGAGTGGGTTGCCATTTCCTTCTCTTGGGGGCTCTTCCCATCCCAGGGATGGAATCCCGGTCTCCTGCACTGCAGGTGGATTCTTTACCAACTGAGCTGCCAAGGAAGCACCAAACATTCTTTGAGTTTTAACAAATATATAATGATGTGAATCCCCCATTAAAGGACCATAGAGATTAGTTTCACACTACTGGTTTTTGTGTATTGATCTTGTATCCTACAACCTTGCTGAAATCCTTGTTAGTGCTAGTGAATTTTTGTAGATTCTGTTGGATTTTCTCCATAGATAATCACCTGGTCTGATAATAAGAGCAGTTTTATGTCTTCCCTTCCAGTATCTGAGCTATGATGTTGGGAAGAAGTATTGATCCATGCCTGGATCCTGATTTTAAGGGGTAATGCAGCGTTCAGTCTGTCACAGTTAAGTAAGATGTTAACTGTAGATTTTTTCACAGATGCCCTCTGTGAAGCTGAGAAAGTTCCCTTGTTTACTGAAAAAATGGGTGTCTGATTTTGTCAAATGCCTTTCTGCATCTGCCCAAATGATCTTATTTTTTCTTTTTTCAGTTTAAGATGGTGAATTACAGGGATTTGTTTTCTGATGTTATGCTAATTGTGCATTCCTGGAATAAACCACACTTGGTCATGGATGATGCATTATCCTTTTTACTGCTGAATTTTTTTTGTTTAGAATTTTTTGCATCTATGTATTTCTTAATTAATTTATATATTAAATTTTTTTGGCTGCGTTGTTGCTGCACATGGATCTTCGTTGTGGTATATGGGGTTCTCTAGTTGTGGCGTGGGCTCTGTGGTCCTGGGGTGAGGGCTCAGTAGTTGTGGCCCAAGAACTCAGCTGTCCCATGGCAGATGGGATCTTAGTTCCCCAACCAGGGTTGAAACCTACATCCCTGGTGCTGGAAGGTGGATTCTTAACCACTGGACCACCAGGGAAGTCCCTGCATCCACATTAATGGGTGGAATTGAGCTACAGTTTCCTGGTCACGTGTTTGTTTGTCTTGTTTTGGTTTGAGGAGAATGCTGGCCTCATAGCATGAATCAGAAAGTAAATTTAAGTTTTCTGGAAAGTTTGTTTTCCGTTGATATTGTTTCTTCCTTACATGTTTGGTAGCTTTCACCAATAAAGCCAGCTGGGCCTCCAGTTTCCTTTTGGGGAAGGTTCTTAGCTAGAAATTCAGTTTTGGAAATAGATATATAGGGTTGTTTAAGTTGCCTCACACTTCTGGAGTGAGCTTTGGTAGTTTGTGCCTTTCGAGTAAGTTTTCTCTCGTTCACGTAGTTTCCCCGCGTGCCTGCACTGCAGTGCTGCTGCTGTTTGGTTGCTAAGTCATGTCCAACTCTTTGTGACCCTGTGGACTGTGGCCTGCCAGGCTCCGCTGTCCACGGAGTTTCCAGGCTCCTCTGTCCACAGGGTTTCCCAGGCAAGAATACTGGAGCGGGTTGCCCTTTCCTTCTCCAGGGGTTCTTTCCAACCCGAGGAACCCACATCTCCTGAGTCTCCTGTATTGGCAGGCAGATTCTTTATCACTGAGCCACCAGGAAGCCCGTACTAATCGATACCCTCTTGGAAACTCTGCTGCGTCCCTCTGTGTACCTCCAGGGTTCTCCCTCTGCCCAGGTCTTTCTTCTCTGGTGCTCTGGCCAGTGACTGCTAACCTTGTTGCTTTTCTAGGATGGTCAGTTCCATCTCAATTCCGGGAGGCTGTTGAGCTGTGCTTGCGCCCACTGCCTCCTCCCCAGCCCTGTCCTCTGCCCCACACAGCGGCCTAGAATCTCTTCCAAAGCTGTGCAGCACAGCAAGCGTGGGCTTCCATCCCTTGTTTTCTATGTTCCAAGGACCATTTTACTTCATTGCCTAATGTCCATTGCCTTGGGAATTCATGTTAAATTTTACCTTTCTTTTCTCTTTGGGGACTTTGGGTAAGAGAATAAATGAAGTCGCCTTTATTCCATCTTGTATGGAAACAGAAGCCCCTTGGGTGTTTTTTAGTATCTTCAAAGCAAAGCTTGCCCTTTAAAAACAAACAAACAAATAAACTTGGCTGCACCAGATCTTACTTTCTGCACAAAGGGGATCTCCAGTCTTTGTTGCAGCACCCAGGGTCTTCAGTTGCGGCATGTGGGATCTAGTTCCCTGACCAGGGGTTGAACCCAGGCCCCCTGCATTGAGAGGGCGAGTCTTAGCCACTGGGCCACCAGAGAAGTCCAAGTTCACCCTTTTAATGGTCCCCAAATTCTTAATTTACATTTAGTAGAGGCTTCGTATCTTTGAACAACAATACATTCTTTGAGAATTGCTTTTTTTTTTTTAAAAAAAAAAAAAGATAATTCCTAATTAGTCCTTATTACTTACTCTGTGAAAGTGTTGCAAGCTGTAAAGCTCTAAACAGTTATTAAGTATTTTTATTGTTTGGTAGTCCATGCTGGACAAAGCTTTATATGTATTTTAGGCTTACATTGTTCTCTTGCTTTCACAGAAGATTTTGAGGCAACTAAGTAATGAAATTCAGGAAAACAGTATTATGGAATGCTTAATTTTGCCAACTTAATTATATTAATAAGTTAAAATTTCTAGCTTAATAGTGAGTCATTACACATGGGGATCCTGGAAAGGACTATTTTAAAAGTTTATTTTGGGGAAGGCTTTCTCTTAATATCTTGACTTTACAAGTTCTAGAACTTTAGGAAATGTTTAAATGAAAAGAAAGGTAGCAAAAATTATAGTAATTAATGAACATTAAGGACAAAAATTAAAATGCCCATTCAGAGCTGCAAATATAAAACTGTACCTCTTATCATGACGTGAATTGAATTTGCTCTAATGAACACTGAAACCTATCAAGTTCAATTATTTTATAAATGATTAAATAATTATGCATTTCCAAAAATGATGGAATCTCAGTAAGTGCTTTCGGAGCTTTGAACTCAGTTTTTTAAAATAACTGGTAATGGCTTAGTGAATAGTTTAGAAAATTCTTAAAACTTTTTTCACCCATGGTGGATATTTTAAATGTATCATATAAATGGGAAGCAGAATAAACATATGAGAGCCTTAAGATAAAGGTTAAGCTAGTGAAAAGAATTTCTGTTTCCAGAGAAATGCATTTGCCCATTCTGCTGCTATTTGGCAGACTAGCCAGCCAATCAGTCAAAAAATTTAACAACTACCTCTTTCAAGACCACCTTATTAGTATTCACAGGTATCTGCCTCCAAGGCTTTAGAGATAATTAAATTAGCTGTGAATCATCACTTGAGAAAAATTCTATTCTCTTCATGATAAAAGAGGAAATAAAACTAGCCGTTTGATGGATGAACATTACTACAAAGTGTATTCTAAAAGGGTAAGTTTGTAAGTCGTCATGAGCAAACTCAATCAAATATGGTAAAGGAGCTGAGACTCTGAATCAAATCCTATTCTGCGTTTTGAGTCATCCAATTTTGCTTCATACAGATACCACGCCCTTTCAAATGCAGAAATCAGTGAGCAGGATCGCTAGGACACTTGACAGCTTTCTGGTTAAGAAGTTGCAGGCTCTTACACTGCAACTGCCAGGAACTTTCTACCTGACTTGAATAGTACAAGACTGAAGTTTCCTGTAAGAAAAAAAGTGATTACTGACTGCTCTGTCAATTTGGAGACTTCTGGGTTCAAAGAAGAAGCACAGGGCCTTTCTTCCATGGGAAATCATCACATCAAGTGTCGAGATTATTCTAATCTTCTGCTTCTTATGGACATCTGTGTCCTGCTGCAACTACGAGGATGCTAACCACCATGAATTAGTTTTTGGAGGGAAACTTTAATCTTTCATTTAAAAAATTCAGTCCTGAAAGCTCTATCACATGCTTGGGGCGTGGATGAATCTGGAAGATCTTATCCTGAGTGAAATAAGCCAGACACTATATGAGGTTCCTGGGCTTCCCTGGTGGCTCAGTGGTAAAGAACCCGCCTGCCAGTGCAGGAGACTCTCATTCAATCCCTGGGTCGGGAAGATCCCCTGGAGGAGAGCATGGCAACCCACTCCAGTTTTCTTGCTTTGAAAATCCCATGGCCAAAGGAGCCTGGCAGGCTACAGCCCGTGGGGTCACAAAGAGTCCGACATGACTTAACGACTAAACAGCAATAACAACATACGAAGTTCCTGCTGCTTTTGCTGCTGCTAAGTCACTTCAGTCATGTCCAATTCTGTGCGACCCCAGAGGCGGCAGCCCACCAGGCTCCCCCATCCCTGGGATTCTCCAGGCAAGAACACTGGAGTGGGTTGCCATTTGAGAAGTAAAATCTAGAGAGACTGAAAACAGAATACAGGTTGCCAGGGACTGGGGGAGGTAAGGATTGTTTTCTTAAACTAATATAGATTTTAATTTTGCAAGATGAAAGGAGTTTTGGTGATTGCTTGCACGACAATGTGAATATCTTTAACCCTATTGAGCTGTAAGTGTAAAAATGGTTAAGATGGGAAGTTTTATGTCGTGTGTGTTTTACCACAATTTAAAATCAAACAAAGAAGTAAACAAATCTTCAGTAACTTCTCATTGCCAATAACAACAATTCCAAGTTTTTTTTTTTTTTTTAATCAAGGCACATATAGAAAGGATCATTAACACACGACGGTGAATAAGACAAGTCACTCAAGGTTAGAGGTGACCAGCCGGGGTCCCTGGGCTTCTCAGGCTCCATTTGTTTGCCCACAAGTCTGAAAGGATCAATAGCCTGGCACTTCAGTAACCCATTCACAGACCCCTAGTTAAGAATATTTTAAAACAGAAAAAGCAGTGCATTGACATATATCTAGGTGTGTGTGTGTGTGTGTGTGTGTGTGCTAAGTCACTTCAGTCTTGTCTGACTCTTTGCAACTCTATGGACAGTAGCCTGCTAGACTCTGTTGTCCATGGGATTCTCTATGTATGAATACTGGAGTGAGTTGCCATGCCCTCCTCCAGGGGATCTTCCTGACCCAGGGATCGAACCCACATCTCTTACAGCTCCTTCATTGGCAGACAGGCTCTTTGCCTCTAGCACCACTGGGAAGCCCCATATATCAAGGTATTGACTTATATATCCTATAGGCTAGATGCTTTGAGGGGTGCAGACAATTTTGTTGGCCCTGTGCTCATCTACCATTTGACTCTGCCTCTCACTGGATGTCAGCTCCATTTTTCAGAAATGCTGTCTCTTTAAGCTACAGATCTTCAATCAGAAGTAGAACTTTAACGTCTCCAGTCTAAACACTTTTGTACCTACCTCCTGATATCAGGCAGAGTTTCTCTCGGAAAATGGTTCTCAGCTGGTGGTCCTATGCTCCTTCTCAAGCTTTCACGTGTTTATAAAACACCAGAGATCTTGTTCAAATGTTTCAGATTCCCTAGGTTTGGAGTGGGTCCAGCCTTTGACATCTCTAGCAATCTCTCCAATGTTGATGCTGCTGATCCAAAGGCCACACTTTGAGTATCAAGGCATTAGGGGATGTTCAGAAATGAATGGGAGCATTTTTGGTTGTCATGTGACTGGGAACACTCCTGGCAACACTCTCTGTTGGGGAGCAGGGATGTTAAGCTCATTGCAATGTGCAGGAGAGTTCTGTGTAATGAAGAATTATCCCACCCAAGCTACCAGTAGCTCCTTCTTTAAGGGGAGAAGCCATGTTTTCAGGCCTGATAGGATCCATGCCCAGTGGCATTGTAAATATTAATACTTAGGGTAAAAGTCACCAAAGGTTATATAACACATCAGAATCTAATGTGACACTCAAGAAAAGTTAAAACTACAGAAAAGGTTTAAAAGTCATTATTTAGTTGTTTTTTTTCTTTCTTTTGGGGGTTTAAAAAATACTATTAAAGTTTTAGTATCTATTTTTTCATATGCTTAGAGTGGAAGTCAACCTGATATTAAATCCTGGTTTTAATCTGAAAAAAGTGTTGAGGAGCCAGGTTCCTCCTCCAAATTTTATGTTGGGGTTCACACTTCAGTGATATAAGTAAAAATGCCTGCATATATGGCTAGAGCAGGTGCTATGAGGTATTTAGGTAAGATGAGGATTCTCTACAGCTGGAAGCATGCCAAAGGTAGATTAGATTCCGTCTTCACTGCACCCTTTTCTCTCATTCTCGCGTCAATTTTTGTTAGATGTTTGGATGCACGAGTCATTTTACTGGTTTCTGAACCTTAAGCCAGGATAGTGTCCTATATGTTTCTGAGAGTAGTTGTAATATTAAGGGAACAGGCTGTAGTCCTGGACAGACTGGATTCCAATCCTGGCTCAGCCAGACACTTTGTTGGGTGACCTTGAACAAATTACTTCTTATATACTTAGCTGTGAAACTGGATAAAACTGGCACCTACTTCCTGGGTTCTTATGCATAATTAATAGATGAAAAACATTTAAAATAATGCCACAATCTATTGAATCAGCTTTCAATAGATGTTTGTTACTACTAAATTATCCGTTTGAGCTTGTGTTTTTCTGGCACAGTGTAGGAAGACAAAGGACCATCACAGTACAGAGAACGAATATAGGAACGTTATTGTGAAGTGGCTCCAAGATAAGTTAATTGAGGTGTTTCTATACGATTGAATGCTATTAAATATTTAGACCAGTGTTTCTCACTTTCGAGTGTATCAGAATCACCTGGAGGGTTTGTTAAACCATAGATGCTGGGTCTACCCTTTAAATTTCTGATTCACTGTGTGAGAGGTGAGGTCCTAGAATTTGCGCTGGAACAGGTTCCCAGGTGATGCTGGCATTGCTGGTCCCTGACCACACTTTGAGAATCACTGATTTAAATTAGGGTTTCTCAGCCTTGGCATTAGTGACGTGTTAGACCAGGTAGTTCCTCATCATGGCATTGAAGGACGTCTAGCTGCATCCCTGGCCTCTAGCCACCTGATGCCAATAGCTCTTCTTCCTCCTCCCTCCTTATGAAAAACCAAAAACATCACCCCAAATGTCCCTTGGGGAGGCAAAATTGCCTCCTGCTGAGAACCACTGGTTTAGAAGAGTGAACTAGTAACATGAACCAATTTTAAAGATCAGTCTATAGTTTAAAAAGCAGGCTGCAAAGGAGACTTCCAGAAGTATGCATTCATTAATATAAAATTTGGAGATACACAAAACAATATATTTTTTAAAATACAAAAGTATGTATCATAAGTATCGAAAACATGAAATGGAAGGACACAGCAAAATCATAAAATAGTCTCTGTGGGGAGAGAGGAAAGGACACGGGCCTGGGGCTGGGTGTTCTGTGACAGTCGAATGTTTTATAAAGTGTTAATTGTGAGCCATAGGTATGTGGATATTTACTAGTCTCCATAGTTTACTATATTTAGAACATTCTTTCCAAATAAAACACACACACACATATCTAGTAAATATAGGAACCATTTACATTACTATTTGTGTTATTCATGTACTGATTGAAGTATTGGTTTTAGAGTCAGACTAGAGTTCAAATCCTAATTCCACCACTGATGAGTTTCTGATCTCTGGAAACTTCAATTTTCTCATTTATAAGGTAGAGATGACCCTGATATGATTGTCTTCATAAGCATTGACCAAAATAATGCATTTATTGCATTAGGTCCTGCGAGAAGCAGGACGCAACATGCAAGGATTATTTTTTAGTTTTCTTTCTATGAGAGAAGATAGAGAGGGAGCTGAGAAGGCTGGGGAGAGCGGCCCAGTCTGATGGTGAGTAAGGCAGAGAAGGAAGACAGGTTGATGGAAGCATCCTAGACTACCATGCAGGCTACGTAAGGTTTGGCAAGGCAGCTGGGGAAGCCTCCAGCCAGTTTGTTGCCTGTTAGAGGAAGTCAGGCATCTCCACGACTGGGCTTGACTTTGGATGTCTAACTGTGCTCAGGCGTGAACTGGGAACAGCGTGGAGAAGTTGGGCCCAGACAAGACACCATTTCCGAGCCCAGTAACTGATCAGTGTGGTCGGAGATCTGCAAGGAGCACCTGGGCCGCCACAAATGCAGAGCATCATACAGAGCGGACAGTGAGCACACAATAAATAGTAGGTGCTAGTAACAGCAGGGCGTGCGTGCTAAGTCGCCTCAGTCGGGTCCGACTCTGAGACCCCATGGACTGTGGCCCACCAGGCTCCTCTGTCCATGGGATTCTCCAGGCAAGAATACTGGAGTGGGTTGCTGTGCCCTCCTCCAGGGGATCTTTCTGACCCAGGAATCGAACCTGAGCCTCTTAAGTCTCCCACATTGGCCAGTGGGTTCTTAACCACTAATGCCACCTGGGAAGTCCATTAACAATACCAATATACTGCAGTGCTATGAGTCTGCTGTGTACTCAAAACATAAATGAGCACCTTTCCTAGTCTGTTTATCCATTCATCAGATGATGGCTGTTTGAGTTGCTTCCAACCTTTTGGTGCTTTTGAGCAGTGCTCCTGTGGCAATAGGCATACAAATATCTTTTTGAGATCCTGCTTTCAATTCTTTTGAGTCTATACACAGATGTAGATTGCCAAATCATACGATTTTTAATTTTTTGAGGAACCACCAAACTTTTTCACAGCAGCCATACCATTTTACATTCCTATCAACAGTTAACGCGCTCCAATTTTTCTACATCCTTGCTAACATGTTACTTTCTTAAAAAAAAAAAAGTTTTTATAGTAGCTATCCTAACGAGGTGAAGTGGTATTTTGTTGTGGTTTTGATTTGCATTTCCCTAATGATTAATGATTAATATCAATAACCTCAGATATGCAGGTGATACCACCCTTATGGCAGAAAGTGAAGAGGAGCTAAAAAGCCTCTTCATGAAAGTGAAAGAGGAGAGCAAAAAAGTTGGCTTAAAGCTCAACATTCAGAAAAATAAGATCATGGCATCTGGTCCCATCACTTCATGGGAAATGGATGGGGAAACAGTAGAAACAGTGTCAGATTTTATTTTCTGGGGCTCAAAATCACTGCAGATGGTGACTGCAGCCATGAAATTAAAAGATGCTTACTCCTTGGAAGAAAAGTTATGACCGACCNGGTGCTAAAGCTGAAACTCCAGTACTTTGGCCACCTCATGCAAAGGGTTGACTCATTGGAAAAGACTCTGATGCTGGGAGGGATTGGGGGCAGGAGGAGAAGGGGACAACCGAGGATGAGATGGCTGGATGGCATCACGGACTCGATGGATGTGAGTCTGAGTGAACTCCGGGCGTTGGTGATGGACAGGGAGGCCTGGCGTTCTGCGATTCATGGGGTTGCAAAGAGTCGGACATGACTGAGCGACTGAACTGAACTGAACTGAGTGATTAATGATGTTGAGCTGCTTTTTCATGTGCTTGTTGGCCACTTGAACATCTCTTTTGGAGAAGTGTCTGATTAAGTTCTTGGCCCATTTTTAAATAATCAGGTTGTTGTTCTGTTGTTAAATTAGAGCGATTCTTTTTTTCTGAATGATTTGTTTGTTTACGGCTATGTGAGTTCCTCGCTCCTGCATGGGTTTTTCCCTAATCGTGGTGAGCAGGGACTACTGTCTAGCTGTGTCCATGGGCTTCTTACGGTGCTAGCTTCTCTTGCTGGAGAGCACAGGCTGTAGGGAGCTCGGGCTTCCGTAGCTGCAGCATGTGGCTCGGTAGTTGTGGCTCCCAGGCTCTAGAACACAGGCCTACAGGCTTAGCTGCTTCAAGGCACGTGGGATCTTCCTGGACCAGGGGTTGAACCTGAGTCCCCTGCACTGGCAGGTGGATTCTTCAGTAAGCCACCAGGGGAATGGTTTTTCCTTGTCCACATGCTTGTCTAGTGAGAGAGGCCAGGATCAAAAGGCCTGGGAGCTGGGAGTCCTCAGCCACAGTTCTGGCTCTGCCATCAAAAGCCCTGGGGCCTCTGGCCAGCACCTGCTGCCCCTTAGTCATGTCTGACTCTCTGTGACTCCATGGACTATAGCCCACCAGGCTCCTCTGTCCATGGGATTTCCCAGGCAAGAGTATTGGAGGGGGTTTCCATTTCCTTCTCCATAGAGCAGGTCTTCTTGTAGTCTGGATATTAGCCCTTTATCAGGTATATCATTTGTAAATATTTTCTCATTCTGTAGGTGGTTTGTGTTTTGGGCTGTGTTGTGCCACTCATGGGCTCTTAGTTCCCTGCAGTGGTTGAACCTGGTTCCTCGGCAGTGAAAGTGCGGAGTCCTAATCCCTGGACCATCTGGGAATTCCCTGTAGGTTGCCTTTCACTCTGTTGATTGTGTCCTCTGATGTACAGAAATTTAAATTTGGCTGTAGTCCAGCTTATCTATTTTTACTTTGTTCCCTGTGCTTTTGGTGTCATATCCAAGAAATCATTGCCAAATTCAATATCATGAAGCTTTTGTCATATTTTAAAAATTAATTTTTATTGGACTATTGTTGCTTTACAACGTTGTATTAGTTTCTACTGTACAGGAAAGTAAATCAGCTTTATGTATACATATAATTAGTTAATGTTAGTTGCTCAGTCCTGTCCAACTCTGTGTGACCCCATGGACTTTGTAGCCCACCAGGCTCCTCTGTCCATGGGATTCTCCAGGCAAGAGTACTGGAGTGGGTTGCCATTCCCTTCTCCAGGGGGTCTTCCTGACCCAAGGATTGAACCCAGGCTTCCTACGTTGCTGGCAGATTCTTTACTCTCTGAGCCAACAGGGAAGCGCCATGTATACATATATCTTCTCTTCTTTATGTTTCCTTCCCATTTAGATCACCAAAGATCACTGAGTAGGGTTCCCTGAGCTATACGATACGTTCTCATTAGTTTCTATTTTATACATAGAATCAATAGTCTATATATGCTAATCCCAATCGTCCTATTTTTTTAAAGTATTTTAGCTCTTATGTTTAGGTGGGGTTTTTTGGGGTCAGTTTTGAATTAATTTTTCATAACCGCTGAAGATTTTTGAATAAATGAAGTGAGCTAAGGCTTTAGAAACGGATGATAATCACGAAGAGGAACCTCATGCATGTCCTCAGATCCTATGTTTCATGTTAGTCACACTAAATAGAATCCTTTCTGTAAAAAGGACTTGATAAACTTGAACAGTGGTTCTCAACCTTGACTGCCCTGGACTTAGGTGGAGAAGATTTAAAAAATAGTGATATCTGGTTTCCACCCTAGAGATTGTTATTTAATTGTTCTGGAATACAGCCTGGGCATTTGCTGTTAGTTTTAAAAGCTCCCCAGGTGATTCTAATATGCAACAAAGACCAGAACGACCATGCTAGAGAGAGTTCCAACAGTACAAAATTAAGCAACAGTTCATTGTGTGATCATCAGTGTTTATCTGCTTTACTCATTATAATAAAAGACAGCTTGTAGATTTAAGAAAAGGGAGAGAAAAGCACGCATCCCAATGTTTCTAATTCAATGTATTGCCTTCCCCAATATTTAGTGATGTTAGAAGGGAATCCAGCTTCATGGATTTATAAATTTTTAAAGAGCTCTTTAATGATGACTATGCTATTGTTTTTATAATTGTATCTTATGCCTCTTTGATAAACAATGGCAATTATTTTCTCTTAAAGGCATCATATATTGACTCCATGAAACACATTCAAAAGGAAAAATACTTGCAAATATGCTGAAGAACTGTAAATAAGCCTAGAGTAAGAAAATGGAACTCTTTATAGATTGCTGAACTGAATATTCAGAAAGCCCCTTATTTTTTTAAAACTACTTGGCTTTGGAACTTTCACTGTTCATCAGTTATAGTTTCACAAATTCTAGAAAACTGAAACTGAAATTGGTTGTCAAAGGCTGTGGACACAGAGAAGTCTGGAGGGAGGTGTGGGGAAGCAGAGGAGGAGGGGAGGGATAAGAAGGGTTGCGTGTTCTTATGTCTTGGAATTCAGCCCTGATGACTGAGACACAGAGCAGTGAACAGAACATGCTTAGATCAAGGGTTATTTTGATAGCAGAGCATCATACATGCCTTTCTTCACACTAGATCTTATCGTTTTCACTTTGCAAAATCATAGCTAAACTGCAGGTGGCAAAATCCCATGGCTAGTTAGAATTAGAGTAGTGTAAATTAGGTATGATGAAGCATTGCCTTTTAACTAATTTCCCTCTGTGTTTTACACCAGCAGTTCTCAAACCTGCGTATGCATCAGAATCACCTGGCAGGCTTGTTAAACCACAAACTGTGGGCCCTGACAACCTTCTAGCTGATAGCTCTAGGACAGGGCTAAATATTTCCATTTCTAACAGGTGCACAGTGGTACTGATGCTGCTCTGGGAGGGGAGGACACGCATCTTGTGAAGCACTGTTTTATACTGATGCTCTCTGGGCACAGGTGTCTCCTACTGGTCCTCATTCTTGAGTTTTCAATACATCTTTCAAACTGATGTTTGTATTTGACAAAAGGATTGCTTTTAAAAAAAATGCTTTTCTGGGACTTCCCTGGTGGTCCTGTGGTTAAGGCTCTGAGCTCCTTCCTAATGCAGGAGGCTGGGGTTTGTTCCCTGGTCAGGGAACTAGATCCCACATGCCACAGAGTACACCAAAAATTAAAGAAAGAAAGAAACAATGCTTTTCTCTGAACACGGTTTCAATCCAATATCTGCTTTTATTTTTCAGCTGAATTAAAAAAAGGCTACTGAATAATTCCCAGGATGCACATATTTGTATATATGGGTGGGTTCTAATGTGCATTCCCATAATTATTCATACGGATGCATTTGATTTGTAAACAATAATCTATTTTCTAACTACAACAATGGATTTTACTGTCATGTCACCTTTCCAAAATCTGGATGGTCAGAGTTTTGAATTACAGGAGAGGGAATTAAAGCAGGAAATAAAGGCGAATGGCACAGAAGGTCTGAATTTGTCCCTCCAAAATTCTTATGTTGAAACCTAATTCCTAGTGTGACGCTGTTAGGAGTGGAGCCTTTGAGAGCTGATTGCATCATGACCTCGTGAAGGTGGCAAGGACCTCCTTGAGAATGGAGAGCACTCTTAAAAAAGGCCGGGGAGCACTCTCTTGCCTCCTCCACCACGAGAAGATGTGATGCATCTGCAACCCAGAAGCAGGCCCACATCATACTATTCCACCCTGATCTCAAATTTGCAGCCTCCAGAACCGTGAGAAATAGATTTCTGTTGTTTTAAGCCCCTCAATCTATGGTTATTTTGTTGCAGCAACCTGAATGGACGAAGAGCGAGGCAGATTGTATTAGAATAACTGGTGGATTTCAATTATTCATGCAATTTCATTCTATGAATAATCAAGAGTTCACTGTGGCTATAATTTTCTGTTGAAATTTTTCTTTTTAAAAGCTCCACATAGCAGCTTAATTATAATCTCTCTGCTTACTCAGAGAAAGTTCTTGAAACTGGCAGTAGGCTTCCTAAGTATCTGAGAGTTTACCATGTCATTTGGTTGCCTAGAACTGAGGATAAAACATCCAGTGTAAAATGTATGTAGTAGGGCTAAAGAGAATGCAGTTTGTGAGTAATCTAAAAGATAAATGGCAAGCATTCTCAAGACCGTAACAGTAGACAAATTTAAAAACAAGAGGGGTAGATGGCTTGGAAAATGCTAGTTTTTCCTCTATTTTTAAAAGGTTATTACCAGTTACAATGGGTAGCTCCTGTGAAGAGAGGAGAAAACAGCCCTTCAGATGTCATGAAAGGTTGAAGAATGTGTTTAAACAAAAGACTGGTGCTTGCTTCAGCAGCATATATACTAAAATTGGAACAATATAGAGATCAGCATGACCTCTGTGCAAGGATGACACACAAATTTGTGAAGTGTCCCACATTTTTCAAAAAGAGAAAGACACACCATGTGATATCACTTATATGTGGAATCTAAAATAGGACACAGATGAACTTCATGAAACAGAAACAAGCTCACAGATAGAGAACAGAATTGTGGTTGCTAAGTGGGGGTAGGGGAGGAATGGGTTGGGAATTTGGGGTTAACAGATGCAAACTATTAGTGTAGGATGGATAAAACAACAAGGTCCTACTGTGTATGGTACAGGGAACTGTATTCAATAGCCTGTGATAAACCGTTTTGGAAAACAGTATGAAAAAGAATGTATATGTGTGTAACTGAATCACTTTGCTGTGCACCAGAAACTAACACAAGATTATAAGTCAACTTTAATTCAATTAAAAATACACATTATGTATTTATTTTAGAAGTGGGAATCTGTACCTTTTGACCCCTTTCACTCATTTCTCCCACCTCCAACCCTCACCTCAAGTAACTCCCAATCTTTTCTCTGTAACTTTGAGTTCTGTTTTTTTTGTTTGCTTGTTTTGTTTTATATATTCCACACATAAATAAGAATCATACAGCATTTGTCTTTCTCTATTTCACTTAGTATAATGCCTGTAAGGTACATTAATGTTGCTGCAGATAGCAAAATTTCATCTTTTGTAGCTGAATAATACCCCACTGTGTATATATACCATTTTCTTTATTCATTCATCCATTGGTGGACATTTAGGCTGTTTCCATGTCGTGAGTATTGTAAGAATGCTGCAATGAACATGGAATTGCCTGTCTTATTTTTTAAGGAAAAAAAATTACCTGTATCAAATTGAAAAATGAATCAATCTTCAAGTAAGATAAAATCATCAGTAACACAATTAACAGTTAAGACAGCACATATAGATTAGACTACAGGTTAGATACTTTTTTTAACTTTTAAAGATCTTATTGGGTTTATTCAACATATCATGAATCAAGCAACATCCCAAATAGCAAATAGAAATGAGCTCCAAGGAACTGAACAAAATGGGAGACATTTACAGTCAGAGGGGGAAGGGACAAGGAAAGAGCAGATTACTTCATAGGTTTAGATACTTTGAATTAAGTACATTCACCAAAATCAAGAGAGTTGACAGCTTTCACACTGACTGAAAGCCCTGACTTACTGTAAACACAAGACTTCTGGGAAAATGGAGCTGACATTTCACGGGATAGGGAGGGCATATATCTTTTAAAATTACTATTTTCATTTTGTTTGGATAAATATCGAGAAGTGGAATTGCTGGAAATTAAAAATAATTTTCAGTTTTCGAGGATGCTCCATATTGTTTTCTGTATTGGATAAACCAGTTTAACATTCCCACCAATAGTGTACAAGCGTTCCCTTTTCTCCACATCCTCTCCAACACTTATTTCTTTTTGGTAGTCATTCTAGCACAGTGGTATCTCACTGTGGTTTTAATTTGTATTTCTCTAATTAGTGATGTTGAGCACTTTTTCATATACCTGTTGGCCATGAGAGAGTCATCTTTGGAAAAATGTCTGTTCAGATCCTTTGCCTATTTTTTTTTTTTATTAATAGAGTTGTTTCTTTTTATTTACTATTCAGTTGTAATAGTTCTTTATGTATTTTGGGTAGTAGCCTCTTCTCAGGTAAATGATTTGCAACTATTTTCTCCGATTTATAGGCTACCTTTCGATTTTGTTGATGGCTTCCTTTGCTGTGTAGAAGTTCTTTAGTTTTTTTTTTTTTTTGAAGTTTTTTAGTTTGATGAAGTCCCACGTGCTTATTTTTGCTTTTGGGATCAAATGTACAAAATTATTGGCAAACTGATGTCAACGAGCTTACTGTGTTTTCTTCTGGAAGTTAAATGGTTTCAGGTTTTACATTCAAGTCTTTGATCCATTTTTTGCTTGAGCTATTTCCAGGGATGGTATACAGTGGTCCAGTTTCATTCTTTTGCATATGGCTGTGCAGTTTTCCCAGCACTGTTTCTTGAAGAAGCTGTCCTCTTCACATTGTATACAATGGAAGATATATGTATGTGTGGGCTTCCCAGGTGGCACTAGTGGTGAAGAACCCACCTGCCAATGCAGGAGACATCAGAGAAGCAGATTCAATCCCTTTAGGTGGGCTTGGCAACCCACTCCATTATTCCTGCCTGGAGAATCCCATGGCAGAGGAGCCTGGCAGGCTACAGTCCATAGAGTTGTAAAAAGTTGGACACGACTGAAGCGACTTAACATGCAAGCACGCATATGTATGGGTGTGTGTATTTCTCTGCACTATCTGTTCTGTTCCATTGACATGTGTCTGTTTTTATAATAATACTGTATTGTTTTGATTACGACAGCTTTGTAACATATTTTGAAATCAGAAAGCATGATCCTCCAGCTTTTCTGTTCTTCCTCAAGACTGCTTTACTGCTCAGGGTCATTTATGGTTTCCTTTGAATTTTAGGATTATATATTCTATTTCTCTGAAAAAATGCCACTGGAATTTTGATAGGGATTGCATTGAATCTGTAGATTGCTTTGGTAGTGTGGACATTTTAATGATATGAATTCTTCCAATCCATGAGCACGGAATATCTTTACATTTGTTTATATCTTCAGTTTATTTCACCAATATCTTAGAGTTTCCAGTGTGGATGTCTTTTACATCCTTAGTTAAATTTATTCCTAGGTGTTTTATTCTTTTTGATCCAGTTGTAAATGGAATTATTTTCTTACTTTCTCTGATAGTTCATCATTACAGAACTGAACTATCAGTATATCAGTATAGAAGTGAACAGTTTTTGTATATTGATTTTATATCCCACAACTTTACTATATTTATGCTAACAGTTTAGTGATAACGTTTTTAGGATTTATATATGTATATGTGTATAAGTTTCCCAAGTGGCATTAGTGGTAAAGAAACCACCTGCCAATGCAGGAGACATAAGAGATACGGGTTTTATCCCTGGGTGGAGAAGATCCCTGGAGAAGGGCATGGCAACCCACTCCAGTATTCTTGCCTGGAGAATCTTATGGACAGAGGAGCCTGGTGGGCTACAGTGGAGAGGGTTGCAAACAGTCGGACACGACTGAAGTGATTTAGCACATATACATGCTAAGCATATATGTTATGTGTGTATGATCATGTCATCTGCAGATCATGACAGTTTTAGTTTTTACTTCTTCCTTTCCAGTTTGTATACCTTTTATTTTTCTTGCCTAAGTGCTCTGGCTAGAACTTCCAATACTAGAATAAGAGTGGTGAGAATGAGTATCCTTATCTTATTTCTGATCTTAAGGGAAAACTTCAGCTTTTTGTTATTAAGTTTGATGTTAGCTGTGGGCTTGTTATACATGGCCTTTATTATACTGAGGTATGGTTTCCTCTAAATCCACTTTGTTAAGTTTTTTAATCATTAGATATTGAATTCTGACAATGCCTTTTCTGCATCTATCAATGATTATATGACTTTTATTCTTCATTGTGTTAATGTGGTATATCACATTGATTTTGTGAGTGTTGAACCATCCTTTAATTACTAAATCCCACTTGATAGTGGTGTTGAATTTGGTTTGCTAATGTTTTGTTGAGAATGTGTGCACTGATGTTCATCAGGGGTATTGGCCTATAATTTTCTTTCCCTGTGGCATCCTTGTCTGATTTTGGTATCAGGGTGATGGAGACCTCATAGGATGAGTTTGGAGATGTTCCTTCCTCTGCAACTTTCAGGAATAGTTTCAGAAGGATAGACATTAACTCTTCACTTGTAATTTGATTACTATAAGTGCCATGTTTGACCCTAATTGTAAAGGACACATTTCCTTGTTCTTTTTTTGTGTGTGTATCTATTTTAGATTTTTGGTTTGCTGTTACCATGAGGCTTTTGTGCAGCAGTCTCTCTCTGAGAGAGAGATGATGTATATGTGTATGTGTCTCTCTCTATATATATTTATAATACACATACGTATACATATATTGAATGTTTTAAGTTGCTGATCTTTTAATTTCAAATGAATTTAAAAGCCCTGCATTTTCACTCTACTCCCCTCATGATTACTGTTCCTGATGTCATATTTTATATCTGATTGTTTTATGTATCCCTTAAGTGCTTGTGGATAGAGATGATTTTACCATTTTGTCTTTTAATTTGCCTACTGGTTTTGTGTGTGGATGATTTCCTACCTTTACTGTATGTTTGCTTTACTGGTGAACTTTTTCATTTTGTAGTTTCCTGTTTCTAGTTGTGGCCTTTTCTTTTTTGCCTAGAGAAGTTCCTTGAACATTTGTTGTAAAGCTGGTTTGGTGGTGCTGAAGTCTGCTAGATTTTGATGCCTATAAAGCTTTTGATCTCTTCAGCAGGTCTGAATCAGAGCCTTGCTGGTAGAGTATTCTTGTAGGTTTTTCCCCTTTCATCACTTTAAATAGATGGTGCCACTCCCTTCTGGTCTGCAGAATTTCTGCTAAAAAATAAGCTGAGTTTTATGGCAGTTCCCATGTATACTGTTTGCTGCTTTTCCCTTGCTGCATTTAACATTCTCTCTTTTTTTCATTTTAATTACAATGTGTCTTAATGTGTTCTTTTAGGATTAATCCTGAATGGGACACTCTGTGCTTCCTGGATTTGGATGACTATTTCCTTTCCTGTGTCATGAAAGTTTTCAGCGATTTTGTCTTCGGATGTGTTCTTGACAACTTTCTCCTTCTTGGACCCCTGTAATGTGAATATTATTTTGCTTGATGTTACCCCAGGGGTCTCTTAAACTGTTCTCATTTCTTTTCATTCTTTTTTTCTGATCCACAGCAATGATTTTCACTATTCTGCCTTCCAGCTTGCTGGTTTGTTCTTCTGTGTATTTTAGTCTCCTGGTGAATTTTTAATTTTAGTTATTGTATTGTTTATGTCTGTTTGGTTGTTCTTCATATTTTCTAACTCTTAAAAAAAAAAAAAACAATCTCCTGGGAATTCTATGGTAATCCAGTGATTAGGATTCTGTGTTCTTGTTACTGAGAGCCTGGGTTTAATCACTTGTTGGGGAACTAAAACCCCACAGTCCACATGGTGTAGCTAAATAAAACAAAACAAACAAACAAACAAAAAACCCTAAAGGAAAAAAAAACACAAACCTTCTCTCTTCTTGCTGTGTGCATCCATTCTTCCTCCAAGTCTTTGACCATCTTTATGATCATTACTCTGAACTCTTTCTTGGAAAGGTTGCTTGACTTTACTTAGTTTCTCTTCCAGAATTGCTTCATCTGAAATGTATTCCTATGCTGATTCACTTTGTCTGAGTTGCCATAGGTATTTTCATGTATTTGGTAAGTTACTTATGTTTCTCTACTTTGGAGAAGTGGCCCTCTGTAGGAGACACCCTATGCACCCCAGCAGTGCTCTCCTTTCTAGTCACCCAAGGTATATGCTCTGGGAATTCCCCCTAGGAGAGCTGTGTGGGTCCTTCAGTTGTGGTGGGCTTATGATGTGAGTGATCTGATAGGCTTGGTTGGCCCCTCAGTTCAGTTCATTTCAGTTCAGGCGCTCAATCGTGTCTGACTCTTTGTGACCCCATGAACCACACATGCCAGGCCTCCCTGTCCATCACCAGCTCCTGGAGTCCACCCAAACCCATCTCCATCGAGTTGGTGATGCCATCCAACCATCTCATCCTCTGTCGTCCCCTTCTCCTCCTGCCCCCAATCCCTCCCAGCATCAGAGTCTTTTCCAATGAGTCAGCTCTTAGATGAGGTGGCCAAAATATTGGAGTCTCAGCTTCAACATCAGTCCTTCCAATGAATACCCAGGATTGATCTCCTTTAGGATGGACTCTTGGATTTCCTTGCAGTCCAAGGGACTCTCAAGAGTCTTCTCCAACACCACAGTTCAAAAGCATCAATTCTTTGGCGCTCAGCTTTCTTTATAGTCCAACTCTCACATCCATACATGACCACTGGAAAAACCATAGCCTTGGCCAGACAGAACTTTGTTGGCAAAGTAATGTCTCTGCTTTTTAATATGCTGTCTAGGTTGGTCATAACTTTCCTTCCAAGGAGTAAGCATCTTTTAATTTCATGGCTGCTGTCACCATCTGCAGTGACAGAAAGTCAGCCACTGTTTCCCCATCTGTTTCCCATGAAGTGATGGGACCAGATGCCATGATCTTCATTTTATGAATGTTGAGCTTTACGCCAACTTTTTCACTCTCCTCTTTCACTTTCATCAAGAGGCTCTTTAGTTCTTCTTCACTTTCTGCCTAATGGTGGTATCATCTGCATATATGGGATTATTGATATTTCTCCCAGCAATCTTGATTCCAGCTGTGCTTCCTCCAGCCCAGCATTTCTCATGATGTCCTCTGCATATAAGTTAAATAAGCAGGGTGACAATATGCAGCCTTGATGTACTCCTTTTCCTACTTGGAACCAGTCTGCTGTTCCATGTCCAGTTCTAACTGTTGCTTCCTGACCTGCATACAGATTTCTCAGGTTGGCCCCTAGTCCAGTTGATTGCCAAGACCTTCCCTGAAGAGGTGCTGCTGGCTCTGTTTAGTGGGGTCTGGTCATGAGGTGCCTGGGTGGAGAGCTCTGGGGACCGTAGTGCTAGCTAACTGGCATGCAGAGTCAGGGTCCCAAAGAATCTGGGGCTGTTGCCCACTCCCCCTGGCAGGTGAAGCCAGATCCTGGGATTAGTGCCAGACTACTGTAATCGAGATGGCAGAGTAGAAGGACATATGCCCATCTTCTCCTTCAAGAACTCCAAAATTACAACTCGCCACTGAACAACCATCGACAGAAGATAGTTGGATGCCACCATAAGAGGATACCCCACATCCAAGGGCAAAGGAGAAGCCCCAGAAAGATAGTAGAAGGGGCAAAATCGCATTTACACTCAAACTCCATACCTGTCAGAGATGCTTAGAGGGCTCAAACAAAACCTTGTATGCACCAGGACACAGAGACTCCACATAAACTGAGCCAGGCCTGCCTTTGGGTGTCTCCTGTGAAGGTACGGGTCAGCAGGGACCTGCCACAGGGGCTCTTGGTGCAGCAGACCTGGGTGTGGCATCAGCCCTCTTGGAGGAGGTCACCATTAATGCCACCATGGAGCTGCCAGAACTCACACAGGACTGGAAAAACAGACTCTTGGAGGGCACAAACAGAACCTTACGGGCACCAGGACCCAGGAGGAAGGAGCAGTGACCCCACAAGAGACTGACCTAGACGTGCCTGTGAGTGTCCAGAAATCTATGGCGAAGGCGTGGGTCAGCCTGCTGCAGGATCGGGGGCACTGAGTGTGGCAGTGCGTGCAGGGGACCTTTGGAAGGAGGTCACCATTATCTTCATCACCTCCACCATAGTTTGGTCTCAAGTCAAGCAACAGGGAGAGGACACAACCCTGCTCATTAATAGAAAACTGGATTAAAGATTTACTGAGCATGGCCCCATCCATCAGAACAAGACTCAGTTTCCCCAACACTCAGTCTCTCCCATCAGGAAGCTTCCATAAGCTTCTTATCTTTATCCGTCAGAGGGCAGACAGAATGAAAACCACAACCATAGATAACTAATCAGACTGATCACATGGAACACAGCCTTGTCTAGCTCAATGAAACTATGAGCCATGCCGTGTTGGGCCACCCAAGACAGACAGGTCATGGTGGAGAGTTCTGACCAAACGTGATCCACTGAAGAGGGGAATGGGAAGCCACTTCAGCATTCTTGCCTTGAGAACCCCATGAACAGTATGAAAAGGCAAAAAGATAGGACACTGAAAAGATGAACTCCCCATGTTGGTACATGTCCAATATGCTACTGGAGAAGAGTGGAGAAATAACTCCAGAAAGAATGAAGAGATGGAGCCAAAGCAAAAACAAAACCCATTTGCGGATGTGACTGGTGATGGAAGTAAAGTTCAGTGCTGTAAAGAGCAATATTGCATAGGAACCTGGAATGTTAGGGCCATGAATCAAGGTAAACTGTAAGTGGTCAAACAGGAGATGACAAGAGTGAACATCAACATTTTAGGAATCAGTGAACTAAAATGGACTGGAATGGGTGAATTTAACTCAGATGACCATTATCTCTACTACTGTGGGCAAGAATACCTTAGAAGAAATGGAGTAGCCATCATAGTCAAAAAAGAGCCCNNCCATGAATCAAGGTAAACTGTAAGTGGTCAAACAGGAGATGACAAGAGTGAACATCAACATTTTAGGAATCAGTGAACTAAAATGGACTGGAATGGGTGAATTTAACTCAGATGACCATTATCTCTACTACTGTGGGCAAGAATACCTTAGAAGAAATGGAGTAGCCATCATAGTCAAAAAAGAGCCCGAAATACAGTACTTGGACACAGTCTAAAAAATGACAGAATGATCTCTGTTCATTTCCAAGGCAAACCATTCAATATCACAATAATCCAAGTCTATGACCCAGGATGAGATGGCTGGATGGCATCACGGACACGACGGACGTGAGTCTGAGTGAACTCCGGGAGATGTTGATGGACAGGGAGGCCTGGTATGCTGCGATTCATGGGGTCGCAAAGAGTCAGACATGACTGAGCAACTGAACTGAACTGAACTGAACTGATGCCCCAACCAGTAATACTGAAGAAGCTGAAGTTGAACAGTTCTATGAAGACCTACAAGATCTTCTAGAAGTAACACTCAAAAAAGATGTCCTTTTCATTATAGGGGACTGGAATGCAAAAGTAGGAAGTAAAGAAACACTTGGGGTAACAGGCAAATTCGGCCTTGGAGCACAAAAGGAACCCAGGCAAAGGTTAACAGAGTTTTGCCAAGAGAATGCACTGGTCATAGCAAACGCCCTCTTCCAACAACACAAGACTCTACACATGGACATCACCAGATGGTCAGTACCGACATCAGGTTGATTATATTCTTTGCAGCCAAAGATGGAGAGGCTCTATGCAGTCAGTTGTATAGACAGGGAACTTACTGTGGTTCAGATCATGAACTCCTTATAGCCAAATTCAGACTTAAATTGAAGAAAGTTAGGGAAAGCCACTAGACCATTCAGGTAAGACCTAAATCAAATCCCTTACGATTATACAATGGAAGTGACAAATAGATTGAAAGGATTAGATCTGATAGATAGACAGAGTGCCTGAAAAACTATGGATGGAGGTTTGTGACACTATACAGGAGGCAGTGATCAAGACCATGCCCATGGAAAAGAAATGCAAAAAGGCAAAATGGTTGTCTGAGGAGGCTTTAGAAATAGCTGAGAAAAGGAGTGAAAGGCAAAGGAGGAAAAAAACGATATACCCATTTGAATGCAGAGTTCCAAAGAATAGCAAGGAGAGATAAGAAAGCTTTCCTCAGTGATCAATGCAAAGAAATAGAGGAAAACAACAGAATGGGAAAGACTAGAGGCCTCTTTAAGAAAATGAGAGATACAAAGGGAACATTTCATGCAAACATGGGAACAATAAAGGACAGAAATGGTATGGACCTAACAGAAGCAGAAGATATTAAGAAGAGGTGGCAAGAATACACAAAAGAACTATACAAAAAAGATCTTCATGACCCAGATGACCATGATGGTGTGATCACTCACCTAGAGCCAGACATCCTGGAATGTGAAGTCAAGTGGGCCTTAGGAAGCATCACAAAGAGCAAAGCTAGTGGAGGTGATGGAATTCCATTTGAGCTATTTCAGAATCTACAATGATGCTGTGAAAGTGCTATACTCAATAAGCCAGCAAATTTGGAAAACTCAGCAGTGGCCACAGGACTGGAAAAGGTCAGTTTTCATTCCAATCCCAAAGAAAAGCAATGCCAAAGAATGTTCAAGTGAAAGTAAAAGTGAAATCGCTCAGTCGTGTCTGACTCTTTGTGACCCCATGGTCTGTAGCCTACCAGGCTCCTCCGTCCATGGGATTTTCCAGGCAGAGGTACTGGAGAGGGTTGCCATTTCCTTCTACAGAGGATCTTCCTGACCCAGGGATCGAACCCAGGTCTACCTGCATTGCAGGCAGACTCTTTACCCTCTGAGCCACTAGGGAAGCTCAAGAATGTTCAAACTACTGCACAATTGCACTCGTCTCGCATTCTAGCATAGTAATGCTCAAAATTCTCTAAGCCAGGCTTCAACAGTAAGTGAACTGAGAACTTCCAGATGTTCAAGCTGGATTTAGAAAAGGCAGACGAACCAGAGATCAAATTGCCAACATCTGATGGATCATCGAAAAAGCAAGAGAGTTCCAGAAAAACATCTACTTCTGCTTTACTGACTGTGCCAAAGCCTTTGACTGTGTGGATCACAACAGACTGTGGAAAATTGTTAAAGAGATGGGAATACCAGAACACCTTACCTGCCTCCTGAGAAATCTGTATGCAGGTCAAGAAACAACAGTTAGAACTGGACATGGAACAATAGACTGATTCCAAATCGGGAAAGGAATACGTCAAGGCTGTATATTGTCACCCTGCTTATTTAACTTACATGCAGAGTACATCATGAGAAACGCTGGGCTGGATGAAGCACAAGCTGGAATCAAGATTAAAGGAGAAATATCAGTAACCTCACACAGATGACACCACCCTTATGGCAGAAAGTGAAGACGAACTAAAGAGCCTCTTGATGAAAGTGAAAGAGGAGAGTGAAAAAGTAGGCTTAAAACACAACACTCAGAAAATTAAGATCATGGCATCTGGTCCCATCACTTCATGGCAAATAGATGGGCAAACAATGGAAACAGTGACAGCCTTTTTTTTTTTGGCTCCAAACTCACTGCAGATGGTGACTGCAGCCATGAAATGAAAAGACGTTTACTCCTTGGAAGGAAAGCTGTGACCAACCTAGACAGCATATTATAAATCAGAATCATTACTTTGTCAACAAAGGTGCATCTAGTCAAAACTATGGTTGTTCCAATATGTATGGACATAAAGAAAGCTCAGCGCTGAAGAATTGATGCTTTTGAACTGTGGTGTTGGAGAAGGCTCTTGAGAGTCCCTTGGACTGCAAGGAGATCCAACCAGTCAATCCTAAATGAAATCAGTCCTTAGTATTCATTGGAAGGACTGAAGCTGAAACTCCAGTACTTTGGCCATGGGATGCGAAGCACTGACTCATTGGGAAAGACCCTGATGCTGGGAAAGATTGAACGTGGGAGGAGAAGGGGACAAAAGAGGATGAGATGGCTGGATGGCATTACCAACTCAATGGGGACTAGTTTGAGTCAACTCTGGGAGTTGGTGATGGACAGGGAGGCCTGGCATGCTGCAGTCCATGAAGTCACAAAGAGTCAGACACGACTGAGCGACTGAACTGAATGTACTCGTTTCCATTTTTATAATTGTTTTCTGATGGTTTTGCAGTTCTTTTGTTCCTTTTTATTTTGCTCTCTTTCATGATCTGATTTTCTGTAGTGCCCGCATGTTTTTAATGTCACAATCTACATCTTGTTATCTTGTTTATCTCTTAACTAATTATTGTACTTATTATTTTTACTACTTCTGACTTAATTTTCATACTAATTTCTACCACCTTTACAACATTAAATTATTCTGAATTTTCTCTTAATATGTATTCACCTTTGTGAGATTTATACTCTGATTTTTTTGGTCAGACTTAAAAGTTCTCATTCAGTTCAGGTTGAAGAAGTCCTATTATCATTTCTTATAAGGCTGGTCCATCTTTGCATGAAATGTTCCCTTGGTATCTCTAATTTTCTTGAAGAGATCTCTAGTCTTTCCCATTCTATTATTTTCCTCTATTTCTTTGCATTGCTTACTAAGGAAGGCTTTCTTATCTCTCCTTGCTATTTTTTGGAACTCTGCATTCAAATGGGTATATCTTTCCTTTTCTCTTTTGCTTTTGGCTTCCCTTCTTTTCACAGCTATTTGTAAGGTCTCCTCAGAAAGCCATTTTGCTTTTTTGCATTTCTTTTTCTTGGGGATGGTCTTGATTCCTGTCTCCTGTACAATGTCACGTACCTCCATCCATAGTTCATCAGGCACTCTGTCTATCAGATCTAGTCCCTTAAATCTATTTCTCACTTCCACTGTATAGTCATAAGGGATTTGATTTAGGTCATACCTGAATGTTCTAGTGGTTTTCCCTACTTTCTTCAATTTAAGTCTGAATTTGGCAATAAGAAATTCATGGTCCGAGCCACAGTCAGCTCCCGGTCTTGTTTTTGCTGACTGTATAGAGCTTCTACATCTTTGGCTGCAAAGAATATAATCAATCTGATTTCGGTGTTGACCATCTGGTGATATCCATGTGTAGAGTCTTCTCTTGTGTTGTTGGAAAAGGGTGTTTGTTATGACCAGTGTGTTCTCTTGGCAGAACTCTATTAGACTTTGCCCTGCTTCATTCTGTACTCCAAGGCCAAATTTTCTTGATACTCCAGGTGTTTCTTAACTTCCTACTTTTGCATTCCAGTCCCCTATAATGAAAAGGACATCTTTTTGGGTGTTAGTTCTAGAAGGTCTTCGTAGAACTGTTCAACTTCAGCTTCTTCAGTGTTACTGGTTGGAGCATAGACTTGGATTATTGTGATATTGAATGGTTTGCCTTGGAAATGAACAGAGATCACACTGTTGTTTTTGAGATTGCATCCAAGTACTTCATTTCAGACTCTTTTGTTGACTATGATGGCTACTCCATTTCTTCTAAAGGATTCCTGACCACAGTAGTAGATATAATTAATGGTCATCTGAGTTAAATTCACCCATTCCAGTCCAGTTCACTGACTCCATTTCATGCAAAGATGGGCTCAATAAAGGACAGAAATGGTAGGGACCTAACAGAAGCAGACGATATTAAGAAGAGGTGGCAAGAATACACAAAAGAACTATACAAAAAAGATCTTCACGACCCAGATAATCACCATGGTGTGATCACTCACCTAGAGCCAGACATCCTGGAATGTGAAGTCAAGTGGGCCTTAGGAAGTATCACTATGAACAAAGCTAGTGGAGGTGATGGCATTCCAGTGGAGCTATTTCAAATCCTGAAAGATGATGCTGTGAAAGTGCTGCACTCAGTGTGCCAGCAAATTTGGAAAACTCACCAGTGGCCACAGGACTGGAAAAGGTCAGTTTTCATTCCAATCCCAGAGAAAGGCAATGCCAAAGAATGCTCAAACTACCACACAATTGGACTCATCTCACATGCTAGTAAAGTAATACTTAAAATTCTCCAAGCCAGGCCTCAGCAATACATGAACTGTGAACTTCCAGATGTTCAAGCTGGATATAGAAAAGGCAGAGGAACCAGAGATCAAATTGCCATCATCCGATGGATCATCGAAAAAGGAAGAGAGTTCCAGAAAAACATCTATTTCTGCTTTATTGACTATGCCAAAGCCTTTGACTGTGTGGATCACAATAAACTGTGGAAAATTCTGAAAGAGATGGGAATACCAGAGCACCTGACCTGCCTCTTGAGAAACCTATATGTAGGTCAGGAAGCAACAGTTAGAACTGGACATGGAACAACAGACTGGTTCCAAATAGGAAAAGGAGTACATCAAGGCTGTATATTGTCACCTTGCTTATTTAACTTATATGCAGAGTACATCATGAGAAACACTGGGCTGGAAGAAGCATAAGCTGGAATCAAGATTGCTGGGAGAAATATCAATAATCTCAGATATGCAGATGACACCACTCTTATGGCAGAAAGTGAAGAGGAACTAAAAAGCCTCTTGATGAAAGTGAAGGAGGAGAGTGAAGAAGTTGGCTTAAAGCTCAACATTCAGAAAACTAAGATCATGGCATCCGATCCCATCACTTCATGGGAAATAGATGGGGAAACAGTGGAAACAGTGGCTGACTTTATTTTTCTGGGCTCCAAGATTGCTGGAGATGGTGATTGTAGCCATGAAATTAAAAGACACTTACTCCTTGGAAGGAAAGTTATGACCAACCTAGACAGCATATTAAAAAGCCAACAAAGGTCCATTTAGTCAAGGCTATGGTTTTTCCTGTGGTCATGTATGGATGTGAGAGTTGGACTGTGAAGGAAGCTGAGCACTGAAGAATTGGTGCTTTTCAACTGTGGTGTTGGAGAAGACTCTGGAGGTCCCTTGGACTGCAAGGAGATCCAACCAGTCCATTCTAAAGGAGATCAGTCCTGGGTGTTCATTGGAAGGACTGATGGTAAAGCTGAAACTCCAATACTTTGGCCATCTGATGTGAAGAGCTGATTCATTTGAAAAGACCATGATGCTAGGAACGATTGAGGGCAGGAGGAGAAGGGCACAACAGAGGATGAGAAGGTTGGATGGCATCACTGACTCGATGGACATGGGTTTGGGTAGACTCTGGGAGTTGGTGATGGACAGGGAGGCCTGGCGTGCTGTGATTCATGGGGTCACAAAGAATCAGACATGACTGAACGACTGAACTGACTGAACTGATAAGGCTTGCCTAGTGGTTATGAACTTTAAAATTTTTTCTGTCTGGAAAACTTTATTTCTCCTTCGACTCTGAATGATAATCTAGTTGGGTGGAGTATTCTTGATTGAAAAATTTTTTTCTTTTCAGCATTGTAAATATATTGTGCCAGGTCTTCTGGCCTACAAAGTGTCTACTGAGAAGTCTGATAGTCTTTCTGGGGTTCTTTTGAGTGTAATAAATTGTCCTATTGCTGCTTTTGATTGTCTCCTTGTCTTTAACTTTTGACATTGTAGTTACATATCTTAGTGTAGGTCTCTTTGGATTCATCTTATTTTCAGCTTTATGGGCTTATTGAATCTGGATGTCTGTTCCCTTTCTCCAGCGTAGGGAAGTTTTTGGGAAGTCATTATTTATTTAGGTAAGTTTTTCTGCCTCCTTTTGTCTTCTGGGATCTCTATAGTATGAATGTTGGTCTGCTTGATGTCATCCCACAAGTATATTTAGCTACTTTCATTAAAAAATTCTTTTTCTGCTGTGATTGTATGAGTTCTACCGACCTGTTGATCTCTTTCTTTGCCTCATTTAGTTGACTGCTGAGTGCCTCTAGTGTATTTTTCAGTCCAGTTATTGTATTCCAGCTCATCAACGTCCGTTTGGTACGTTTTTATGTTCTTCCATTTCTGTGCTGTCATTCTCACTGTGTTCAAACGTTCTTTTTCTACATTCTGTGAGCATCTTTATGAACAATTTAAAAAACTACTGGGTAAATCACATCTCATTTCATTAAGAGTTTTTCCCCCTAAAATTCTATCTTGTTCTTTCATTTGGAACATTCCTCTATTTCTTCAGTTTTCTTGATTCTGTGTTGGCTGCTTTATCTTATATGTAAAAACCAACTCTTTTAAAAAGTTTAATTGAAGTATAGTTAATTTATAATGTATTAATTTATGCTGTACAGTCAAGTGATTCAGTTACATATATATCAGTTCAGTTCAGTTCAGTCGCTCAGTCGTGTCCGACTCTTGGCGACCCCATGAATCGCAGCATGCCAGGTCTCCCTGTCCATCACCATCTCCCAGAGTTCACTCAGACTCACGTCCATCTAGTCCGTGATGCCATCCAGCCACCTCATCCTCGGCCGTCCCCTTCTCCTCCTGCCCCCAATCTCTCCCAGCATCAGAGTCTTTTCCAATGAGTCAACTCTTCGCATGAGGTGGCCAAAGTACTGGAGCTTCAGCTTTAGCATCATTCCTTCCAAAGAAATCCCAGGGTTATAGACATGTATATACACACACAGATATATTCTTTTTTATATTCTTTTCCATTATGGCTTATCACAGGACATTGAATATAATTCTCTGTGTCATATAGTAGGATCTTGTTTATACATTTTTTAAATAACAGTTTGTATAAAATAGCCAGGCTTTGCTGGTGGCTCAGTGGTAAAGAATCTGCCTGCAATGGAGAGACACAGGTTTGATCTCTGGGTTAGGAAGATGCCCTGGAAGAGGGCATGGAAACCCATGCCAGTACTATTACCTGAAGAATCCCATGGACAGAGAAGCCTGGCAGGCTGCAGTCCATGACATAGCAGGAGTTGAACAAGACTAAAATAGCTGCATCAGTACCATTTTCTAGGTTTTATATATATAAACACACACACACATGTACATGTATTAAAATTTTTTTTTCTTTCTGACTTACATAAAAACAGCCACCTCCTCAGTCTTGAAGGCATGACCTCTTGTGGAACATGAACCTCCTTGTTCACCACTGCTCTAGCTCTTGCTTGTCTCTCAAACTTCTGTGATTGTCCACACAACCTATTTTAGACTCCCAGGCATTGATGGTGTGCCAAGACCTGTCAGTGTCCCAAAGCAGAGGTTCTTAGTCACTGCCTAGTTTCAAGCTAATTGGAAACCAGACTCCCAGGTAGCAACTTTTAAAGTATGCAAATATGTCTATTTTTGTGGGAACACAAGTGTTAAGTCCTGCTGGCCACCAGAGCCAGGTAATACAGAGGTGCCCCTGGTGGCAGCTATAAGAATTGGGGCACAAAAGTGTGTGCACTCTCCTTTCTGGGAGCTGCTGGTGAGTTGGAGAGTGGCATAGGAGGAGAATGCAAAGATGTCAGCTTCCAGCCTCCATCTCTGGAGAGTACTCTGGTAGGTCCTTAGAATTACGTTAAATTAGATGCTTGCCCCTTGGACCAAGGCTTTAATATAACCAAATGAACTCCTTTCATGTAAAATCTAGACTCCTCACAATTGGCTGCCTCTCTGCTGGCCCCTGGGGTGGGTGAGTCTGAATGTGCTAACCCTTTAAGAGTTGTTTCCCAGTCCTTTGTAACCTGGCAGGTTTTATGGTTGCAGCCCCACTGGTATTAAAAACTTAATGTTTAGTGGGGAGCTTGTGTCTCTCAGATGCAGGTTTTAAAATCTGGGTGCCCAGTGTGGGGTTGAAACTCTTTGCTCTTCTGAGAGCTCTAATTTTTGAGTCCCCTCCTGAATTGTGTGTTACAAAGCCAAGGTTGTTTTTAAGCCTGTCCTACCCACTTCAGTGGAAACACTGTCAGACTATCTTTTTGGGCTCCAAAATCACTCCAGATGGTGACTGCAGCCATGAAATTAGAAGACACTTACTCCTTGGAAGAAAAGTTATGACCAACCTAGATAGCATATTGAAAAGCAGAGACATTACTTTGCTGACTAAGGTCCGTCTAGTCAAGGCTATGGTTTTTCCAGTGGTCATGTATGGATGTGAGAGTTGGGCTGTGAAGAAAGCTGAGCGCCAAGGAATTGATGCTTTCAAACTGTGGTGTTGGAGAAGACTCCTGAGAGTCCCTTGGACTGCAAGGAGATCTAACCAGTCCATTCTGAAGGAGATCAGACCTGGGATTTCTTTGGAGGGAATGATGCTAAAGCTGAAACTCTAGTACTTTGGCCACCTCATGCGAAGAGTTGACTCATTGGAAAAGACTCTGATGCTGGGAGGGATTGGGGGCAGGAGGAGAAGGGGACGAGAGAGGATGAGATGGCTGGATGGCATCACGGACTCGATGGATGTGAGTCTGAGTGAACTCCGGGAGTTGGTGATGGACAGGGAGGCCTGGTGTGCTGCGATTCATGGGGTCGCCAAGAGTCGGACAAGACTGAGCGACTGAACTGAGCAGAATCCACTTTAGTGGGGCTTCCCTGGTGGCTCAGTGATAAAGAATCTGCCTACCAAAGCAGGAGATATAGGTTTGAACCCTGGGTGGGGAAGATCCCCTGGAGAATGAAAGGGCAACTCCCTCCAGTATTCTTGCCTGGAGAATCCCATGGACAGAGGAGCCTGGTGGGCTACAGTGCATGGCGTTGCAAAGAGTTGGACACGACTTAGCGAATGAACAACAACCTTCTTCAGTGTGGGTTTTTCCCCATCGTTTCCTCATCTGTAGGAATTGCTTGCTAGTTCTTGCCCTGCCCCACTCCAGAGGAAGTTGTTTATATGTAGCTATAAATTTAGTGTGTCTGAGGGAGGAGGTGAGTTTAGGATCTTCCCATGTCAAATTTGTCCTAGAATTTTCAAATACTAGTCTTTGAGATCTTTCCAGGGCTCCAGCTAAAATTACTACACTTTAAAAAAACATCCTGTAACTCTAATCACGTTATACCTTTGTTTATAGTAATTAAAGAATCTGCCTGCAATGCGGGAGACCTGGGTTCAATCCCTGGGTTGGGAAGATCTGCTGGAGAAGGGAAAGTACTCACTCCAGTATTCTGGCAACTTTCACTTTCATAGTAACTAGGGTAAAAAGTTTATGGAATTGGGCATGTTTTCTTGCTTAAAAAATGTCACTTAAAATGTTGGTTGGTGATCAAAATAAAATAAAATATAAATTTTGATTCTTATTAAAATCTGAGAATGTAAGAATTCAAAAAGTGTTGACTTCATTCTGTTTGTGGAATAAACTTTATTTTAAATAAACAAAAAAAAGTTTATTTTCCATACTGGATTATAGGAGTAAAGATGGTGTTGTGTTCATTTTTGTGGCCCCTTTAAGGACTAATGGAATGTTTGGAATTTGTTAGGTTCTTGAAGGTTCTTGAAATACATATAAAATATTGAAAGGAAGGAAAGGAAGGGAAATAAATGTGTGTAAAATATTCAAAGAAAGGAAGAAAATAAACATATTTGTGCACATACACACATATGTTATCTTGTTTATCCTTAAGGCATACATTTATATTTAGAGAAATATATTTGCATCGATAGTTTGATGCATTGAACCAGGAACTTCTGATGTTAGATAAGATGGTAAGCTAAGAATGGCTGCTGGCTCTTTCTCATGCGCAACAATTCTGGAGATGCCAGAAAGGAGATATCCAGAATGTGGAATATAAGAGAAGAATTTCAACCTGATTAAGAACATCAACCACAAATCTATGGCAAATATCACATTTAACAGAACTTAAATGGGATATTATCTAGGCCTGTATTTGTTATATGTACATGAAACCCAGACAACAGTGGTATAAACATACAAATGTTGGGTTTTTCTTAATAATAAACAGGAAGTCCGGAGGTGGGCAGCACAGCCCTGTCCATGGCCTAAAAGCTTCAGTGCTCTAGGCCCCTCTAATGCCCCTCAATCGCTCACATTCAGCTTTTGTTCTCATGCTAAGGTGGTTTCTACCTCTGGCTCTAGGCAAGAAGAAGAAGAGAAAAGGGTAGAGAGATGTGGACCAAGCCAGCTGGGCTCTCTACAAGCTCACCAGGCATGTCCTCCTAACATCCCATTGTCTTGGACTGCATTACACAACCACCTTTAGTTACAAAAGCAGTTGCATTTTGCCTCCATTAACAAAATTGGTTTCTGGTAAAAGGCAAAAAAACACATAGACTTGAAATTGGGTTGACAACTGGTGGTATCTGCTTGTGTCTTCACTTTAAGTAGAGAAAAACATGGTGATCCCCCCTATGACCACTACTTTCGAATGAATGCTTAATTCTTGGCCATTGCAAAAAGAACAAAAATAGATGTGATATGTAACTGTCAGAGTTCTGTCACATACTTCAGAAAGTGTTTCTAGCTGGTTTTAAAAGAAAATAACTTATTAAGCAATGTTAAGTAGCTTGTGCTTAGTTACTCAGTAGTGTCTGACTCTTTGTGACCCCATGAACAGTAGCCCACAGGCTCCTCTGTCCATGAGATTTTTCAGGCAAGAATACTGGAGTGCGTTGCCAGTTCCTTCTTCACGGGATCTTCCTGACCCAAGAATTGAACAAGGGTCTCCTGAATTGCAAGCGGATTCCTTACTGCTGAGCCACCAGGGAAGCCCATATAATATAAAAAAAATTAATCTAAAAAAATATAAAAATAATTATGGAAAAATTGTATGGCTTGATTAGCGAATATTAAGAACACCTGAATAAATGAAGCAACATACCATGCTCATAATGAGATAATTTAACTTTTTTTTTTAGATCAATCGCTTTATTGGAAGATGAGAGAAGGGGAGGTTGGGAGGGAAGCTCAAGAGGACAGGGGGATATAGTTATACATATAGCAAATTCACTTCTTTGTATAGCAGAGGCTACCACGACATTGTAAAGCGATTATACTCCAATAAAAAAAAATAACAAGAGCAGATCCCCTTTCTTCCCACAGTTCTAATGGTGTAGGACTCAAACTCAGAGGATCCAGGTGTCCTGTGGGTAGAAGACAGGTCAGGGGTCAGATACCAGAATTTAGAACACGCCAGCAGCCGCAGGCAGCCCAGAGCAGAGGTGCGTGTCAGAGCCTGGGTTTCCCTCCCCCACAAGGAGGAGGAAACAGTGAGCTGAGGCCCTGGTGGCTCTGGGCAAGGAATCTCACCTGTGACCAAAGTCACAGGTAATTTTCAACCAATGCCAATGAGATGATTTAACACTTTAAAGATTTAATTCCTCCAAAATTAATCTGTAAGTGCTGTGTGATTTGAAAAACAATTCCAGAAGGATTTTTTGGAGGTAAATCAATAAAATANTTTTTTTTTTCTGTCCGTATTTCCAGATGACTGGTGCTAAGTCGTAACACCCCCTTGAGCAATTCAGAAAAAGACATCCTGTTCTCTAGGTGAATGCAACCCTGCACCAGGGTGTATGGCTTTTGACAGGCAGAGAACAGCTAGATTTCAGATCTCACTTGCCCCTAGGGGAGGTACATTATGCATCGAAGAACTCATACAACCATATGTTGTAGTTCTGAAGTATCGAGATTTATTTTATATCTATATTTTATAAATCTGAGATCATACTATTTGATAAACTATATTTGGATAGGATAGAATTTTAGTTCATTCCTATTTATCAGTTAAATTATTTCCAAAGTTTTGATATTATAAAATCTTGCTAGTATGACAATACTTTTTTTCCCTTCAAGAAAACTGTGTTTGTATTCTTACCAACAACGTACAAACTTGTTGACCACTCTGCAACACTGCATATTAGTAAATTTTAAATCTTTTGGAGACTATAAATTATGTGTTCACCTTATTAATATTGAAGTTTGGTATATGTGGCCATTTGTTTTTCTTTTTCCTGTTACTTGCTGTACATTTGATATGACAATACTTGCACATGAATCTTTGTGTTTAGAATTATGTCTATGATAAAGTCCCTAGAAATTGCCTTGAAAACTAAATTAATGAGTGCTTATTATTATGTGCCTTAGACTGTACTTAGGAAAATGTAAAGAGATAGAGATGTACAATTCTCATTCCAAACCAATGATCTAGGTACTGTGATTGTTATTTTTAGAGAGAAAGTTGAGGCACAACAAGAAATGAATGAGTACTTATTAAAGTTATCTGATGCAGGTCACAAAGCTGGGAAGCAGTCGAGCTGGGTTTGGACATGACTGTCAGCTGCATCTGCTCCAGAGCCCCTAACATGCGATGGTGATTTGCTTTAAAAGAGAAGACAGATGGTTTTGAGAAGAGTTTTAATAATTAATAAGCCTCATATCATCAGTGGAGTAGACTCTGACCACTTGACAAATTTCCTTAGGAGAAAAGATCATTCAAAAGCAAAGTGTTTTTATTAAGATATTTGATAGAAAAAAGAATTTGATGGGTTGATTAATATTCTAATAGGATATACATTGTTCACTTTTGAGTTCCTTTTAAGGAAAACAACTTTAGAAAGTAATTTAAATTTAGATTTAATTTGACTGCAAATGATAATGTCTTCATCCTTTTTTTAGTTTCCAGGGTTTCTGGGTCAATGAAGGGATCATTTTGATGTCCTCATCTCAGAGTGCTCACTTCTCTATGCTACACCTAAACTTCTGTTTTTTGTTAGAGGTGATATGCTTTGCCCACTTCCTCAACGAGATGTGAGGATATGGACCACAGTCTCATGAGCTGTGTGAAAGAAGAGTATGTGAAGGCGTGGGTATTAGTAAGATACTACTCTTCTTTTTTCATATGATCATGGATTTTTGGTATTTTAAACATTTAATGATTTGAGGAATGTATAATACAATATAAGACATAATTACATTTTTAAGTGGGACTAAAGGAAGTGACTCTTGAGAAACCTATATGCAGGTCAGGAAGCAACAGTTAGAACTGGACTTGGAACAATGGCTGTTTACTGGATGCATGTTGTTAAAAATGCATGTCTAAACCAGAATATTGCCATTGGGAGTATAAATTGGTACTTTGGACAACTGTTTGACAGTTTTAGCTAAATGTCGTTGATATATACAGCCTGTGTGTGGTGTGCATATGCACTCTCAGTCGTGCCCGACTCTTTGTGACTCCATGGACTATAGCTTGCCAGGCGCCTCCCTCCATGCAATTTTCCAGGCAAGAATCCTGGAGCAGGTTGCCCCTTCCTTTTGCAGGGATCTTCCTGACCCAGGGATCGAACCTATGTATCTTGTGTCTCCTGTATTGACAGGCGGGTTCTTTACCATCTAAGTCACTGGGGAAGCCCCTGTACACAGTCTCAATTCAGTTCAGTCGCTCAGTCATGTCTGACTCTTTGCGACCCCATGGACTGCAGCACGCCAGGCTTCCCTGTCCATCACCAATTCCTGGAGCCTACTCAACTCATGTCCATTGCGTTGGTGATGCCATCCATCATCTTATCTTCTGTCGTCCCCTTCTCCTCCTGCCTTCAATCTTTCCCAGCATCAGGATCTTTTCCAGTGAGTTGGTTCTTTGTATCAGGTGGCCAAAGTATTCCAATGAATATTCAGGACTGATTTCCTTCAGGATAGACTAGTTGGATCTCCTTGCAGTCCAAGGGACTCTCAAGAGTCTTCTCCAACACCGCATTTCAAAAGCATCAATTCTCAGCTTTCTTTATAGTCCAACTCTTACATCTATCATCTAGGAATTTCACTTCTAAGAGAATGGGATACCTGATTATGCCAGAAAACTTAGAGAAAAGCACAAAAAAGAGAATAAAAATAAACTGTTATCCTAGTATGGAGATAGCAATTGGTACAGATAACATTTTAAAGGAGAACCATATTTTACATACCATTTTGTAGCAGACTTATTTTATACAATAATGGATTGTGAATGTATTTTCATTTACTGTGTATTTAACAATGTTTTAAAAAGTCTGCCTATAATATTATAACTTGGCTAACCTATAACATATTGTGCTTATGCTTACTCTAATTTTGTCTTTTAGGATATTTCTACTTTTTTGCTACATTTAAATAACAGTGTAGTAGACATTCATATATGTGAATTTTTAGCAAATATTTGAATATTAGAATAACTTCTTAGAAGTGAAATTTCTGGTTCAAAAAGTATAAACATTTTAGTTATTTAGACACAAATTGCTAACAATTATTGTGACTTATACTCCCTTCCATATGGCATGATATTGTCCAACATCCACAATAGGCATAATTATTTTTTCCTAATCTTTGCCAAATTTATAAATAAAAAAATAGTTGCCTCATTCTAGCTTTACTTAATATGGTTTGATGTCTTAAAATTATGGACTTTTTAAAAAAGAATTCTCTGTTCATCTCCTTTGATTATTATTCTATTCTTATGCCTGTCTTATTTGTAAGAATGGTTTATAAGCAGTAGCAATCAAAATTCTTTGCTTAATACTTCTGTTGTGGATATTTTTTTCTGTTTTATTACCAACTTTTCATACTTGAAACTCTTTTCCCAAACTAGCAAACTCTGACATTTCAGTTTTTCCCTTTGAGAAAGCAGAATTTAGGGGAAACTATCATAACAGATAATTGGCATTAGGCACTTTTGTTGGAGTTCATTTCTTACATTTTCATTTCATGTCCCTTCTCTCCTGTTTTCGGTCCCTTTTCTTTACTTTTAGGGCATCATGGAAATATATGAATTTCGTATTTGCAGAGAGAGAACATCGTTAAGTGGCTGCCAGGTGTCAGGTACTGTCGTAGATGCTCGACCACATTAACTCATGTGCATGTTATGTGGGTGTTAAGTCGCTTCAGTAGTGTCCGACTCTGTGACCCTATGGACTGTAGCCTACCAGGCTCCTCTGTCCACTGGGATTCTCCAGGCAAGAATACTGGAGTGGGTTGCCATGCCCTCCTCCAGGGAATCTTCCCAACACAGGAATTGAACCCACATCTCTTGAGTCACCTGCATTAGCAGGTGGGTTCTTTACCACTAGCACCACCAACAACCTTAAGAAAGTATTATTTTCTTCATTTTATAAGCTGAAGAAATCCAAGATCATCCAAATCATGTGTCCTTTCTTTCTTGTCTTCCTTTTAACTTTCTTACTTTCACCCTCAGCCTACTCCTTTTGATGTCTTTTCCATCCTTTTTTTAAAAAAAGTGTTCCTGTTTATTTATTTGGCTGCACTGGGTCTTGGTTGTGGTATGTGGGATCTTTTATCTTCATTCTGGCATGCAGGGTCTTTAGTTGTGGCATGTGGGATCTAGTTCCCTGACCAGAGATGGAACCTGGATCCCTTGCAGTGGAAGATTGAATCTTAGCCACTGGACCACCAGGAAGTCCTAAGTCTTCTCCATCCTTCTTCTGGCAGTTCCATCCTTCCAGCTGTTAGGCCAAACCACTCAGCATCCTCCTTGTTTTCTTTTTTATAGCCAAACATATTTGATAGAAATATTAAAATAGGGAGAGGGTGGGATGATTTGGGAGAATGGCATTGAAACATATATAATAATATCATATAAGAAATGAATCACCAGTCCAGGTTCAATGCAGGATACAGGATGCTTGGGGCTGGTGCACTGGGATGACCCAGAGGGATGGTATGGCGAGGGAGGTAGGAGGGGGTTCAGGATGGGGAACGTGTGTACACCTGTGGTGGATTCATGTTGATGTATGGCAAACTTACAATATTGTAAAGTAATTAGCCTCCAATTAAAATAAATAAATTTAAATTAAAAAAATTAAAATAATCATTACAGTTCCTCTCACTGTGGAAGCCAGGGAGGGAAACCCCTTCTGTAATCAAAGTAATAATTTTGATCATGCAACAATGCATTTTTGTTATTATGATCATAGGTAGAGACTGTATTTCAAAGCAGATTGATATAGATTTCAAAGAGGCCTTGCCTTACAGAGTAAGTGAAATTTATTTAAATATAAAAGTTACCTCATATGCTGCTGGCATACTCATATTCACAAAGTAAAAAAACTAAACTGACTGTCAAAGTCCGCTCTGAAATAGATGCATTTTCATTAATACGTTTACTAGTTAGGTCTCTTCTTCTAAAACAGGGAGAAAGTCAGATAATTTTTAAGGGATAAACTCAACATGTCAGCAGCAAATTTCAGTTACTCCTGTCCTCCACACTCCATATCCAGTCTTCGAGGATTCCCTGTCAACTCACTCCATCCACTACCTCTGTCTCCCTGGTCCAGTCGCTCTCCTCTTGCTCCTGGGTTATTTCAGTCGCCTCTCACTGGTCTCTGAGTCAGCCCTCACCCACGGCTGCCCTCAACCCAGCAGTCAAAGTGATCCTATTACAAGGTGTCAGAAGATGTCACTTTCCTACACAAACCCCTCCCAGTGGCTTCCAGCTCACTCAGCGTGGGGGCTTCCTTTGATCCATGTCACCTCTCCCTCTTCTCTGACTTCTCTCCTTTCTGCCACAGTGGCCTCCTGGTTGCTCCCAGCACATTCAGGCATATTCCTGCCTCTGCCTCAGGGCTTCTGTACTTGTTGTGCTTTTTTCTGCCTCAAAAGTTATCAGCTCAGATATCTTGTTTCCCACCTCCTTCAGGCCTTTGCCCAAATATCTCCAGCAGCTTTCTTTGATCGCCTATTTGAGAACACGCTGCTTACTCCGTATGTTCTGTCCCTGTCTAATTTTTCTCCACAGCGTTTCTAATCATATGGTGTGAGTGCGCGCTCAGTCACTTCAGTCGTGTCTGCCTCTCTGCGACCCCATGGACCATGGCCCGCCAGGCTCCTCTGTCCGTGGGATTCTCCAGGCAACAATACTGGAGTGGGTTGCCAGTTCCTTTCTCCAGTGATAAAGTATGAAGTGAGTGAAGTGAAGTCGCTTAGTCGTGTCTGACTCTTTGCGACCCCATGGGCTGTAGCCTACCAGGCTCCTCCGTCAGTGGGATTTTCCAGGGAAGAGTCCTGGAGTGGGTTGCCATTTACTTCTCCGAATCCTATGGCAGTCCACATATTTTCTTTATCATTTGTGTCTCCTGCCTGAAAGGTAAACTCCATGAGGGCTACAATTTTTGTTTTTGTTCTCTGCTGTGTCCCCAATCCCTAGGAGAATGCCTAGCATGGAAAAAACACTCTATAATGGTTGAATAAATGATTCCCCCACATCCCAATCGTTAGAACAGGCCCTGACCTGCTGAGCAGAACTTCCTCGCTCCTATGCTTCTATCTCCCTGTCCTTCCGCAGCTTTTAGTTAGCCACCTGTCTTGCACTTGTTATAGGTGGAAGGTTGGTGACTCCTGAGAGTTATCTGCAGCAGGCGCATCCCTGCTGCAGTCATTAAGAATAGCAGTGGTGGTAGAGCCGGAAGTGTGAAGTTTTCGCATCCTCTGATTACCGAGGTTGCAAGAGAGAACCCGAAGCTAGATAGACTTGATTTTCTTTGTCACTGGATGCCATTCATCGAGAATGGAGGGGGGAAGATATACTTCCTCCAAAGGAGAATCTGGTGAGGCGCAAGCAGGATGTTGCGGGTAAGAAAAACCCCACATCCGCCTTTGCAAGCCATAGTTCGGCCCAATCCGCTCTGATTGCGGCTCACCTCAAGTTTCAGCCACACCAACCACAGGGCTCTGGAAATGCCAAGAGAGCCTCTAACCAGGAATTTGATTCCTCCTCCTGGATTTAAAGTTCAGAAAGCAGATCCTCGACTTTGCCGTCCAAACAGGCAAGGAGCGCGGAAGGAGGAGAAATGGGGAGGAGGGCGTGGCAGTGCCAAGACAATGGGCAGGGTCTCCGATGACAAGCAGCCGGCAGACACGGAGTCCGGTCGACCGTGGTCCGAGGCCTGGGTTCTGTAAAGGTCTGAGATCTGGAAAGGCAGTGCCAAAGGCCATCGCCATACCCTGGGCGTAGGGAAATGGATTCCCAACCTGTTCTCTCATTTTCCGAGGAGTTGTGGGATGGGGAAGTTTCTTTTCGCTGTTGAACTGTCCCAATTAAAGAGCCCTCATATTTGGGGGAAACTGCCGGTGAACTGTGACACGTACACCTGTACTCACAGGGTGCGTGTTGCATGGAGGTGTCTCACTTTCTCCCCTCAGCAGAACCCAAGTATTGGGCCTTTTGGCACGATTGTAAACGTAGTGTGTGTGTGTGTGTGTTCGTGAAGTGTAGTTCCAGCGATAGACGAGTCCCCAAGGGCGAGGTGTCCTCCATTCCGCGGGCTTCAAGTTTCGGTGGAAACTTTCCCTCAGAGGCTCCGCCTCCTTCACCTTGGCAACGGGCGCCGGGGCCACGTCGCAGCCGACCCCGCCCCTCTCCACCCCACACCTGGCGGCCACGCGCAGGGGGCAGGGGCGGGGCCTCCGAGGGGCGGGGCCGGCGGGGCGGGGCGGGGCCGGGCGCGCGCTCCCCGGGGCCGGCCTGGCAGGTTGGGCCCCTCCCCGGCCGAGCCCCGCCTGCGCTCCCGAGGGCGCGGGGTAGGGGGGCGGGGGAGCCGGGGAGCGGCGCGAGTCAGCCACCCGCTGACGCACCGTCGGCGAGTTGCGCTCGGACCTTCTCCCGCCTCGTCCTTTCTCGGGGAGCCGCTGTAGACTTGGAGCCGGTCGAGGGGGAGCCGAGCAGAGATCTGCGAGCGTCGGCTGGCCCGGGAGCGGAGCGGGCTGTCCCGGACCCGGCGAGGAGCCCGCTCCCCCTCGCTCGCGGCGTCCGGCGCGGGCAGCGGCACAAACTTTCTGCACTGTCCACGCACCGCGCCCTCGGGAGGAGGAGCCGCGGCCACTGACAGGTACGTGGCGCGCGGTTCTGAGACTTGCGCTTGAGGGGCTCTCTTGCTTTAGGGGTTGTGGGAAGCGGGAGAGCAGAAGCGCCTCTTCCCGAGCTCTCCGACCGGGAGGGAGGCGCAGGACTTGGGAGCCGGCCCTTGGGGATAGCCCAGACAAGGTCTCCGTGTCGGGCCAGGCTCGGCCGGGTGAGGTTGGCTCCCCGAGCCGCGGGACCGGGCGTTACTCGGTGACTGATCCCGGGGGAGAGAGAGCTAGCTTGTTTGGACGGAGAAGAGTGTCATTAGGGCTCTCCACCCTTTTCTTGGACCCTGGGGCCGGAGAGCCGAGTCCTACGGGAGGAGCAGGCAAAGGCGAAGAGGTCTGGGGCTCAGTTTTCCTCTCCAGACCTTGTCGCTTTTATAGCAGAGGCAGAGGCGGTGCCACTCTGAAGTTTGCAGTACTTGCCAGGTGTGAGGACTTACTCGTTGGGTGGCTTTTGCTCAATTTCATCAAGTTCTCTAATGAAACTGTTTTCAAATCGTAGTCACTATTGACGGTGATGATGATCGGTTGTGTGTGTGTGTGTGTGTGTGTGTGTGTGTGTCCTGCTTCGACCTTAACAAAGATCCTTTGTTATAATTCCACTTCTTCTCTGGAGTGGAACTTCTGTCCTATTTCAAGAGCCCAGCCAGAGCCAGGTGTTGATGGCAGGGGTAGCCTTGTTTCCTGGGGACTTTGGGAATCAAGTGGGCTGGTCTAATGAATTAGCCCAGTTCTGTCCCACCCACTTGGATCCATCCATTCTTGATAGAGCCCGGTTTTGATAATCCCAGACTCCTAATTTATCCTGCTGTGTTATGAATGGATGGATCCAACTGGGTGCACACGGAACTCTTCCCAATATTCTGTAATAACTAAAATGGGAAAAGAATCTGAAAAAAGAATGGATATATGAATGTGTATAACTGAATCACTTTGCTGTTCACTTGAAACTAACACAACATTGTAAATCAACTATATTCCAGTATAAAATAAAAATTAAACAAAAAACAGACCCAGCTTCCACCATTCAGCAGGTGCTGCAAACTTAGCCATCCAAGGTGAGGAATATTCCCAGTGGAAGAAAGGAAATAAAAACAGAGGAGAGATCGTCCTGAGGAGGAGGAGTGAGCCGTGCACACCACTTGTTGCTTCCCTGTAGACTGGGCCTACTGCCTGCCTTCTCTGGAAGGGGCCTGCTATCAAATTCATCTCATTAGGAAGTCAGCTGCTCTCTGCTAATAGCCACAGCAGCCCTGATGAAATTATGTAGGTCATTGAAAAATAATTCCTGCTTAATCACCTTTATCCTGTTGATTAGTGAGAGAAAAGATTTCCTCTCCTTAATGTACCATGTCTGGTTGGCAGGGTCACCTGCCTGACCTCAAATTCACTTGGACACCTGGCCCCAGACAGGATGTTTTTCCCTGAAACTGCCCAAACGTAGTGTACCACAGCCCAAGTCCACATTTGGAGAACTTCAGCGGTCTTTGCTGGACAGAAATCGAACAGGAGATTCAATCTGTACATTTACGGCTTAATGTGGCATACTTGTTGGATTTAGATAACCTTTTCAGGTAATTAAAAGCTGGTTTCTTTTAGTTCCAGTTAACCCCTCTCAGCCAGGTTCATAGAAATTGTTTCCATGTTTGTCTTGAAATAAAGTTTCGGGTCCCATTTGTCATTTGTCCTATAGCTTTAGGAACAGGATTTAACTGTGTGGGGCAGATGGAAAAGACAAGAGAAACTGCCTAGCACTGAACTAGATTCAGAGAGAGATTTAGAGTGGTTTCACATTCTAGGCACAACTACCCAGCTACCTTCCCCTAAATAGAGACAGTACGGTTGTATCACTTTATATAAAAGAAAAGATATTTATTTGGCTGAGCCGGGTCTTAACATGGGCTCTTCGATCTTCGTTATGGCATGCGAATCTATAGTTGTAGCATGTGGGATCTAGTTCTCTGACCAGGCATCCACCTGGGGCCCCTTGCTTTGGGAGTGTGGAGTCAGCCCCTGGACAGCCAGGGGAGCCCAGGTTGTATCATTTTTAATGTAGGCCTTTGAAGACCAGAAATGAGAGGACTGTTTTACTACAGTGTCGGTAATGCACTGCTGGACAGTTCTTTGTGATAACTTCTCGAAATTGGTTCAAAACACACTTCTCTGCAGAGTTCTTTTCTGCCACAATAGGAAGTCAGTAGATTATGTCAGCAAGTCAGAAAGCAGATGTACAAATAATGTTGAAATATAGAGGTACATATAGAAGGCTGAGGTGTGACTTTGGAAATGATGTTCTTGTTTCACTTTTCGAAAGAGAATTTGATAAGAAAGCTCCCTTTCTCTGCAAATATAAAACAGAGTTGCTTTCTCTGATCCCTGCTTAGATGCTAGATGTTCTGTGCACATTTGTCTCATTGGGTGATACATAGGCCCTTGGAAGAGCTGGTCCCTCAGATTTTGGCTGTGGAACATGATTTACGTCACCCTTACTTCTCACACTTCTGTGAAGAGTGAACGCCTTGACTTCACTCTTACTCTCGATGACGTCTGCCCCTTAGTTTTTAGCCTAACAGGAGAACAGTGCTTAAGTGACCAGTAGCTTCAGGCACTTCATTTATAGGGATCTCTTAGTGAAGACAATCACAGAAAGTAACTTTTTTGTGGGTCTTGAGATGGCTGGCTTAACCAAAAAGGCAGCTCTTGCCATTGGTTCTCGGCCGTTTGGCTAAGATCAGATGTAGTATGGGAGCTTCCCGTGGCACAGTGTTAAAGAATCCTCCTGCCAGTACAGGAGATGCAAGAGATGCGAGTTCGATCCCTGGGTCGGGGAAGATCCCCAGCAGAAGGAAATGGCAACCTACTCCAGAATTCTTGCCTGAAAAATCCCATGGACAGAGGAGCCTGGCGGGCTACAGTCCCTGGGGTTGCAAAGAGTCGGAATATGACTGAGGGGCCGAGCACATACCATGTTTGTGCTTTGTGCTTTAACCATTTTGAAGTTCGTGCTATTATATTCAGATTATACAGGAGGAAAACAGATGAGATTCAGAGAAAATAAGAAACTTTTAGGTGCATATTTTGTTCCTGTATGTGTTGAACTCCGACCCAAGTGCAGTGTTTCTGATTTACAGGACAGGCTTTTAATTTTTTCTCTGCTGCATTTTGTGCAGGTTTGGGTGCAAAATGGGGTCTTATTTCTCAATAACCAAAATGCAAGCTCATAGGGGACTATAGAAACACGTACTTACACGTGTGTGTACATGCATGTCATCTTTATATCCTTTGCATCTTAACAATGTAGCTGTACCCCAGGAGGTGGGATAGGTAAATAAATACCCTACTAATTGCCATAAGGAACTTTGACTAGGATCTACAGTTGAAAAAATCGGAAAATAGAATTCAAGTGTGGGGTTTAAAAGTATGGAGTTAATTACTAGAAGAAACATCTAAAAGAGTTGAAAGGGCTTCTTTTGGAGAGTGGAACTCAAGGGTGAGGAGTAGCCAGACAGACTGCTGATTTTGGCCAAGTACCTTATAACCTTATACCTTATATTTTATGCTGTGTACATGTGTATTGCTTTTTTAGGTCTTCTTTGGCAAGGAAAGAGTAAAGTTTTGTTTATCGAATTTTAGAGTCAAAAGGGACCGCAGAGATTGCTTATTTCCAGCCTTATCATCTTGTAGGTGAGGAAATTGAAATATAGTTGAATTGTTTCGCTAAGGTCTCCCAGGTTCACACCCCTCCCCAGGCAGGTGGAACTTTCCTCCGTGCTTGTGATTCCTTAGTCACCTTTCCGGGCATTGCTCCCTTCTCCTTTCTGTCTACTTTTTATAGTGTTTGATTAGGTTGTTGGACTGTGGATTCAAAAATAGGTAATTATCTCTGATTCCTCATATTTCCATCACAAAAGTGCTTCAGAGTTTCAGAGTCTGCATAATCTGTACACTTTTGAGGCTGCTGCTGCTGCTGCTACGTCGCTTCAGTCGTGTCCGACTCTGTGCGACCCATAGACGGAAGCCCACCAGGCCTATAATAACTTTTAATTAGGATTAGAGACACTTTTTTCCAATGAGTCAACTCTTCGCATGAGGTGGCCAAAGTACTGGAGTTTCAGCTTTAGCATCATTCCTTCCGAAGAAATCCCAGGGAGGGATTGGGGGCAGGAGAAGAAGAGGATGACAGAGGATGAGATGGCTGGATGGCATCACTGGCTCGATGGACATGAGTCTGAGTGAACTCCAGGAGTTGGTGATGGACAGGGAGGCCTGGCGTGCTGTGATTCATGGGGTCGCAAAGAGTCGGACACGACTGAGCAACTGAACTGAACTGAGAGACACATTTGCAGTCTGTCTGCAGCTATTAAGAAACTGATGGTGTTACTCAGTTGCGTTTGGTAAATACTGGAGTTTGGGCTAAACTTTTATCTCGAGAAGCTATTACTAATGCGAGATGATAAGAAGGTCTTTCTGATATCTATGTATGTTGCTTAATTTTGAAATTCTGAGAATAAGGAAACAATGGTCTTCCAAGAGAGAGGCCGAGGCAGGTGATATAGTAGAACTATAATAGAAAAGTTTTTAACACTCCAAGATTTCTATTTTCTTTATACATGAAATTTTCTACTTTCCCTCCAAAATTGTATCACCAACTTAAAAGAAAACTTTATTTTTTCTGATTATACACACAATACATATTCAACATTCAAACACTACAGAAGTATGTAGTGTAGAAAATTAAACGTGCACTGTGATGTTGTATTCTAGAGAAAGTTCCCCCAAATTTTCCTAAATTAAAATTTATTTATGATTGTGGTTTTAATAACAAGTAGAGGTAAAATAGCACAATTTTCAACTTAATTTTTACCTTAATATGCATTGAAAATGTTTCCATAGCCATACATACAGATCATACTGTGCAGTATTGCATCACAGGTAATTTAAAGAATTTCCTGTTGTTGGAAACGTGGGGGCTTTCCCATTTTCCCATAGTAAGAATAATACTTTGGAGAACATCCTTGAAAGTATATCTTTGTACACTTGGGTAGGAAAGATTTGTGAAAGAGTCAGAGGGATGAAAAGTTAAATATCTCTATGCTTCCTCCAGTAGTATCTCTACATTTTAAACTATATTAGTGGCTTTTTTATTTTTGAATATATTGGACCAAAGATAGAAATTATTAATATATGAGCAGACTCTGAAACAAAAGGTCATAGTAACAGAAGGCTCTGAGCTTTTAGGTGAGGCTCACCTCATTTCAGATTTTTTTTGGTTTTAATATTTTCCCCAAGAGAATATAGTAATTGATAACAGCTCTAAAAATACTCTGCAGTTGTTGGATGAGCTGCTAATTACTTTTTATGGAGCATAGTTAAAAAAATTTTTTTTAAAGAACATTATTCTAGGACATGCCATTAAGGAGTTCAGGGAATCCGCTAGGCTTTGCAGAACGCAGAGTGAGTGTGTTTCAGCTCCTCTCCTTGTATGAAAATTTACCTCTGTTGAAATATTGGTTATGGGTCAATTTTAAGATCTTTAGACCTGCAGAAAGTCCCAAGAACTAATTTTACTCATCTATGTGTGGCAAATGTGAAGTATAATTACTTTGGCTAAATTTCATGACCTAGGCTCATTGAAGCAGGAACATTTCAGGACTTCCTGTGGCAGAGTTTTTATTGGTCATCTTAGAGAGCTGATTAATATTTTCATGGAGTCCAAGCTTTGTTCATAACCATTCAATTAGAGGATTATGTTTCATTCCTCAGGATGAATACCTTCTGTTTTGTTTGTCTTCATGGAACTTGTACTTGGAGTTCATTCATGATTTTCTTTGTAACATATTAGAATGAGTATAAAAACATCTTAGCAAATATAAATGTACACACATGCACACATATATATATATACATACCCTATGTAATACATGTGTGTATGCATAAGAAATATAAGTTATACTTTAAAAATATGATCATCAGTAGGTCATTTAGCATAAATATTTGGTGTACCCTTAAAATTAAGATGATATCTGCCAATATTTATTTTATTAGGAAAAATGCTTCTTGATGTCTTTTATATAAAATATTTCTTAATAAATTAAGAATATTTTAGGATACAGGTGAAACTTCATTGTATATAGTTCTTACATTTTGGGGTTTTTTTGTGGGAAGATGAAACATATCTTGTGTATTAGTCTTGGTTATTGCCTGTTCTCTAACACTGTCACTTTTTAAATAAGTTGAATATTTAAAATCCCTCCTGTTTGTGATATATTTCAGAATGTTTACACTTTCCTTATTTTAAGCAAGATGAAGTAATGTTTATGAAAAAAATGGCAACAGGACTTTCATTGACCTTGATTTGCTTCAGGAAATACTAGATAATGTGTTCTTTACTCGAGTTGTATTAAAAACTCAATGGTTAATGCTAATTTCAGCTTGATGAAGTTTGTCCTTCAGTCTCCTCCTTGTACTTCTCCACTGGGTTCATGTTGAAGACTTTGTGTGTCTGATTTGGAAAGTGGCCCCTGCATTCGCTCTTGATGAATCAGCTTGTAAGCTGTGTTTTGGTTGTTTGGGGGCTGGTTGTGTTGCTCGTCCCTTTTTCCCTCCTAAAGTCATCCTACCTCTTGATCGTGTTTTAGGATTAGTGTGCCACCTAGGAGTGGTCATTCCTCCACCGTGAATCACAGAACGACTTTCTGACTCAAGCCTGACTGATTCAACCTGCTGTCCTTTGGGTTTCTGTCAGGGGGGCCGCTCCTGGAGCAAACTCTCAACTTGGCTCCCTCCCCTACACGGGTGATCCCTAAATCTGCATCCTCATTGCTGACCTTTGAAATCCTAGGCTTGCTTCTCCAGTTCCTGCTGCATAGGTCTTTATTTGGATCCTGGCATCCTATTAAACTGTAGGATGACAAGAGTAACTCCTCTTAGTCACCTAGCTGAGTACCTTATTGTGAACATGCGTGTGTGTTGTTCATGGTCTGCGTCTTGTCATCACATGGGCAGTTATAACGTGTTTTACCTTGTTTTCATTTCCAGTTTTTCTTTCTGTAATCCATTTTCATGCCATGATTGGTCTGATTCTATAAAGTACAGCTTTGCTTATGTCACTGATCATGGTCCTTGTTGCCTACTGAGTAATAAGTCAATTCAAAGTATAATGGCTAAATTTAGGTGCCAAATTTTAATTGCTTGGGTGACAGGTTGCCCAGGGATTTGATTAAACATTGTTTTGGGTGTGTCTGTGAGGTTGTTTCTGGATGAGCTTGACACTGGAATTGGTAGACTGAGTAGAGCAGTCTTTCTGCTGAAAATAGGGCCTTTCTGTTGTGGATGGGCCTCATTCAAGCCACTGAAGACCTGAACTGAACAGAAAAGCTGAGGAAGGGAGAATTTGCGCTCTCTGCCTGACAGGTTTTGAGCTAGGACATCCATCTTCTGTATCTTTGGCCTTAAGCTTGGACTTGAACTGTATTATCAGCTGTTCCTCTCTGGCTTGCCAACTGCAGATCTTGGGAGTTCTCAGCCTTTGTTAATTGCATGAGCCAATTCCTTATAATAAACCTTTCTGTCTGTTTATATATATATATATACATATATATATATATATATATGTATATATCGGAGAAGGCAATGGCAACCCACTCCAGTACTCTTGCCTGGAAAATCCCATGGATGGAGGAGCCTGGTAGGCTGCAGTCCATGGGGTCGCGAAATCGGGCATGACTGAGCAACTTCACTTCCACTTTTCACTTTCATACATTGGAGAAGGAAGTGGCAACCCACTCTAGTATTCTTGCCTGGAGAATCCCAGAGACGGGGGAGCCTGGTGGGCTTCCGTCTATGGGGTCGCACAGAGTTGGACACGACTGAAGCGACTTAGCAGCAGCAGCAGCAGCATATGTGTGTGTGTGTATATATATATATATATATAAAATATACATCCTTGATTTATTTTTAAAATTTTTAGTGGCGTATAGTTGCTTTACACTGTTGTGTCACTTTCTGCTCCATAGCAAAGAGAATCGGCTATATGTATACATATATCTTTTCTGTTTTGGATTTCTTTCCCATTTAGGTCACCACAGAGCACGGACTAGAGTTCGCTGTGCTATCCAGCAGGTTCCCATTAGTTGTATATTTTATACACAGGAGTGTAAATATGTCAGTCCCAGCGTCCCAGTTCATCCCACCCCACCCCTTTCTCCCGCTGGTGTCCATGTTTGTTCTCTACGTCTGTCCACCTCCCTTATCTGTATGTCTGTGGTTGCTCTGTTTCCCTGGTGATCCCTAACACTCGAGGCATCTGTGGTGTGCCCCATGCAGGCCCTCTGCTCAGGCTGCCGTGCCGATCTGTTCTTCATTCCTGAGCACACCTTTCCCACTCTCTCTGATGGGACTGGTCCTTCCTCTTTCCTGTCTCGGTGATGTGAATTCTTCAAATCCAGTTCCGAGCCTGTGTCCTCCATTAAGCCTTTCTTGGCTATCTTCTCCTGTAGCAGTTTCCTGGCATCTGAATCTCTGTACTGACATTTTAGGAATTTAGTCATTAGCTTTCTAGTGTTAAAAAATCTTTTATACAATTGTTCTTATTCCCGGTTATAAACTCCATGAGGACTCGGATCAAGCTCTATACTGCAAATCCTCCACTGTTCCTGGTTTAGCTTCACATAGAAGGTGGTCAGAGTTTACTGATTTTCTTTTAAAGCACTAAGCTCTACCAAGGAAGGAGAGGCAAGTGTGGGGCATGTGTGCTCAGCCCCCAACCTTGTGTCCAGGGAAGAAATGTCTAGCTCATTGCCCACAGGACCCAGAACTCTTTATCAGAGCAGTGCTCCAGGGAGACTCTGCCAGTTGTTTGGAGTTGTTACTAGAAACAAAACTTACACATCGTCCTTGACCTAGAGCTAACTTTTCCTAAGAAAAAGTTGAACCATATTTAAAGTTCTGTTGAATTAGCTCTTTCCTGAAGTACTGCTTTGCAACTATTTTTGCTCTCATCTGCTATGCTCTTGTCTCTTGTAATTCCCTTTGCTCTGCCTGTGGTGAAGTTATTTCATATATTCCTCCATAATTATGTTATGTAGCATGTTGGTGTCAATAATTTTGAGCAAGGGTCAAGAAGATGAAATATGGAAAAAGAGCTCTGTGTTCCTAGGCAATTTGGGTTTGTCCAGTTTTATGCACATTTCATTCAAGCTCTGTTTGATTTTCCTCATTTCTCCTGCAGTTGAATGTAGTTTTTGAGGAACATCATTGCAAATCTGACCTCCTTATGCACTTTGGTGTGTCTTTTAATCTCAGAGTATTACAGATCCTCCGCACATTCCTTCCCCCTTCCCCTGCTGTCCTGTACTTGTTTTCTAACATATTACAATTTAGTTATTTATTTTATGTATTGTTTATCAGTTAACCCCCAAATAAGAATGTAAAGCTCCACGAAGGCCAGGGATCTCTGCTGAATTAGTTTTGACTCTCTTTGGCTGTGTCCCAAGATGTAGACCAACGCCTGCCATTCAGTAAAGTGTTTGTTGAATTGAATGGGAGTTTGCTGTCTTTTTTTTTTCCAAAGATTAAAAAGAAGTTATGTATTTGGCTGCACTGTTTCTTTATTGCAGCACATAGGACCTTCAGTCATGTCAGACAGAATCTAGCTCTGTGCCCAGGGATCAAACCCAGGCCCCCTGCATTGGGAGCGCAGAGTCCTAGCCACTGGTGGCTTAGCCAGTTAGCCAGCCACCATGGAGGTCCTCTGGAACTTGCTGTCTTGAAAATTCTTCACACCCCTGGTTGTCTGGGCTTTCTGTTAAATCCTGTTGGCTCCTCTTCCTTTTTCCTTTCTTGTTACTGAAGGTCCCTTCTATTCACACCTGGGCTTCCCTGGTAGCACTTATGGTAAAACACCTGCCTGCTCATGTAGGAGACATCAGAGACAAGGGTTCAATCCCTGGGTTGGGAAGATTCCCCAGAGGAGGGCATGATGCCCACTCCAGTGTTCTTAGCTGGAAAATTCCATGGACAGAGGAGCCTGGCAGGCTACAGTCCATGGGGTCACAAAGAGTCGAGTGTGACTGAAGCGACTTAGCATGTCCAGACCGAGTCAGACTTCAAACCACATACCCACCTGTTCCCCAGGTCGTTGCCTTTGTTGCAGCCACGTTTATAGCAGGAATGATTTAGAGTCTCCTGGCTGTTCATGGCTTGAAGAGCACTGTCGCACATACAGTCCCATCTGAAGTTGTTTTGTGTCTGTGGTTGCCCTGAGTGCTTTAGGGCTTGTCTTTCACCAGAGCGTGCAGGTTAGCAAAGTCCTGTGCCATCAAGGGGTACAGCCATTCTCCAGTGTGTGCTGGGCACACTCTCCCCTTGGCTCTGCTCTTGCCAACTTGTAACTAAGGAGCATGCCTCTTTGATAGCAGCTCTGGCCTTCTTAGGAACAATCACTGTCTTCCTTAGAAGAGTGTATGTATGGTATAAGGCCCCCAGATAGAGTGGAAAAAGTGAGGAAGGAAAAAAAAAGACAGACAACACCAATGTGTGTATAGGACACTTCTCATTGGAAAGTCCGTGGGTAGATGCTGAAAACAGTTGTTGCCTTGAAGTTAGTTTAATAGAGTAGTTCCAGCGGCAATTGGACACAGAAGCATGGAATCGAAAACCTTGGCGTGAAGTGTGCAGATTATGTAGAGATGGGAACTGGTGATTTTTGGGTTCTCTGTCAGTAAATTGCTGTTCCTGTCCTCCTGGTCTGTCGTCACTGCGCTAAGAAGATGGAGCCATTTTCTTCCTAAAGGGCTTCTGTTCTTGCCTCCAAGCCATGGGAGTGCTCAATAACTATTAGTGTCTAATGATGACACAAGAATATCCCTCTGAGCAATTGCAGAGCTGAAGGCGTGTCTCACAGCGACAGGCTCTCACAAATCTCCTTTTGCTGTTTTGAAATATCACCACCAGGGGAGTTGTATACATCTTGTTCAGGCAGAGGGGTCTTAAATATTCATCCTTTTACCTCTTCCTTAAGAGGAATGCTAGCATTTCATCTTCAGGCTGCCAGTAGTAATTTTGGAGAAATTGTATTATAACTTTTTCAAGGTACTTATTTGCATATAGCTCATTTATTTATGCATCCATATATTAAGGCTGTGCTTAATGATGAAGGGCATGTACTTTGAGGTCAGTGGAGAGTCAGGGGTTAAATGGAGGTCTTTGGTGAGTTATACTCTCTGGTAAGTTAATTAGCAAGTATTTATTGTTGTGGGAGGCAACATGGGCATGGTGGAGAGAAGGTGCAGTTTGGACACAAATCTGGCTCAGACCTCTGCTTTGCTATTTAATAATTGTGTCTGTGAACCTGTTACTTTCCTGGGATGAACCTTAGCTTCTTTATGTTTTTGTGCTCAGTCACGTCTGACTCCACGACCCCATGGACTGTAGCCACCAGGCTCCTCTGTCCATGGGATTCTCCAGGCAAGAATACTGCAGTGGGTTGCCATTCATCCTCCAGGGGATCTTCTGACCCAGGGATTAAACCTACATCTCCTGCGTCTCCTGTATTGGCAGGTGGATTCTTTACCACTTGGGCCATCGGGGCAGCCCAAGTTTATAATGTACCCCTCCCTGCGGGAATTTTCCTTGAGGGTTAAATAAGATAACACATCTGAAATGCTTACCATGTAAGTAAGAATCAGTACATGGTAATTGTTATTTATGTACTAAATCTCTGTTAGCACTCTTCTAGGGATTGTTAGTGGGATTCTTTCAAAAGTTATGAGTTAATGTGTCTGCAAGGCCACAAAAGATGTTGACAGAGATGTATTTGACACACAAAAAAGTAGGACAGCTTGTGATTAAGTGTTATTTGCACACAAAATAAGCATAAGAAACCAGAAATGTAGAGGTCACTGTGGTGAGGATTGTGTTAGGATTCCTTTGGTTGTAAGTTATTAGAAATTTCAACTATATGGAAAGGGAATTTATTGACTCACATGGTCAAAGGTATGAGAGAAGTGAAGGAGGTATTGGAAACCAGGGCTGGAAATTCTTATACCAGTGAGAGTCTCCATGTCTTTTCCCTACTTCTCCCTTCTTCTCTCTGGGTCAGTTTTTTTTTTCCCCTCTGCTTCTCTCTGGGTCAGTTTTCTCCATGTGGCTGAGGGCATGGCTGCCCGAAAGCCAAGGAACACCCAGAAAGAGGGCCTGAGCTTTTAATCTTCATCTCAGAATCCCTGGGCTGCCTCTGGTTGACCTCCCTTGGATGGTACCCTTTTCCCTGTGGCTGGCGGCACACGTTCTTTGGTAATTGGCAGCCCCATCTAGAAACACATTGTTTGGGTGGGGAAAAGGAGCAGTCTCCTGAAAGAAGGGTCGTGCCATTCTCTGAAGAAGGGTGGGTGCTGGATGCAGGAGCAGGAGCTGTGTTTACTGCTGAGGGCAAAGAGGACAGCTTGAGCTGGTTGCAGGGAGAGCGTCAGGTGTGCAGAGCACTGGCCAAAGGTGCCAAGTCCAGAATGAGAGGATGGGTTGCATCAGTGAGACAGGATCAGTCAGCCTCAGGCTGACTGGTTCGATGGGGCTGGTTGAAGAGTTTGGACTGGTCTGATTGGGCATAAATCCTGAGAATCGACATCAAATCAACATAGTCATGTTGGGTCCTGCCTTTTGTTCTTTAAAAATAGGTTTCATATTGTAGGTGGAGTATTTGAACTGGTAACTTGACTAAGTGGAGTGTACTTGAGAAGTTACCCTCATTGAGTCAGACCAGGGTAGTCTTAATAGTCAAGAGGCAGATATCTGTCTGATACTACCTTAAAAAGGTGTTATCAAGCACTTAACTTACTTTTCATGTTTTTTAAAAAACCAATGCTGTATTTCAGAGGAACCAACAAGTGGTTTGCACAAAAACCTGATTTTTAGAATTCCAACCCATAAGTGCAGAAGGAATGACATAAAGAAAATACTATCATTTTATTACCCATAATGAAATAACAACCTAGGGAATGATTGTCAGTGACTCCCGAAACCTAGGTCAAAGGGCAATTGGGAACTTTATAATTGATAACATCAGACAGAGAATCCTTGTGCCCACTGATCAATGTTAATGTTACAAGAAGAGAAAAAAGTAAATATGTGCCCCCTAATTGGATAAAATAGGAAATATATAGAACCATTTGACATTCCTTATCAAAAACCTGAATGTGATTCCAATCAAGACTTTGTCTCTAACTGCTAGTTTATAAGAAGCATAGGAAAAAGGGGACCATGTTTAAAAATATCATGGAGATGTGATCAGCCAAATCCAGAAGGTAGATATTTCTGCAGAACAAGTTATTTTGTTTGTTCAGTAAATAAATGGCAAGAAAAACAAAGGAAGAACTGTTATTTTTTTCCCCAAAGTCAGTGTCAGATAAGTGTTTTTATTTATTTATTATATTTTAAAAAGTTGCCTTTAGACTTAAGAGGCATAAGTATTTCTGTATCTTGGTTTGGCTAAATCACCACAAAGTTATAAATTATAAATATGAAATTGAGGCAATTTAGGAAATTTAAACTCTGGATTTAGACACATTAAGAGGACTTTAACAAAGGGAATGATCATGGTATTATTTTTAAAAAGTATTTCTTAAATATACACGATGAAAAAATTTTCAGTTTGTATAATATTTTGTTAGTTTCCTATAACTATGGTAACACTGCCACAGACTGGGTGGATCAAACAACAGAAATTATCCTCTCATCGTTCTGGAGGCTGGAAGTCTAAAGTCAAGGAGTAGGCAAGGCCATGGTCCCTGTGCGGTGCCGGGGGAGAATTCTTTCTTCTCTGGAAGCTGCCCTTGGTCTGTGGCTGCATCTCTGTCCCACCTCACGTGGCTTTCTCCCCTTGGTATGTCTGTGTCTTGTCTCCTCTACCTCTTTCCTATAAGCATACATGGGATTGCATTTAGGACTTACTTGGATAATCCAAGATGAATTTCTCCCTAAGACTGAAAGTTATAGCTATATTTTTCCCCCTATGTAAACTAATATTCAGAGCATCTGGGGATTGGGAAGTGACATATCTTTGTGGGCCATTTTTTTCTTGTCTCAGATATGATGTATGATTTGGGCCATGCTTTGAGGCGTGTGGGATCTGAGCTTCCTGACCAGGGATTGAACCTGGGCCCCCTGCAGTGGAAGCACGGAGTCTTAACCACTGGACTACCGTGGACGTCCTGAAATTTGCTTTAAACAATCCAGCAGAGGCAAGAAGTGGGAATGGCAGGTTGTGAATAGCTGTACATTGTTAATTGTGGACCTGAGTGATGGTAGCTCATCATACATAAAAACAAACAGAGCAGGTAAATCAAAATGCCTTAGTGTCAGTTCCTTTCAGAATTTGGAAAGGATATCAAGCCCTGATAAATAAAAACTTCATTTTTTTTTCTGTTCATAAAACTTAGATATTAGGGAATTCCCTGGTGGACCAGTGGTTCAGTCTCTGCACCTTCATTGCTGAGGGCCTGGATTTGATCCCTGATTGGGGAGCTGAGATCCCACAAGCTGCAGTGTGGGGCCAAAAAAAAAAAAAAATTGCATGTGAGATGTCTAATATCCTCGTTAATCCTTCAAGTTTTCACTACCTTTTTGGATGTACTTGTTTGCACTTCTTAAGAAAAGTAAGGGGTGAGTTAATATCCCTTCACTTGGAATACAGAAATTGTAAGACCTGAGTCTTAGATAAAAACCCACTTTACTCTTCCTCATTAAAATACTGGTGAGTGCATGAAGCAACAGTCAGCTTGGGAAACTCATGAGCCATGTGACTTATCATGACACCTTTGTCAAGCAGGTAAAATCATGAAAGGGTCAACCTTTTTACTGTAGGGCTCCCCTTCCAATTGTGTTTTAACGTGATCATAAAATGTCCAGGCGAGCAGCAGACTTGGCATAGCTCAATAGTAATAAATATTTTTTGGTGAATTACTTTTTTAGTTTTGTAAGGCTTGAGATTTTAATTCTTAATTCTAATCTACTTTGTTTTTCCTGAAAAGTAGAAGATAATGAGATTTTTCATGATTTCTCTTCTTTACCTCTGTGCTGGAAAGATTTCAAGGCATACATTTAAAAACAACCACAAAGAGCTGTTGTTGCATATCAGAAGTTATATTTCTGTGTGTCCAATTCAGCTTAAGTGTGTTATAAAGTATAGTGACTGTCAAGACTGTGTTTTAGGTGACTCAGGTTATTTCACATACACTTTAGTTGCTTAATGATTTTTTTTAAGGAAGAAAACAGAAATTCACATGCAGAGTCTGCAATCAAATAATGCCTGGGTTGTGACTTAAGTCGCCAAAAGCAGCATTTTTAAATGTGCATTTAGCCTTTAGAAGTCAGTTTATCAACATGTGGTTTTTATCTTGAATCTGTTTCTTTCCAAGTTGAAAACTGTATTTTCAAGGATTGGTGTAGAATCTAGTTGCAAAATCTCAAAGTTAGACTGTCTTTTTAAAATATTTTTTTAGCTGATGGCATTAGACTTTAGCTGGTACCTTTGTTATTGATGTATGAGACTACTAAAACCCAGATTCCCCCTTTATGTTTGTTCTGAGTATGGCCCAGATTGGCCTGTATGCATCAAACACAACAACAATGGCAAATTTAGTACAAAATTTGACTTTTTGTGTATTCACAGAATTTATAAGGGTGACTACATTTTGAACTGTATACCATCTTATGGGGGCTTCCCAGGTGGCTCAGTGGTAATGAATCTGCTTGCAATGCAGGAGACTCAGGAGATACAGGTTTGATCCCTGGGTTGGGAAGATCCCCTGGAGAAGGAAATGGCAACCTACTCCAGTATCCTTGTCTAGAAATTTCCATGGACAGAGGAGCCTGGCAGGCTACAGTCCATGGAGTTGCAAAGAGTCAGACACGACTGAGCATGCACCACCACACAGGAAAACCCGAGTGCACTTTTGGCTGACCCAGTACATTGCTATGACATGGTAGCTAACCCAGGCCTACTGGAAAGCTTTATTTTTTTTGGAGGGTATGGAGAAGGCAATGGCACCCCACTCCAGTACTATTGCCTGGAAAATCCCATGGATGGAGGAGCCTGGTGGGCTGCAGTTCATGGGGTCGCTGAGGGTCGGACACGACTGAGCGACTTCCCTTTCACTTTTCCCTTTCATGCATTGGAGAAGGAAACGACAACCCACTCCAGTGTTCTTGCCTGGAGAATCCCAGGGACGGGGGAGCCTGGTGGGCTGCTGTCTATGGGGTCGCACAGAGTCGGACACGACTGAAGTGACTTAGCAGTAGCAGCAGCATGGATTAGAAGTAGCATATCATAGTAAGATAGATATAAAAATGACTTTTCCATGTGGGTGAAATCATTCAGTTTAGTTCAGTTCAGTTGCTCAGTCGTTTCTGACTCTTTGTGACCCCATGGACTGCAGCACACCAGGCTTCCCTGTCCATCAGGGAATTATCAGGGAGCCAGTGAAGTCATTGGTGTAAGAATAGATTTAAATCACTGCAAGCCTCTTGGGCATTCTAGTTGCTTACTAAATGGTTTATTATAAAATTTGATGGTGATTATTTAATCTCTCAGCCATTCCCTCCTTTTAGAGTTGTAAAATCACCTGATTTATGTACCCTGTAATAAAAGAGAAATGATGTATGGAAATCATTGAGATAATGGTTTACATTTCACTTGATACAGTATCATGAGAATCTGTTCTGCATTTTTTAGTGTGTTTTTGTGCAAGAAAAATATTTACTCAGTAATAAGGTATGGGTTCTTTTATTACCCAGGTGCAACTCAGGTTTTCAGGAACACACATTTTTACATAAAATGAAATACTTCTTAAGTCTTGTTTTTCTCTTCATTATTTTTTCTTCTTTGTATAAAAGATAAAATATGTGAGACCTGGTTGAAAAAGAACTCTGACATTTGCATTATGTGTTTTGGTTTGCAAAGTGCAAGGAAGTACGGTCGCTCAGTCATGTCCGACTCTTTGCGATCCCAGGGACTGTGGCCCACCAGGCTCCTCCGTCCACAGGATTCTCCAGGCAAGAATACTGGAGTGGGTTGCCATTTCCTGTGATTAGCAAATAAGTAATTCTTAGGCAAAACGAAGTGCCTTCATTTTCACTTTTCACTTTCATGCATTGGATAAGGAAATGGCAACCGACTCCAGTGTTCTTGCCTGGAGAATCCCAGGGACGGGGGAGCCTGGTGGACTGCCATCTCTGGCATTGCACAGAGTCGGACATGACTGAAGCGACTTAGCAGCAGTAGCAGCAGGCAAAATGAAAGTATTATCTTTGAATAAATAACAAACACAGAATACCATCCTAACTTTTACTGCTTTTACATCAAGTGCCTCAAATCACCCCTTTCTCTTATCTGTGCTATCTCCACCCTCTCTTGTAGATTATTACAGTGTCTTCTTAACTGGTCTTCCTGCTTCTCTTCTGTCCACTCTCCAGTTGGTTTTTTACTCCAGCCTTGGTGATATTAAATAATGTTGATTTTACGGTGTCTCTTCCGCATCCTCCTTCCCATTTGAAAGTCCAGTTGAGGCCTCTCATCACTCTTAAGGTAAGTGAAGATCCTTAATGTGTGCCAGGCTCTGTGGAGTCCAGCTGACTACCTTGCCAGCCTCATCTTGGACCAATTCTCTCACTAGTGTTGTGACACTTCTCAATGCCAGTATTCTCACTAGTATTAAAGTAGTGCTTTAGCAGTGGAAACAGTGTCAGACTTTATTATTTTGGGCTCCAGAATCACTGCAGATGGTGACTGCAGCCATAAAATTGAAAGACGCTTACTCCTTGGAAGAAAAGTTATGGCCAACCTAGATAGCATATTCAAAACCAGAGACATTACTTTGCCAGCAAAGGTCCGTCTAGTCAGGGCTATGGTTTTTCCACTGGTCATGTATGGATGTGAGAGTTGGACTGTGAAGAAGGCTGAGTGCCGAAGAATTGATGCTTTTGAACTGTGGTGTTGGAAAAGACTCTTGAGAGTCCCTTGGACTGCAGGGAGAGCCAACCAGTCCATTCTGAAGGAGATCAGCCCTGGGTATTCTTTGGAAGGAATGATGCTAAAGCTGAAACTCCAGTACTTTGGCCACCTCATGTGAAGAGCTGACTCATTGGAAAAGACTCTGATGCTGGGAGGGATTGGGGGCAGGAGGAGAAGGGGACGACAGAGGATGAGATGGCTGGATGGCATCACTGACTCGACGGACGCGAGTCTGAGTGAACTCCGGGAGTTGGTGATGGACAGGGAGGCCTGGCGTGCTGCGATTCATGGGGTCACAGAGAGTCGGACACGACTGAGCGACTGAACTGAACTGAAGTGAGTGCTTTAGCACTGCAGTCTTTCATTTCTTAATGTGCCCATAGTCTTAAAAAACCAAAACCAAACCACAGAGCCTTTGCACATGCTGCTCATGCTACTTGAAACATGATTCTCCTCTACTCCACCCAGTCTCCATACCTTTCCCCTCGCAGTGCTCTTTGTTTAATTAGTTAACTGCCGATTATCTTCAGTTCAGATGACATCTCTGCACCTCCATGATGGTGCAGTGGATGAGAATCTGCCTGCCAGTTCAGGGGACACAGGTTCAGTCCCTGGTCTGGAAAGTTTCCACATGCCGTAGTGAAGCTAAGTCTGTGTACCACCACTCCTGAATCCTGGACTCTTGGAGCCTGTGCTCTGCAAGAGGAGAAGTCACTGAAATGAGAAGCCTGAGCACCACAACTGGAGAATAGCCCCGTGCTTGCTGCAACTAGAAAAAGTCTATACCCAGCAACAAAAAGAACTGGCACAGCCAAAACAAGAAACAAAACACTACATCTCCTTAGAAAGCCTCTTTACACCAGCTGGGTCTCACTGTTACAGGCTTGTTAAAATAACTTTCTAGCCCCGCAGTGGAGCTGCTCCTGCCCAGGTGCTCCATCTGGAAACTGACACTTAGATGATTCCAGTGTCCCTTGCTCCTTGGAAGAAAAGCTATGACAAACCTAAACAGTGTATTAAAAAGCAGAGACATCACTTTGCCAACAAAGGTCTGTGTAGTCAAAGCTATGGTTTTCTCAGTAGTCATGTACGGATGTGAGAGTTGAACCAGAAAGAAGACTGAGCGCTGAAGAATTGATGCTTTCTAATTGTGGTGCTGGAGAAGACTCTTGACAGCAAGAAGATCAAACCAGTCAATCCTAAAGGAAATCAATCGTGAATATTCATTGGAAGGGCTGATGCTAAAGCTGATGCTCCAGTACATTGGCCAGCTGATGTGAAGAGTCAACTCATTGGAAAACACCCTGATGCTGGGAAAGATTGAGGGCGGGAAGAGGAGGGGACAACAGAGGATGAGATGGTTGGATGGCATCACTGACTCAGTGAACATGAGTTTGAGCCAATGCTAGGAGATAGTGAAGGACAAAGAGGCCTGGCGTGCTGCAGTCCAGGGGTCACAAAGGGTCGCACATGACTAGCAACTGAACAACAACAACAAAGTGTCCCTGCAACTGCTCTGCTTGACCAGGAACCCAGGAGTGTAACTAGTCCGTCAGTCTGCAAGTGCCAGGCCAGCGCTGAGACTTCCCACTCCAGACAACGGTGAATGCATGGCCTGGGGTGTCACCGATGTTTTCCATTTTCCCCTTCCCTGTTCTTTATTCTTTATCCTGTGAAAGCTTCCGGTCTTCTGCCCCATTTTACAGTTTCTGCAAGGAGACCGTCCACTTCATGAAGTGTTAAAGTTTGTATCATCTCATTGTCTTCTTTAGTAATTTTTAATAGGTTTTTGCATCACACTATGTCTTTTTTTTTTTTTTCCTCCCATTGGATTGACTTACTTGTTATAATTTGTGTGCTTCTGTAAATTGTCTTCATGAGGCAGGTAGAGAGGCCTGCTCACCATTACCTTCCTAGGACTTAGCACAGTACTTGGCAGATACTTAGGAGCACTATAAATATTTGTTGAATGAATGAATAACGTAAAAAAATGGAATCAGAGATAGCTGTTATCTAATTAAGTAAACGTACAATCCCGATACTAAAGACATCCTAAAAAGCGAAACATGCTCTTCAAAGAAGTCATCTAGGGAGGCTGCCTGCTTATCCCATAGCTGCTGCTCTTAGAAGGGGAATTTGGAATAGTTTTAAAGAATTGTCTTTGGAAGTAGTTTTCAAGCCACATAATTAAAGCACTTGTTCTTTTGATTAAAAATAATATCCAGCTCAGTGGCTCCCTTCATTTTTTAAATGTATTTCCAGCTCACAGATCTCAACTTCCACTTTCAAAGACCCAGATTTGTCACAGTTGAAGTTTTCAAAAAGGTGTTATATATGTAAAGGCAGCCTTAAAAGAGTTACTGCTAAGACTTCTTGAGCATTGGCAGGCATTTTTGTGACATGCATGTAGTCTTTGAAGGGACTAACATTCCTGTGGACGTGTGGACTTTGGTGTTCTTGTTAACGCTAATGAAGTTGCTCTTGCTGCTGTGCGGATGTCTGACTTTTGCTTCTGGCGGTGAGGAAGGGGGATACATTTTACTCTCAAGTCGTTCGCTTCATCCTGGTGCCTCCCATCCTCCATGGGCAAAATACATCTTGCAATTTTTTGTTTTATACCAGTAAGTATTATAATAGGGAATTGAATAAAATATTATCAAGTTTTTAAAATTCCTTAGATGTTGAGTTCTTTGTTTGGGAAAAGTCCCTGTTAGTGTGAAACATCTCAGAACTGTGACCACATTCTTCCACTGAAAAGTATCAGGGGTTCTTGCCAACTTCTGCTATTCAAGATTATTCAATATTTTTGTTAATTTATCTTTTTAGCCACTATGCGTGCATGCATGCTTAGTTGCTTCAGTGGTGTCTGACTCTTTGTGACCCCATGGACTGTAGCTTGCCAGGCTCCTCTGACGATAGAATTTTCCAAGCAAGAATACTGGAGTTGGTTGCCAGGCCCTCTAGGGGACCTTCCTGATGCAGGGATCAAACCTACATGTTCCCTGTTGCAGGCAGATTCTTTACCACTGAGCCACCGGGGAAGACCTTAGCCACTATCACTTAACGATTTTCAGGAGACTTAAGTTCAATCCCTAGGTCAGGAAGATGCCCTAGAGGAGGAAGTGACAACCCACTGCAGCATTCTTGCCTGGGAAATCCCATGGACAGAGGAGCCTGGCAGGCTACAGTCCACGGGACTGCAGAACAGTCGGGCACGACGGAGCGACTGAGCGCACATGCACTCGTCGCCCCTTTACTTCCTGATTTTGGAAGGAAGCAACTTTGTGTACTTTCTCTCTCTCTAACACTTTAAATCAGCGTGGACTTTTAAGTGGGAGTAACTGAGCTAAAATAACATGTCTGCGATTTGAATCTCTGGGAAGGCTTTTGGAGGTGCTGAACTGATAACTGCAGCTGTTAAAGATTATCTTAAAGTGGGGCATTTATCATAGCTCCATTTGGGTCACCATGAGTGCTGTGATTTTTAATTGTTCACTTTTGAGAAAATGTAGTCAACTCAGTGTGGTATAGGTGCTCTCAGAAGAGTGAACAGCTCTGCAAGGTCACAGGGTGGCCAGCCCTAGCTGCACAGCTGGGAACAAAAGTTCTATTGACTTTTTATTCTCGAGTGTTCTTGTTTTCCCCCCAGCACCAGAGATTTGGCTTTCATTTGCATTTTGTTGGGTTTACTACTTTAAACCCAACCTTTACAGTAAGGTCTTACATTTTCATATTGCTTCTGTGCTGGCAGCATTTATTTATGCAAATATAGTTTTGTGCCTCCAATGCAAATATTTTCTTTGCCTAGCAATAGTATCAAGATTTGTTAGAGAATCCTCTTTTGAATTTGATCTTTTAAAGAGTGATTCTATGCTAACTGTCTTCTGTGGCACTTCATTGCTTTTCATTAAATGAGGATCTTAGAAAAAGAACATTTAATGGTCGTACAGAAGACTCACTGTGTTCTCTGCCTGTCTGAGTGAATCCCATCTTGACTGAGTCATAACCTCATGCCTGACCAGTGACATTCATCTGTATGAGTGCTGGCTAACCACTCCCCACCTCCCAACAGAACTGTCCCCAGAGGGATTTGAGTGCATTTTGATTGAGATGCACTTAACGTTAGCATTAAGCTCTTTATTATTATTTTTAAAACTAAATCATCCCTCCTTAAGCTGGGGTCATGGTACTGTGTACTGTGTTTAATGGGTACAGTTCTTGTTCTCATCACTTATCTGATTGCTGTGCTGTTTCCTGTGTGGGAAAGAGAATTGCCCTTCAGGTGAGGTAGTGCCGTTCTGGGACATTATGATGCCGTGGATCTAGGAAGTCTTAGGAATGATGGCAGTCATGTGCTCAAGTCACCTGTGCTCACAGGATGAGTGCTGAAGGACTGTAAGGGTATGAAAAATTGATGGAGAATTACTATCTTGTAAAGAAAACTCCCTATGGCCTCCCCAGTGGCTCAGAGGTAAAGAATTCACCTGCCAATGCAGGAGGCGTGGGTTTTATCTGTGGGTCAGGAAGATGCCCTGGAGGAGGAAATGGCAATCCACTCTAGTATTCTTGCCTGGAGAATTCCATGGACAGAGGAGCCTGGCAGGCTACAGTCTATGGGGTCACAGAGAGTTGGACACAACTGACCAACTGAGTACCTACACACGAACAAAGCCTGTGCTGTTTTAAATAATGACCCACTCAAGCTCAGTGAATATGTGTTAAGATTTTCTAACATGAGTTAGATAGAACCATTTGCTGCCGTCTATGGGGTCACACAGAGTCAGACAGGACTGAGGCGACTTAGCAGCAGCAGCAGCAGCAAGACTGATAAAGAAGGGGTAATAGAGGACTTAGGACAGGCTGTTCATTTAGCTATGAAGTGAATAGACTGCTATGCATGAGAGATCCTCCTGGCCTTTTAAGGAGGAAGCTGAAGTGCAGAGAGGTTCAACAGCGTGCTGAGTCACAGAAGTGAACAGAAACAGAGCCAGGACCCCAACCCAGACCATTCTGAGACACCGCTGGTGATCTTCCCTCTGCAGTGCTGTCTTTCCCCTGGCATCCTGTGTCATCAGAAATGAAGTGAGTTGTATTTTATTTATTTATTTTTTGGTTGCACCACACAGCATGTGGAATCTTAGTTCTCCGACCAGGGATCGAACCTGTGCCCCCTGCATTGGAAGCACAGAGACTTAACCACTGGATCACCAGGGAAGTCCCCGGATTCTCCTATATTGACAAGAGGAAACAAATTCAGATTTAGAACATAAAAGTTCAAGTAATGTATTAATTTATTAAATCGTTTGTTCAGAAAGCTACCGAGGACTTCATATGTGTAAAGCACTGTGTGTCTTAGTTGCTCAGGTTGTGTCCGACTGTTCGTGACCCCATGGACTGTAGCCCGTCAGGCTCCTTTGTCCATGGAATTCTCCAGGCAAGAATACTAGCGTGTGTATCCATTCCCTTCTCCAGGGGATCTTCCTGACCCAGGGACCCAGGGATCAAACCCAGACCTCCTGCATTGCAGATGGACTCTTTACCAGCTGAGCCAATGGGTTTCCTATAAAGCACCATGCTAGGAGCCAGAGTAGGTTATCAAGATCACCCAACTGTCAGAGCTTGTAAAATATGTTTAATAATAGCTTTTATATACAAGACAGAATTCATTCAACAGTCTTTGGGGGAGGGTCACTGTGGGGTTCTAGGCCTGGTCTAGACACTTGGGATCGTTCAGCTGTTTATCAATTCATGCTTAGCTTTGGATCACCTAGTCTGTGTCTGACACTGTTGTGGATGCTGGGAAGAAAGATGAGATTAACGCAGTGAACTCTGTGTTCTCACTTAGTACCTTCTAGTGGGAGAGACACACAATAAATAAGCAAGAGAAGACTTGTTCTGCAGGGAGTGGAGCTCGGATGGTGTGTGGATAGCTGGCTACGCTAGATTGCAGAGATAAATAAAAGATTTGATCCTTGCCCTGGAGGAGGCAGATGCGTAAACAGTGAACTACAGTAGAATCAATATGTGCAGTGATTCATGTAGGAGCAAAACGCTGTGGGTGCCTGGAGGGATGTGAAACCTGAGGGGCGACAGGGAGCTGCCCGAACCAGACGTGTGTTTGGGATGGTGATTGTGGAGCAGCCTCAAGCATAGGCTAGACAGGGAGAGACCGAGGATGCTGCTGCTACTGCTGCTAAGTTGCTTCAGTCATGTCCGACTCTGGGCGACCCCATAGACGGCAGCCCACCAGGCTCCCCCGTCCCTGGGATTCTCCAGGCAAGAACACTGGAGTGGGTTGCCATTTCCTTCTCCAATGCATGAAAGTGAAAAGTGAAAGGGAAGTCTCTCAGTCCTGTCTGACTCTTAGCAACCCCATGGACTGCAGCCTACCAGGCTCCTCCGTCCATGGGATTTTCCAGGCAGGAGTACTGGAGTGGGTTGCCATTGTCTTCTCTGGGGACCGAGGATAGGATGTGGTAATTCCTCTCTGGGCTAAGAGCCCTAGATGAGTGCAGGAGGACAGAGAGGAGGAAGTGTTACTTCTCACAGAGAGAAGTACAGAAGGCTTCCTGAGTGAGGTGACATTTCAGCTTGATCCTTAAATATGGAGATGTGAAGGGGAGGGCGTCTCATGGATATACAACCATGAACAAAAGGGAAGATCCAGCTTATAGCAGGAGTGGCTAGACTTAAGGGCTTATAGACTGGCTGGAGCAGAAGCTATGTGAGAAAGAAGGCCATGGGGGCTTAGGTAGACAGATTTGCTTCAGGTAAGTGGAGGGAACCTGTTACAGGTTTCTTCTTTTTTTTTTGTTTTTAAGTGGACTGACATAGTCACAACCTTAGGAACATTCTTCTGAAGTAGCATATATGAGAAAGTGAAGTGGAGAGAGAGATAGCTGGGAGATGATTCGGGAAGGCATGTGATCTGATGACCCTGAGGTATCGGGGATATGATCTAGAAAAGTGGGCTTGGGACTGGATTAGAGAATGTGGACAGGTAGAATAGTAAGGCAGACTACTGATCGGATGTGGGCAGTTAAGGAAAAGAAGGAGAAAACGGATTGCAAGGATGTAAGCCCAGATGACTAAGAGGATAGGATTTTTTTTGTGGGGTGGGGGAGGGCACACTATAAGGAATGCAGAATCTTTGTTCCCCAACCAGAGATCAAACCCGTGCCCTCTGCCGTAGAAGCACAGAGTCCTCACCTCTGGACCTCCAGGTATGTCCCAAGGATAGGGTTTTTATGACAAGCTGAGGATGGCAGAAGGAAAAATGTGTTTGAGAGGTCAGATAGCTAAGATTAGTTTGGGACTTGTGGAGTTGGTACTGGTGGGACCTTGAGGTAGGAATGTCAGATAAGTAAATGAAGATAATACTTCAGCTCTGGGTTGGAAGGTGTAGGTTGGAGTGGTAATAGAAAATGAAAGTGAAAAGTGGTTCCATTTGTGGGCTAGATCACAGTGGCCAGGGACTGACTTGTACAAAGAAAGGAGGTGAGGATGGAAACTTAGGAGCATCATAATTTTGGTGATTTATTTTAATTTTTGTTCTTGCACTTCAATGCTAATAATCTCCTAAACTACGCTGTTGGACTTCCAGCTTTTTACTCTCACCTCAATCCACCGTATTGCTGGGAAAATTTGGGCTCCTGGGCTATATGATCTTGATTCCATTGTAGAATTTGGTTTTAATCTGGGACAGCATAAAAAAAGAACAACAACAAAAAAAACAGCTTTGTGACCTTATTTGAGATACTGGAAAAATTTTCCATCATGTCTTTCTGTGTCTCCTAGAGCAGCTGTTTCACAGCAAGTGTTTGGAAACAGCTTTGCTTCCCTGGAGGAGTGGAAATGTTTGTTCTTCATAGAAAATCATATAACTGACCACAGTTACTTTTTCATCTTGGCTGCTAGGAAGCACTCAGATTCCCTGCTTAGCTGTAGTCACTGTGTCGGACTCAAATAGCTGTCCGTATCTGAGTTCTGTACCAATATCTCTTATGCCAGGCACAGTCTTCATTTTCTTCTCTAAGCATTCCTTGGTCATGAATTTTTAAAAATATCTTTAGTTCACAAATTTGTGTGGCATCCCGGTGCAGGGGTCATGCTAATCTTCTCTGGATTGTTCCAGTTTTAATGTATGTGTTTCCCAAGTGAGCTATGCTTGGTCATGATTTTTAAGTTCCTTCTGTAACACATGCATTTCTCAGACCATCTCAGATTCTTTGTAGAATGAGATGTGCATGCAGGCTAAGTCGCTTTAATCGTGCCCAACTCTGTGTGACCCTGTGGACTGTAGCCCACCAAGCTCCTCTGTCCATGGGATTCTCTAGGCAAGAATACTGGAGTGGGCTGCCATGCCCTCCTCCAGGGGGATCTTCCTGAACCAGGAATCCCGTCTACGTCTCTTACATCTCATGCATTGGCAGGTGGATTCTTTATCACTAGCACCACCTGGGAAGAAAGAGACGAGGACTAAATAGATAGTGCAACTATGCTGTTCCCTCTATGAATGAGTAGGGTGTTATAGGTCAGTACATAAATACAAAGACTCATCACATTTTAAATGTATATGTTCTTTGTTTTCTATGAACTTTGTCTTAATTAATAATTTTTTAAGGCAATTGATACATATAGTTGCAGACAATAAAACTGTCAGGTGAGTGTATGCTCCTTGGTTCTTTGTCTCGTCAGAATGATGATGTGGAGCAATGGACATTAAAGCCCTTGGCGCGTCACAGCTCTCTCAGGTCTTGAACAAACCGTGTCATAGGTCTTAGACAAGTCAGTGTTACAGTTCTATTTTATTTAGAAGATAGCAGGAGAATCCATCCTCGAAGAAGAGAAGAGAGTGGAGGAGCGCGGGGTGAGGGGGGTGGAGGGGTGGGGAGAGAGAGCGAGAGCGCTGGGCTCCTCCTTTTCTATGCTTTCTCCCCGCCGGGCCTGCCCTCTGCAAACTGGGCTCAGCCAGGAGCGCTGTTCTACCTGAAGTCCTCACTCCAGTCCTCGCACCTTTCTTTGACCTTCCTTTGTTCTATTTTTGCGGGCTTTTCCCTTCTTTGTCTTTTAGCCACCACCATTTGGGACTCCTTTTCCCTATTCTTATGACCAACCTAGATAGCATATTGAAAAGCAGAGACATTACTCTGCCGACTAAGGTCCGTCTAGTCAAGGCTATGGTTTTTCCAGTGGTCATGTATGGATGTGAGAGTTGGACTGTGAAGAAAGCTGAGCACTGAAGAATTGATGCTTTTGAACTGTGGTGTTGGAGAAGACTCTTGAGAGTCCCTTGGACTGCAAGGAGGTCCAACCAGTCCATTCTAAAGGAGATCAGTCCTGGGTGTTCTTTGGAAGGACTGATGCTGAAGGTGAAACTCCAGTACTTTGGCCACCTCATGCGAAGAGTTGACTCATTGGAAAAGAATCTGATGCTGGGAGGGATTGGGGGCAGGAGAAGAAGGGGACGACAGAGGATGAGATGGCTGGATAGCATCACTGACTCGATGGACGTGAATCTGAGTGAACTCTGGGAGTTGGTGATGGACAGGGAGGCCTGGCGTGCTGCGATTCATGGGGTCGCAAAGAGTCGGACACAACTGAGCGACTGAACTAACTGAACTACCTGACAAAACTAAATGAGAAATGATGTAACAGCAGGAACCAAGTTCATGTGTAAATGTTTGCACACTGACCCTCCACTCCGCCTCTTGATGAGTTATTCATTTCCAGGTGAATGAGTCTTTGTAAAATTGTTGGCAGTTTTGGTCAGTCTTTCATAAGTTGTAATAGTTGTTCCATTTGGAAACTTGGAGTTGATGTTATTAATGGTCTGGGACTAATTGTTGAAATTTGAGCTGACATGATCTAGTAACACTTTAATTTTCAATCAGTGTGTGCAAATCCTGCCTCAGAAGACTGGATATTTTTCACTGTTGAGCAATGAGCAGGTCACTGGGTGGGTGAAAAGAACTGACTTCTTTCTGCCAATCATTCCTGAATTCTGTCCCCTAAAGAAAGGTCTTTTTTTTATAGGAGGAAACTTTTGCGTTCAGTCATTAATCCTTTATAACAAAAGTCTTTTAAATTAAAAAAGCCAAATAATTAAGGGGTATCTGTGATTATTAAATTTGCCCTGTGTAGCCTCCAGCAGAAATTCACCGCCCTGCTCTACCCCACACACCAATTTTAAACTTGACAAAGTCTTGTCTTTACCTCAAATAACCCTGTCCTTTCTTATAAAATGGGAAAGCTATGAACCTATGCTGAGATAAATTTAAGTGGTACAGAAAATGAGAAGTGAAAGGCAAAGGAGAAAAGGAAAGATATACCCATTTGAATGCAGAGTTCCAAAGAATAGCAAGGAGAGATAAGAAAGCCTTCCTCAGTGATCAGTGCAAAGAAATGGAGGAAAACAACAGAATGGGAAAGACTAGAGATCTCTTCAAGAAAATTAGAGATACCAAGGGAACATTTCATGCAAAGATGGGCTTAATAAAGGACAGAAATGGTATGGACCTAACAGAAGCAGAAGCTATTAAGAAGAGGTGGCAAGAATACACAGAAGAACTCTACAAAAAAGATCTTCATGACCCAGATAATCACGATGGT
>SJYQ01000600.1:965238-994158 GCA_006410935.1 Redunca redunca | reverse complement strand
ACATTTTATTTTATAATTGAATTTGCAAAATCTGTGTGTGTATTGAGGAAGGGAAATTTTGTTTTTAAAAAATTTAAAAATGTGTTATATTCTGTTACCATGTTATCATATATTGTTGGTAAGCATCATGATTCTAATTTTTCTAAAATCTAATCTAAAATTTTAAACATCAGATGCTTAGAAAAATACTAAGGGAAAGAACTTTTTTCCATTGTATTTCTCTCTCCCTTCCCTTTCTCTGAAAAACCAAAGCATAAGGTTTGTTTAAGTGAAATAAGAACAGGAAAACCAGAATTTCATTTCTTAAAAACTTTGCTTAAGGTCTTGAAGTAATTTCTTTGAAGTAGTATTTAGTTGAAAACATATTGTTGAGGACCCTTTTTTTGAATTACTGAAATACCAGTTTCTCAGCATAATATTGATTATATTATATATTATATAATATTTAAAATTCCCTTTACTTCTAAAGCACATTTACTTCAATTGGAGCTTAAATAGTTGCTTTGTGACATACAAATATAATCTAATTCTGCCAAGCCCCATTGAAAAATCTAGATGTCAGTTTTCTAATTAGTGGTAAGAATTATGCTCTATGAAGGTATGCATAAGTAATTGAAGGGGTGGCATGGTGTTAAAGCTACTCACTGTGGAGTCTGACTGCGTCACAGGGTTGTTGTGAGGATTAAAATAGTTTATTGTTCATGACAAGGATCTAGAAGAGTGTCTGGCGCAAGTAAGTGCTTGCCTAAGTGTTTGCTATTTTTGTTATTGCTATTATATAGCTAATAATATTATTAGCTATATATATATAATTTATAATATATAAATATAAAATATTGCAGTCATAACTATATTCTATAAAATATTATATAATTATATATTAGCTATAAAATAAATATTAATATTTATGCAATAAAAGCATTTTTCCTTGCCTCCAATAGGGTTTGAAGTACTTTTGAAGTGGCTGAAGTGGCTTCTGCTATTAAAAGTTACAAGAAGCTAGAGAGTTCTGGAACTCCCATTCTGCACCCTCCCCCTTAGTTAAATGCTGCGGGGCTCTGTTTCTTCATGTGTTAGAGGACAGTTCCCTGGTGATGGGTCTCTGTTATTTAAGCCACAACAGTTCTGTGTTGCTTTGATCTTACCTTCTGTGTAAACAAGAAGGTTGAGTTTGTATGTGTCAAATTCCTTGATCTGGAGTGGTAGAATTTTAGAAGTGAAAAGGGCATTAACCAGATAGTCTGCCCTCTTAGGGAACTCGTCCTATCTCTTAGTTTCAATTAGTATTTGAGTTTTTTTTCTTCTTTCAGTTCAGTTCAGTTCAGTCGCTCAGTCATGTCCAACTCTTTGCAACCCCATGAATCGCAGCACGCCAGGCCTCCCTGTCCATCACCAACTCCTGGAGTTCACTCAGACTCGCGTCCGTCGAGTCAGTGATGCCATCCAGCCATCTCATCCTCTGTCGTCCCCTTCTCCTCCTACCCCCAATCCCTCCCAGCAACAAAGTCTTTTCCAATGAGTCAACTCTTTGCATGAGGTGGCCAAAGTACTGGAGTTTCAGCTTTAGCATCATTCCTTCCAAAGAAATCCCAGGGCTGATCTCCTTCAGAATGGACTGGTTGGATCTCCTTGCAGTCCAAGGGACTCTCAAGAGTCTTCTCCAACACCACAGTTCAAAAGCATCGATTCTTTGGTGCTCAGCCTTCTTCACAGTCCAACTCTCACATCCATACCTGACTACTGGAAAAACCATAGCCTTGACTAGACGGACCTTAGTCGGCAGAGTAATGTCTCTGGTTTTGAATATGCTATCTAGGTTGGTCATAACTTTTCTTCCAAGGAGTAAGTGTCTTTTTTCTTTTCTTTTTCTCGTGCATCTTTTTTTCCCCAAACACTTTTTACATGCTTGTAGATATTGTATTTATTATGTTTGTTGTTTGTGTCTGTATCTCTCCTTGAATGTAAGCTTCACAGGGGCAGGGACCTTTATCCTATTTTTGGTTGTCTGGCACGTCGTTGGTTGCCAAATAGGGGCCTCAATAAATGTTGTTGAATAAATGAATGAATCTTCAATTACATAGTGGACATTTCTATTAATTGATCACTTCTGATTCTCTTCTAAAATAGCACTCTTTCATTTTCTTATTTCCACCAATGGATACTTTCATGTTGCCAAGAGCAAAACCCTAGTGGAGTTGGCAGCCATACCTGAGACAAAGCAAGTTAAATGGCCCCCAAGGCTGTAGGTGCAGAAACAGTGGCAGTGCGTTTCATAGAGGTTCGGTGGGCCAGGATTTTCTCAAAGAGAACCTTCTGGGCCAGAACTAGCTGGTGCTGCTGAGTCACTTCAGTCGTGTCCGACTCTGTGCGACCCCATAGACGGCAGCCCACCAGGCTCCCCCGTCCCTGGGATTCTCCAGGCAAGAACACTGGAGTGGGTTGCCATTTCCTTCTCCAATGCATGAAAGTGAAAAGTGAAAGGGAAGTCGCTCAGTCCTGTCTGACTCTTAGCAACCCCATGGACTGCAGCCTACCAGGCTCCTCCGTTCATGGGATTTTCCAGGCAAGAGTACGGGCCAGAACTAGAGGTAATTGCTTAACTGCTCAGGAAATTACTAAAGTTACCAAATCTTAATGCTAAACTCATAGATTCTGCTGGGTTAATACTGCTGATACGATTCCTTTGTCATGCTAGTTTCATTGGAGATTCTTCGCTGCTTCTGAAGAGTCCCAGCTCTGCAGCCCAGCATCCAGTGAGTTCCCCAGAACTTCTCAGTTCCAGATCACAAGAGTGCCCCTTGTCCGTTCTCTCCTCTGCTGAGGCCTCTTCCTTGTCATCTCCTGCACCATTCCCATTCTTGCTTTAATATCCCCGTGTTCACTCTGAGCTGTGTTCATCACGTGCTCAGCTTTCCTCCTCCTTCATGTGTCCACACCTGTCTTCCTTAACCCTCCAGGGAAGCTTTTCAGCCCTTATGTATGTGAAGCCATCTCTGTCGTGTTTTGGCTCCCAAGTGTTGCATTATCCTTGTGTTCCATTTGCGTATTTACTGCTTTCCCTACTTTATGATAACCTTTTTGAGGTAAGGACTAATGTAATAATGGAGTTGGGGGATTGTGGGGATTAGGGAGTGATTAAAAATCAGAGCTAAAGCAACACCTGAACAAAATTGAAACAAAATTGATGTAGTGTAAGTGTATTTTCCTGCCTGTGATGATGTTCTCAAGGGCTTTAGAAATGCTGAGATCAAATCCTTCCTACTTTTTTTAGTAACACCTAGTGATAATAATGGCCTCAAATTATATTTATTTGGAAATATAGGTAATTGGTGGGGGGCTTCCCAGGTGGTGCTAGTGGTAAAGAACCCACCTGCCAGTGCTGGAGATAACAGGTTCGATCCCTGGGTTGGGAAGACCCCCTGGAGAAGGCATGGCAACCCACTCCAGTATTCTTGCCTGGAGAATTCCATGGACAGAGGAGCCTTGTGGGTGGGCTACAGTCCATGGGGGTCACAGAGTCAGACATGACTAAAGTGACTTAGCATGCACACACATATATATAATTGACAGTTGAGTTGGCAGTGTGTGTGTGTGTGTATGTAATTTTACTGGTTTGTGAAATCAGAAAGTCTAGGAAAGACAAGTCTGGCTGGTAATCATGGGAACATACACACTGCATCCCTTTACCCTTCACATGGTGGCCCTTCTCTTCCCTGGTCAGTTGCACAGTACAGATCTTCCTTGACTTATGATAGGGTTACATCCCAGTAAGCCCATTGTAAGTTCATAATATTCTGAGTTGAAAATGCATTTAATACACTGCACTTACTGAACATCATAGCTTAGCCCAGCCTACCTTAAACGTGTTCAGACGCTTATATTAGCCTATATTGGAAGAATCATGTAACATGAAGCCTATTTTATAACGAAGGTTATATCTCAGGTAACGTATTGAATGTGTTAGGTAGTTAGAATAGGAAAAAGGAGTCCATCATGGTGGTGGCTAAAAGACAAAGAAGGGAAAAGCCCATGAAGATAGAACAAATGAAGGTCCAAGGACCAGAGTGAGGACCTCAGGTGAAGCAAACAGCCTCCTGGCTAGCCCAGGTTACAGAGGGCAGGCTCAGGGGGAGTAGAAAAAAAAAAAAACATAAAAAGAGGAAACAAAATTGAGCCTCTGGCTTTCTTCTTTTCACGTCTTTTGGGTCGAACTGCCCTCACGCCTTGAGGATCTATTTTCCTTTACTTGCCAAATAAAACTGAGCTGTAACACTGGGTCCATCTGTCGCTTCAAATTTTTGCTGCATCGAGACAGAACCGAGGAAATTGCACACTCCCCCAACAAATGCTATATTGATAGTGAAGAACAAAGTGATTGATGGGCGTGAATGGTAGTAAGTATATTGGTTGTTTACACTTTTGTGCCTGACTGGGAGCTGCCCAGCATTTCGAGAGTGTATGTGCTGCCTATCAGTATCATGGGACAAGATAAAAATTCAGAATTCCATGTACCATTTCTACTGAATGCATGTATGGCTTTCCCCCATCATAAGGTATAAAAATCTTAAGTTGAACAATTCTAAGTTGGAAAATATCTGTATTCATTTTTCAAGGTCTCATATGGGCTTAAGATTTTCATGTTATGGTTTGACTTTGGTTATCCAGCCAGGAAATGCGTGAAAGAATTTCCTTCTATTTCTTGAACTTCAAAGAATTTTTTTTTTCTTGTTTGGTTCCAATTAATCCAGACAATGGCATTCTGTACTCTTTTCTAAGTAAATCAGCTTTATTCATGTCATGAAAAGAGAATTTTTGCACGGCTTTCTAATTTTTCAGGCTGATTGAAAAGCTCAGTGGGGATACAAAACACATTGATTTGCTTTTTTTCTTCCAAATCTTGCACTGTTTGTCCTCTTGTTCCGTATCGTAAGACAAGTTAACATTCTCCTCCTTTTCCAGTTGTTCCACAATTTCAAGTTTTCATTGAGTACACTGTATGTTTACTTCTAGACTTTGTCATTTTGATTATTTGGAGCATTTGATCACAGACAGTCGCCCTGACGTTCAGCAGTACGGCCTGGCTCCGTTTGTGTGGCGTGCTGACAGAATGACAGGCAGTGGGAGCCCGCATCGTGCCCTGCAGCCTCGGTGGAGGGGGACTCAGGGTATCCCCAAGGTGCAGCAGACAGTGTTGTGTCTCCTGGTTACCGTGTGGCTCCAGAAAGCAGACACTTGCTGTTTTAGTCAGGGTTTATTGGTTGCAAAGAACAGACGCCCTCCCAAATTAAATAAAATAGAAAAAGACTTAAAGATGTAGGAGTTAACAACCCATCTCCGTGACGCCAGTGGGCCCAATAGGGACTGTGGAAGGGGCCCAAAAAAGCCAGGAATGGTGTTCTCATAGACTCCTCTCTCATTTTGCCTTTCCTGTGTCTATTTCCTTCCGATTCCCATGGGCTAACATACCTGCCAGCCTTGACGTGAGTTTTTGGTTTTAGGCCCGTGTGAGAGCCTATGTTTTTCCTAAGTCTTTTTCTCAAAAGAGAAAATTTGATTGGTTTAAGTCAGCCTACAGTTCCATTCCCCTTGAAACAGGCAGCTGCCATGGTTCTCCGAATGTTGGGGCTGGCGTGGGGGCATTTAACATGGGACCAGTCAGGGTTTCCCAGGTGGCACGGTGGTAAAGAATGCCGGTTCGATCCCTGGATACGCTTGAGAAGGAAACAGCAACCCACTCCAGGATTTTGCCTGGAGAATCCGATGGACCAAGGAGCCTGGTGGGCTACAAAGAGTCCATGGGGTCGCAGAGAGTCAGACACTGCTGAGCACGCCTGCAATCAGGCAGTGTTTAGTTGGATATTACACCTGCTTGCACTGGTTCTTGTCTCTAATCTAGTCTTTCCCATTTTCTATCCTTTTGTCTTTTTTTTTTAAACATGTTTTGAGAAATTTCCTGTTATCTCACAGTACTTTTACAGAATTTTTATTTTGATGATTATATTTTCAAAAATACTTTTAAAGTTCTTTATTTTTCTCCAGTCATTTCATTTTTGTGCAGCTCATTCTTGTTCAATGGTTGTAATACCTTGAATCTGTTTGAGTTGTGTTAGAGCTAACTTCTTTTTAAAGGGCTCTTCTGTTTCTTGAATTAACTCCCTTTCTTCTCAGTGTCAGCTTTTCCCCCCTTAATGTTACTGGTTTTCCTGGTAGGCTTAGTTGCTATTCATAATTAACAATAAAGGTCTTTCTCTATTATCTTGCAAAGATCTGTATGTAGAGTCTGTATCTGTTCTACCCCACCTCTCCCTTGAGCAGGAATTCAAAATAGAGCTCAGTGTGTGTGTATGAGTGTGTGGCTTTGCTTCACCCCAGAAGTGCCCTGACAGGGAGGATTTACTCCGAGAAAGCAAAATTCACATCAGAAACCTCCGCAGGCCATCTCTCATTTCCTGCTGCCACAGTTGACTCTGTTCCTTTAGAAACAGACCCCCAGATGCTTGTCTGTCCTTATGTTTGGCGGTGCTGCCTGAAGGCTCTGTTGGAGGGTGGGGAGGCGGGGTGGGGAGCTCGCTGATACCCCTCTATCCCTGTTCGCCGCCCCCTGCCCTCCTCCCTGCTCTGCGATACCTGCTGACGTAGCCTGGGGTCTCCCTGGTGTTCTCTGGAACAGACCATCTCCTCGGTGGCCCTGGGTGGCAGTTGTCCCTCACTGTTTCATCTGACAGCGCATCTCCACCTCCTGTTTTGTTTCCCAGAAGTTTGTTGAAATCTCTTGTCCATTTAAAGTTCTCTGCCAGCAAACTCTTCTTAATCTTATAGAATTCCTGTTTTATTTTTTGATGCTTTCACTTCATTAGGGATTCAGGTAGGAGAACCAGGCTATCAGTATCTTGAAACTGACACCTCAAGGTTGTTTTTGGAAAAATAGCATTTGGCCTTTATGTTTTCAAATGAGAGATATATCATATACATCCATGTGATAGAATATATATCAGTATATGCATGATTTAAAGAAAAATAGTAAAATTTTGTACCTACTGCATAGCTTAAGAGATGGAGCATCACATTTTCAGTATCTTAGATTGTAGCATCTTCATCCTGTCTGCCTCCTGTGCTATCCATTTTCCTTCACGTTTTAAGTCACTGCCTTGCCTTTAAGAAAAATGGGTTTGTCTTATGTGTATTTATCTCCCAACAATATATTGTTTAATTTTAGCTGCTTTTACTCTTTATATAGAATCATGTAACTTGTATTCTTCTCTCCCTGTGCTGTTTTACTCAAGATTGTGTTTTTTTTTTTTTTTAATACATGTTTCTTTCAATGCCATTCTCCCAAATCATCCCACCCTCTCCCTCTCCCATACAGTCCAAAAGTCCGTTCTAAACATCTGTGTCTCTTTTGCTGTCTGGTAAAGATTGTTTTTGAGATTCATCCATGTTTATTCATGAAGCTATATTTTATTTACTTTATTGCTGTATAGCATTACATTTTAAGAATATACCACATTTAATTCTCTTTGCTGCTGCTGCTGAACATTTGTGTTGTTGTGTAACTTTTTGCAGTCATGAGAAAGATTGGTATGAACATATGCCCTCTGCATTGCATTTATGCATTGCATTTATGTTAGAGTTTCTCTAAATGTGTAAACCTAGAAGTGGAATTGCTGGGTCATAGAGTATATATGCACATTTTAATTTTACTAGGTGATGACAGCTCTTTTCCAGAGTAGTTGTATCAGTATAGACTACACTGGTATGTGAAATTGCCTTTGGCTTGATGACCTTCGTGTGATAAGATTTCCGATAGTTTTGCCTGTTTGGTGGGTATGCAATCATATCTTACTGTGTGTTTTTAAAACTGAGGTATAATTTATGTGTAATATAATTTACCATTGTGATTTTAATTTTCAGTTTCTTGATTGTTAATGAGGTTAAGGATATATTGACTAGGCTTCCCTGGTGGCTCAGACGGTACAGAATCTGCCTGCAAGGCCGGAGACCTGGGTTCAATCCTTTCTTGTTTTTTCTTTTGTGAATATTTGCTATGTTTTCCCAGTTTTCTCTTACTGACTGGTGGGTGTTCCTTGTGTATTCTGAATATATGAGGGAGAAAGAGAGAAGCTATGATATGTGGTGGAATTTATTTTTTGTGGGCAGTATCCATTGCACCAGGAGGGAAGGAAAAGGCCGAGCTCATATGACCAGCAGACAGTGTTCTTGCAACTGTGATGAAAGCATGCTAACTTTTTCTCTATTTACTTGCGGTTAATCTTTGACAGAATTGAAAAGTAAGTTTTGGCACTTTAAAAATTTTGGAATCTTTTTTCCAATCCCTCCTCCTAATCTACTCCTATTGTGAAACAATTTTGGTTGAAAAAATACCCTTGACATTCAGTAACTCTGAATGTTTTCTGTGAAGTGCGTGCTATTCAAGTTGAAGTACAAGCCTGTGATGCTTGATGCTCACAGATCTCAGTGTTTCAGTGGTGTCAGAGTGCAGGGCGGCCAGCACTCGGGGAACAGAGGAGTTGGGCGGTGCATGCTGACCCAGGTCGCTAATTTGGGTATTTTTAACCCAAATCTCTAAAGGTATTCTTCCTGACTTCCTGGTTAACACATTTCAGAAATTTAATAGAAAAATCAGTGGGCTTTGTAAAATGATAGCATTACTTACTAACCATTCTTTTCTCCATTTAACCGTGTACTCTGACTTAAGGGACATTTTCTCTTAAGTAGTGACGTATCTATAAAGAAAAACTGTACAAGTGGTTAAATGGTAAATTTTATGTTATGTATATTTCACCAGAATAATATTTTTTTTAAAAAACTCACGGCTGAAAAAAAGTTTTTAGAAAATTTAGAACTCTTAACAAAAATGCAGAGATGACACTCTGAAGTCGTGTATCTGTTTTTCAGTGCAGAGAAGTCTCCCCGAGCTAAGTAGCAATCCCTCTTTTACGTAAGTTGTCATGATTATTCTTTTAAGAAGGTTTACTTGTCTTGAGTTTTTGTAAATTTTGGAATGCATGCTCAAGGATGGCATTTTCATTTACCTTCTGTTTATCATCCTGGCAATCACTCCCCCCTTGGCTGCAGCCTCCACGGGCCTTCTTTCTTCTCCTCTGATCACATCCTTTCCCATCCTCAGAGCCTCCCTCAGATTGTTCTTTCCCCTCTGCCTGTTCTCATTTGTTTTATTGTGTTGTTATTTTAAAAATGTGATCAAATATACATTCTGTGGGCTGAGTTGTATCCCCCCTGCACAAGTTATATACTGAAACTCTAATGTCCAGTACCCCAGAATGTGAGTATAATTGGAGATAGGGTCTTTAACGAGGTAAGCTGAAATGAGATCCCTGGGGTGGGCCCTAATCCAGTAAGACTGTGTCCTGATAAGTAGAAGAAATCTCGGCAGAGACAGTTACAGAGGGAAGACCGTGCTGGAGGCACGGGTAGAAGGCGGCTGTTGATGACCAAGGAGAAGGTCCTCAGAAGAAAGCAATGCTGCTCACAGCTTAATCTTGCACATCTAGCTTCTGAAACTGTCAGAGAATAAATGTCTGTTTTTTAAGCTGCCCAGACTTGTGGAACTTTATTATCATAGGCCTGCATGCTAAGTCGCTTCAGCCATATCCGACTCTGTGCAACCCCTTGGACTGTAGCCCACCAGGCTCCTCTGTCCATGGGATTCTCCAGGCAAGAATACTGGAATGGGTTGCCATGCCCTCCTCCAGGGGATCTTCCTGACCCAGGGATCGAACCTGTGTCTTCTGCATTGGCAGGGGGGGTTCTTTACCACTGTTGCCACCTGAGAAGCCCAGTGCACACTAATATAATATGTAATATAAAGCTTATGAGTTAACCATTTGTAAGCATACAGTTCAGTGGCTGTATTCACATTATTGTGCAACCATCCTCACCCTCCACCTTCAGAACTTTTTTGTCTTCTTGCAAAACCGAAATTCTGTACCCTGTTCTCCCTGCGGACATGGCTTAGCGACCGAACAACAAGAGCCCAGCCCCTGGCAGCCACCTTTGTACTTTCTGCGTCTATGAGTTTGAATACTCTGGGTCCCTCATATATGTGAAATCAGACAGTATTTGTTCTTTTATGACTGGCTTATTGCACTTAGTATTATGTCTCAAGGTTCATCCAGGTGGTAGCATGTGTCAGAATTTCCTTCTTTTTTATGACTAATATTCCATTTTATGCACATATACCATATGTTATTTATTGGATGGTCATTTGGATTGCTTTCACCTTTTTGGCTATTGTGAATGATGGTGCTATGAACACAGGTATGCAAATATCTCTCTGAGATTCTGCTCTCTTTTGGGTCTATGTCTGGAAGTGAAATTGCTGGGTCATGTGATATCTCTGTTAATTGATAATTAATATTTTGAGGAACCACTGTATTATTTTCCATGGCACCATTTTACATTCATGTCAGCAGGACACAGTTTCAGTTTCTCCACATCCTTACCAAAATTTGTTATTTTCTGTTTTTTTGGGTAGTAGAAATTGAATTACTGCATATCAGAACTTTCAGGTATAATGCTATGCCCTTTTAATTTTTTTGTGGGAAGGAGGTGATAAAATACAGCTTTTTAATTATCACTGCATTAATCAAAAAGAGTTGATTCTCAAAGGGTCGTGATGTGGCATCTATCTTCTTGCTTCAGGCGGGACACCTTGGAGGCTCACCAGGAAGTGCTGGAGTTACTGGTGTGAAGTCACCGACAGCCATTTTTTTTTTGCTATTGGGTCCAGGAACTTTGTTCTTGTAGTAACTTTCGATCTGCTTATGTGACATGATACCAGCTATGACAAAAATAGGCATTTCGCAGGACAGAGGCCCTGTGAAATAGCTCTTTTGCAGAACTAAAAAGGCTAGCGAGTTTCTTATGTTTTCCCCCAGGGCAAATTTTCATTTTCCTAAGTGTTTACAGCTGTGTTTGTTTAAAACACTCATGTACCTAACAATTACAGTCCTGTAGAGAAGACAGAGCAAGTTAGACAAATTAGGCCTAAAAAACATCTCAAGCAGAGGTTGTGGTAAAACACAGGAAGCTTGAGAGATGCACAGGGGCTTCCTCGGGGCATTTTTGAAATCATGGAAGAGTTGTATGTTCGACGGTAAACGTTGCACTGCCTTTACGCTCAAAGAGGTTCTGAATATTTATAAACACACCCCTTAAGACTGTGAAAATGGAAAGTTTTCTGTGGGTTAATTTTTTTTCTTTCCTTGTCCACTTGTGTGGATATTACTTTAACAATAACAGCAGTTCTTGGCTTAACAGCGGCAAAACAGAAATCATTCTTTACTGTGGTTAGTGACAGGTGGAGCCACCCAGTCTCATTGGGAGATCAGATACCAGCCTTCACCTTGCCTACACTTTGTCATTCTAAGCTGCAGTTTGTGTAGGTGATTTTGACTAGGAAGCAGCTCGGTTTAACAATCACAAGTACTAAGGCTTAACAGCGGCATCACAATACCCAGCAAAATTAATTTTATGCACGCAACTTATGTTTTTCTTTGTATGGTTTGTACACCCACTGGTTTGAGAATTCACAGTAAAGAGTGTAATGGTGTTTCCTCTCTTATTAGCCTGTTCCTCAGTGTCACTGTAGTAATAGTGCCTTGTCTAAGAACCCTGAAAACTCTGCCAGGGCTTCGTAGGCCGTGGAAACTGAGATAACCACTGCTGTCATTAAAGGTGGCAGGTCATGCCCCAGCAGGGATCAGCTACTCCTGCCTCACGCTGTTTGCTGATTTAAGTTCTCTTTGGAATAATGAAGCTGGATGAGGAACCCACGGCTCAGGTCATGTGCCCTTGCATGGGAATGATACAAGGAGCAGGAGTTGGTTGCCTTGCTTTCTTGAAATGTGCCCCACCCCGGGCCCCCCAGTCTGTTCCCCTTACTGTGTAAGTTCAGAGCTGACTAAGGGAGAAACCACTTCTTCCTTCATTGCTTCAGGTGTTTCCTGAAAGCCTTCCCATCAGTCCTGATCTGGGTTAGTGGGAGCACTCCTCAGTCCTTGTCACTACACCTTCAGTGCGCTGCCTCTCAGTTCAGTCACTTCAGTCGCTCAGTCGTGTCCGACTCTGCAACCCCATGGACTGCAGCACGCCAGGCCTCCCAGTCCATCTCCAACTCCCAGAGTTTACTCAAACTTGTGTCCATTGAGTAGGTGATTCCATCCAACCATCTCATCCTGTGTCATCCCCTTCTCCTCCTGCATTCAATCTTTCCCAGCATCAGGTAGCTAAAGTATTAGAGTTTCAGCTTCAACATCATCCTTCCAATGAATATTGAGGACTGATTTCCTTTAGGATGGTCTGGTTGGATCTCCTTGCAGTCCAAGGGACTCTCAAGAGTCTTCTCCAACACCACAGTTCAAAAGCGTCAATTCTTCGGCGCTCAGCTTTCTTTATAGTCCAACTTTCACATCCATACGTGACTACTGGAAAAACCATAGCCTTGACTAGACGAACCTTTGTTGGCAAAGTAATGTCTCTGCTTTTGAGTATGCTATCTAGGTTGGCCATAACTTTTCTTCCAAGGAGTAAGCGTCTTTTAATTTCATGGCTGCAGTCACCATCTGCAGTGATTTTGGAGCCCCCCAAAATAAAATCTGTCACTATTTCCACTGTTTCCCCATCTATTTCCCATGAAGTGATGGGATCAGATGCCATGATCTTAGTTTTCTGAATGTTGAGCTTTAAGCCAACTTTTTCACTCTCTTCTTTCACTTTCATCAAGAGGTTCTTTAGTTCTTCCCGCTTTCTGCCATAAGGGTGGTGTCATCTGCATGTCTGAGGTTATTGATATTTCTCTCGGCAATCTTGATTCCAGCTTGTGCATCTTCCAGCCCAGCATTTCTCATGATGTACTCTGCATATAAGTTAAATAAGCAGGGTGACAGTATACGGCCTTGACGTACTCCTTTTCCTATTTGGAACCAGTCTGTTGTTTCATGTCCAGTTCTAACTGTTGCTTCCTGCCCTGCATACAGATTTCTCAAGAGGCAGATCAGGTGGTCTGGTATTTCCATCTCTTTGAGAATTTTTCAGAGCACTGTCTCTAGAGGCCGAGAAACAGAGGGCTGGGTTTACTTTACCATATTTACTCTAATTAATACATTAAGTAATCAATTTAATTATGATTTAATTATGTTAATCGATTAATGAGTTATTTCATTTTATGCTCAACAGAGTCTGCTCTGTGGAGAGAGAGAGAGCTGGGGTGAGCTCTGTTGAGGTCTGTAGAACAAATATAAAACAGTTGTATCGCAAGGAGTCTGGAGTGTCAGGTAAGAAGCATTGAGCCCTAGAGAACATGCCCAGGGCGGTTGAAAGGTCACTGTGTAGCCGGACTGTCACTTCTCAGAATCTCTGGGGGGAGGGCTGGTCATTAATCCTCCCAGGAGGTCAGGTGGAGGCAGAGCAAATGAGGAACACGTGGGAGAAAGCGACTTTCTTCACATCAGTTTCTGCCTCCTTGAGGGACCTGACCTTTTAGAAAATGTACCCTGATCCTCTAATTGTAGTTAGGTACAGGAGTGTAAAATGCATAAAGAACATTCTTCGTTTGATAATGAAAGTCACGGGTCTTTTCTAGAGCAGAAGACTTGGAATCCTCGCATGTATACCACACAGAAGAAAAGCACATCACCTGTAATCCAGCCACCTAGGAAAAATCGTGGTCAGCATCGTGGAGCACGACCTTTTTCCCCTGTCTGATTGACCTTAATGATCTATATACTTGGATTCTCAGACCAGAGGGTGTACAGATTCTGTAAAGAATCAATATGAATTGGATTTATATAAGATCACTGTCTTGGTTATTGTGAGGATAATTTTGACCCTGCATAGCTTTTAAAATTATATTTTTACTGAAGTAATAGTTGGATTACATGCTTATCTTTTACTTTATAGTTATTTTGAAAAATTTTTGTACACTTTGTAAGAAACCCACTTGATTTCATTTTAGAGTATTTTAAAGCAGATTTCCTTATTTTAAAGAGAATGTTTTCAGTTGATGTACTTTTGGGAATGCTAGAAGGAAATGGAGATTTTCTGATAAATTAAAGAGAATTATAGTGAAAGTGTTAGTCTCTCAGTCATGTTCAGCTGTTTGCGACCCTACGAACGATAGCCAACCAGGCTCCTCTGTTCATGGAATTCTCCAGATAAGAATAACTAGAGTGGGTAACCATTCCCTTCTCCAGGGGATCTTCCTGACTCAGGGATTGAACCTGGGTCTCTTGCATTACAGGCAGTTTCTTTACCATTTGAGCCACCAGGGAAGCCCCCAAAAGAATTATGGTTGTTTGCTTTGTGATAGTAACAGATCTCCGTAATAGGTATCTTTGTATTCTTACAGTGTTCAGTTTTGGTCCTTTTCATAGTGAAATTTTTCCAGAAATGATGTATGTTGTTAAGAAGGTATGTATTTCTTGTTATATCTTTTTATCATTCATGGAAAATTTATGTGGGTAAAGTTAGTAAGAAAACAACTGAATTTTTTAATGTGCACAAAGCTATTGGTGTGGTTAAAACCTTGACATCTGACAGGAACTTTTGGAACAAGAGGTTTCCTGGGCAGTGTGGGCTGCACACTTAAGGAGGAACAAAGCTTTTGAAGTATATTTTCTGCTCTGCCTTTATCGTATGTGTTCTGTCCATTTTGTGCCAGACCTGGACAGCTGCTAGTGGGATTCCGTGTTTTGGAAGTTGTTACTGACTTCGGTAGTAGAGAGAGTTTGTTCCTCCCCCGCTCCCTGCCACGCCTGTGCATTTTGAGTGGCTGAGAGGTCTCAGTCTTCCTGGAGATTGGTGACTCCTTGTGCTGGTTTTTAAGAAGGCATTGTTTTTAGTATAATGCCTGGCTGTCCTGTTCTCTAATATCTTTATAATTCTAAAAAATTCCTTGTAGTTCTGAGACGTTTTGTTTGAGGAGGGTAAAGGGTGTCACAAACTCAGGGACCAGGCAGTTATATAATGAGAATATGATTCTAAGGAATATGTCTCAGTCATAAAAAAGAATGAAATGAGGTCATTTTCAGCTGCCTGGGTGGACCTAGAGATTGTCATACTGCTGCTGCTGCTGCTAAGTCGCTTCAGTCATGTCCGACTCCGTGCGACCCCAGAGACGGCAGCCCACCAGGCTCCCCCCTCCCTGGGATTCTCCAGGCAAGAACACTGGAGTGGGTTGCCATTTCCTTCTCCAGTGCATGGAAGTGAAAAGTGAAGGTGAAGTCGCTCAGTCGTGTCTGACTCCTAGCGACCCCATGGACTGCAGCCCACCAGGCTCCTCTGTCCATGGGATTTTCCAGGCAAGAGTACTGGAGTGGGGTGCCATTGCCTTCTGATTGTCATACTAGCTGAAGTAAATCAGAAAGAGAAATGTCATCTGCTGTCACTTACACGTGAAGTCTAAAGCAGGACACAAATGAACCTATCTGCAAAACAGAAACAGACCCAGACATAGAGAAGAAACCTGTGGCTGCCAAGCGGGGAGGGAGAAGGATGGACTGTGAATTTGGGGTTAGTAGGTGCAAACTATTACGTTTAGAATCGATAAGCAACGAAGTCCTACTGCATATCACAAGGAACTGTAGTCTCCTGGGGTAAACCGTAATGGAAAAGACTATAAAAAAAGAATGCATACATAAATGTGTGTGTGTATATATACATATAAAGCAGTCACTTTGTTGTACGGTAAAAATTAGCACAACATTGTAAATCAGCTATATTTCAATTGAAAAGATTCTAAGGAGGAGTGTGGGGACTGTGCCAGGCTGGAGGATGCTCACAATCTCCAAAGGCAGTAAAACAAATCCACAGAATATTACAGCCAAATAGAAAGTCCAAATTAGAAGCTTACCCATTTATGGGCTTCCTGGATGGCGCTAGTGGTAAAGAGCCTGCTTGCCAATTGAGGAGGCATAAGAGGCGTGGGTCTGATTCCTGGGTAGGGAAGATCCCCTGGAGGAGGACATGGCAACTCACTGCAGTGTTCTTGCCTGGAAAACTAGATGGACAGAGGAGCCTGGCGGGCTACAGTCCATGGGGTCGCAAAGAGTCAGACACGATTGAAGCAGCTTAGCACAGCACAGCTACCCGTTTGTGTCTGGTTACGCCAGGTACCCCTGTAGTATGCATTATCTTATCCTGGCTTCACAGTAAAGGTAAATACTACTACTGTCCCTGTCTTAGAGATAAAACTGAGGCTTAGAGAAGCTTCTTTTGCCCATGTCACAGAGATAGTACACACCAGAGTCAAAGCCAGGTTTGTCTGACTTTGGGTCTTGAGCTCTGGGTTGTGTTTTGATTTTAGGCCACAGAACTTTAAATTGCACTCACTGGGTAGGAGAAAAGTTGTCAGTCAGCAGCTGAGCTCCTCAGCGGGTTGACGGTGGCTAGCTTTGTGGTCCTGGAGGAGGCAGCCAGGCCTGGGACAAAGTTCTTGGGCTTAGAGGAGAAAGAGACCGCAGGATCAGGTATGGACGAGCTCTGGAATTCTTCCCCAGGTGTCCAGGGAGGCAAGGGCTTGGTGGGGGAATCAAGAAATGAATAGTTCTTGTTAGACACACAAAAACGTGTGGGGGGTTATGGCAACATGTAGGAGGGGAAAACCTCACTGATGTTTGGTAGGAGCTTTGGAAGACGTGGGTCAGCTCTGGGTAATTCTTTGTACCCTCGGCTTCTGAACTGTGAGTGAGGGAATAGCTAGAGCTGTGGAATAAAGAACTAAAACGTATGGGTTGAGGTTTAATCTAGGGCCTTCTGTCACAATACACTATTTTTTTTAATGTTATTAAAATTTTTTTAATTCTATTTTTCCTTTATCCTGCCACACAGCATGTGAGAATCTTAGTTCCCTGACCAGGGATCGAACACAGGCCCTCTGCAGTGGAAGTCCAGAGTCTCAACCTCTGAACTTCCACCAGGGAAGTTCCACAATACACTTTAAAACTAAGTGAGGTTTTTATCAGGTAGAAGGGACTGACTTCTCACACTCTTCTTTTTTTAATTAAAATTTTAAAAAATTTAATTTTTATTGGAGTATGTTTGCTTCACAGTGTTGTATTCGTTTCTTACTGTGCAGTGAAGTGAATCAGTCATACGTATACCCAGATCCCCTCTTTCTTGTCTAACATCTTGGCAGCAAACACTCACACCTCAGAGTGGTTTTTCTGGGGCCAAGCGGATCTCTGTCGGACTACTGGCATTTCCCGTGGCATTTAGTGGGAAGAAAGTATCCTCACAAACCTTTGGTTGTTGAGTTCACCAGCAGCTGAAGGTGTGTTAACACAGCACCTTTTAACAAACGAGTCCCTGAATCTCGTTGCACACTGTAGCTCTCAAAGCCTCTCTGTCCAAGTGCCTTTAGCTCAAGGAAGTGAGACGTCGAGCCCACCTCTTCCTGCCCGGATGCCCACGAATGTGGACCCTGGGAAACACAGCAGCCTCTGTCAGAGGCCTGTCTGCATAAACCTCACAGAGCCCTACAGAGAGATGAAGAAAAAAGTGCTCTCTCACACACTCACAGACACACACACACACACACACACACGGAAAAATTAAAGGGCCATATCTTCACATTTTTTCCCAATATGAATAAACTGCAGAAATACATTAAAGACAGGTTTAATGGAGTTTGCTTTCTGTAGCCTAAGACTTTTAAGTAGATAGTGGAGGAGGAAGCGAACTCAGTGTCCAGAAACTTAATACTGTTAGAAGGAGGGCAGGGGTGGGACCCAAAATAGGGCGCGGGCAGGTCTTAGGAAAGCCCTTCTGTTGAATTGTTTGGTTTAAAAGGATCGCTTTCCTAGAAGCAACAAGAAAAACTGGTCCAGTTTGTTTTTAGAGTTGGAAGAAAATCCTCAATGTAAGCAACTTCTGGCTTTGCAGTGTTTCCATCTGGAATATCATTGAAGAATTTGGCCGGATCTCAAGTGATTTATGTTTAGTAAATAAGATTACCTTAGGCTTCCTATTGTGAAAGAGCAAATGGTTTGGGGTTTAGGTGCTGCTTTTCAGCCTCTTTTAATTGCTTGTTCAAGGTAATACAGCATTAATCTCCATTATTTATCTCTAGAGTTGGGTTTGCAACAGTGGTTTCTGAAGCAAGAAACCAGAAAAGTGGTTGAAGCGAGAATGGCTTAAAGTATTAATACCCTTGTTGTAGAGTTACCGAAACGATAACTTGTTGTTGGTAGTGGTGTGGGGGCGGGATGGAAGGGCTTTTGCGAACACCTGAAAGTCAGCTTTTATGTTTTTCTATATTACGTGGCAATGCTCTTAATTTTATGAAACAAACACAATAAAGGGAATCTTGTGTCACTCATGTCAGCTATTTTGAATGCTTTTTCATGTTTTAAGAGTTTCATGTCATAAGAGTTCATAGGAAGACATTTCTTATTGAAATTGTGGACATCCAGTGAAAAATGACATTTCATTTTGGTGTTAGAGGATACATTAGTATGAAAATGTGAATTCTAATATCCTGTTTTTTAAAATGTGCTTAAGATTTTAATGTTTAAATTCAGTAGATTTTATAGGTCCCATGTTAAATTATCCTCATTATTAGGTTTAAATATTTGTGTGAGAGAGGTAAGAATTTTTAGCAAAGAAATGACCATTTATACTGCAAGATACAAAATAAAATTGAAGTGTTTCTGGGCATAAAATTTAGGAAAGTGGTACATTATCTATTTCATATTCACTGTAGATAAAAATAGTTACATCTAGTTAGTAAGTGTTCTGTTCTAGTAACCTCCTTCAGTACCTCTTCCTAAATCTCAAAAGTTTCTCCTTCAACTATTATCTTAATATTTTGAGTTTCATATCTTGTGCATTGTGCAAACCAAGCAAAAGAGGAAATATATGGAGGTCACTCTGCTTTTCAGATTCTATCAGTTGTTTTGAATCTAATTCTTAAACTGTTCATGATTCCTTGGGAGCAAGCCATGTACTTGTCACTTTATCTCATTACTGTTAAGTCTAGTCCTGTCAAGAACAGGTTTACTAGTCTTTTTTAATTGCCTGCTTAAAGTTTTTCGTTTTCAAAATCAGCTGAAGAATTTAAGATGGTGCCAAGTGTGGACCGAGGGTCACTTGAAAGTTCTGAGTGAATCGGGAACTCACTGAAGCGGGGAGTGCAGACGTGAGCCGTTCAAGGCTGGTGTGGAGCACTTGCATCCAGAAGAACAGAGCGGCGCTTAAATGTGCGTGCTGTTGACTAGTATAACAGCTTTCTTTCCTGGGTCTTTGCATTTGAGTGTGCCACCTGTTGTTTGAGGGAACTGGAGGCTAAGCATTAGACAGTTGGAAGGTTGAGACACAGATGAAGATGAGCCATCATCTGGAGGCGACAAAAGAGAGAAGGATGTCCACTCTAAAACCTGAAAGTCATGAGCACATGAAGGAGGGGAAACCATGGTTAGATATGGGCCCTGCTCAAGAGCAGCACAGTGACAAAGAGAGGAAAGAAGTTGTAAAAAGAAAAAGTGGAGTGGAGAGATACTTAGGAGGAGGTAGGACAAAGTCCTTTGTTTCCCGAGAAAGCATAGTCTTTGCCTGGAATAATGTATCTGTCCGGCTCTGGGAGCAGAGAGGCCAGGTTTCCCAGCACACAGTGATGCTGACTTTGTGGATGCTGCCCAGCAGAGTCTGAGGTGTGGTGGTGGGACCCTCGTTCTCACGACCCTGTGGGAATAGAGATGTAGGGACTGCGTTCCTTTCCAGGGATGTGTTTTGGAGCCAGAGCGGTGTGTGTGACCTTGCAAGGAATGATTGGTTGGGTGGCCACCTGGCTGAGTCAGATCAGAGTAGCCTTCACTGAGCCATCTCTTTTCCTTGAGTCACCCCTTACCTGGTGGACTTAGGAGTGGGGGTTACTTTGCAGTGTACCGAGGGCAGGGCTGACTTTGTGTCGTTAGACTCCCCCCTCACGTTCCCCTCAGAGCTCTTCCTGGGGAGCATCATGGCTTCACGTTGTTCCCCAACAGCGCCCCGTTTACTGGAAATGTATTTCATATTCCGGACCTTTCTGGATTTTCTGACCATTTACCAAGCTTCATGTTCACTTTCTCATTTCTCTAAACTCTCCAGATAACTGGAGCTAATTGAATAAAAACATTCATTCACCTGTGTAGGGTCCGTATATAACTCATTCCCTGTTACATGTGCGAATTCTAAAGGATTTGCAGTATGCTTACTCAAAGAAATGGTGGCATTTGGGGCAAGTCTGTGGGAAAGTATTAGGATGGTGATATTGCAGTGAGTCATGCTATATGCATAGTTTACGTATGGGAAGTAAACTTGAACAAAAGGAACAGAAAGGGAAAGACAGTTGAAGAAATGACAGTGACAATTGAAGTATGATGAGCGTAGTCCTAGGGCAAACGTGAGATAGGGGCTACTAGCCTGTAGTTTGTAGGGAGATTTCATTTCCTCAAAGATTGTGAGTGCTTGGGTTTAACAGCACGGCTCACAAAATACAAGCCTAACACATTATCTGGGTTGACCTGAAGAGTGAATAGTCTTTTCCAGAGGGCAGGAAAAACTGGTCATCTTGGACTTAGGGAGAAACAGCAGTGTTGTATGTCATGAGGAATTTCAGGGAATTTTCCAGGGTGGTTTGGACTATTTGTAATTGTTGCCTTGAGCTTGACTTTGAACTCTAGCCCAGCTCCTGGTGCCATTAGGTATGACTTAACAGTGCTGGTTGGCTGAGGGAAGGGCTTGCAGGGCTACTGAGGGATCCTTGAGATTTGGGACCATGTGTCATTGATTATTGCCAAAGGAGCTCAGAGAGTGTTTCTTGTTTAATGAAATAATAAATACATAGCACCTCTGCCTGATGCCTTCCCCGCCCCAGATTGGCTGAAAGTAGGAAAGTGGTGTGTAGGCATGAGATCCCGATGGTTTTGAAAATGCTCTTAATGCCTAAAAAAATACCAAACCCATATCTTCCATTCCCCGACAGGGCACCCTAGTCATTGCAGGCAGTTCTGGTATCCCAGGAGTAGATGACCTCCCCAATTACAAGGTTCCATTTCCTCATATGCCCGTCAAAGGTGGTGTTGAAACCCTGGAATTATGGGTCACTTACAAGTTCAGATTCCATTCCTGGTTTGGGAAGATTCCCTGGAGAAGGGAATGGCAGCCCACTCCAGTATTCTTGCCTGGGAAATGTCATGGACAGAGGAGCTTGGTGGGCTACAGTAGTCCGTGGGGTCACAAAGAGTTGGACACTTCTGAGCCACTAACACTTCCCCTAATACTACAAATTAAAGCATAATAGATAGAAGGTATCTCCTCCTCCCCAAACCACCTTTCCCACTCCTCTTCCCGTGCTTCTTTCTATCTTTCTGGCTGTGGTCCAGTTGTGGGCTGTGGTTATGATTCTTGTACCTTATGAACAACTTGCCCAGAAGCTTAAAACATGTGTCACAAGTTTAGCCAGTTTAGTAGCTGGACTTGTTGATGACAGTCCCGAGCACGAGCAGCACCACGGTACTTGCTGAAAAGGCCCTGGTCTCTGCAGGGTGTCTGCTTGATGGGGCAAGTTTCAGTTGTGATCGTCACCACTGGAGTTTGTGTGTTTTTATATTCCGTTTACAGAGGTTCAGTTCCTGCCTTCAGGGAGGTTGGAAGCGCCTCTGTACGACATCGGACCGTCATAGCAGACATAAATGTGGTCTCACTGCTAAGCACTCATTTGGATGCTAGTTTTAGCTTTTTGTCGGCCTCCTGGGTCGGTTTGATGTTTTTATTTTTGTAATGTGCCAGTCACTTTGTGTTGTGTTATAATAGAATCCCGGAAATGGAGGGACTCTTAGAGGTAGTTAAATCTGGTGTACTTTAAACTTTTCCTTCCTTCAAAGGGACACTAAAACCTCTAATTTAGACCTATCTATCTGAAAATGAGAGAAAAGCTGAATTTCTAGTTCCAGGAGGGATGGAAATGGGAGGCCCAAAGCCTCTGCCCTCTTCCCGCCCTGCCCTGAAAGTGTTGCAGTGTGCATCTGGGCCTCTGTGGAGCTTGGTCTGAAATCCACAGCTCTGGAGACATGGGTATTTTGCTACTTCTTAAGTGAATCTTCCCGGCACCAATTTATAGTTTATTGCTTCCTGAGGGCAAAATTTTAAAACCGAACAGCTCAAAGTTCTTCCTGTGTGCTTATCTTAGTGTGAATTACCTTTAGTCACTCAGCAGTCATCAAGAAGCCTATTGTACGTTATGAACCCCCAGTTCAGCCAATGTGCACCATCAGGTAGACACAGGTAAGAAGCTGACCTGAGGGCTGAGTGGTACTTTATTGTTATTTTTTTGAATTTGATGGCAAGTATGACATCCAGGTAAGACTATGCATGTACCTAAGAAGCTGGGATGTCCTTCATGCTGTTAGTCACTAAGTCACATCTGGCACTTTGCTACCCTTTGGACTGACTGTAGCCCACCATGCTCCTCTGTCCATGGGACTTTTCAGGCCAGAATACTGGAGTGGGTTGCCATTTCCTTCTCCAGGGGATCTTCCCTACCCAGGTATCGAAGCCATGTCTCCTGTGTCTCCTGCTTTGCAGGCAAATTCTTTACCTGCTGAGCCATCCTATATAGATCAAAGCAGGGTCCCCTGACCAGCCGCCCCTAAAACCTGTTAGAATGCAAATTCTTGCTTTCTACCCAGATCTGCTGAATCAGGAACTTTGAGGGTAGAGCCCAGAAAGATAACAAGCCTTTTGGGTGATTCTGGGCTTCCCTGGTGGCTCAGATGGTAAAGAATCCACCTGCAATGCAGGAGACCTGGCTTCAATCCCTGGATTGGGAAGATCCCCTGGGGAAAGGAATGGCAACCCATTCTAGTATTCTTGCCTGGAGAATCGCATGGACGAGGAGCCTGGCAGGCCACAGTCCATAGCAGCACAAAGAGTTGGACACGACTGAGTGACTAACACTTTTTTGGGGGTGATTCTGCAGCACGTTGATGTTTGAGAACCACTGGTGTTGAAGAACACAGTGATAGTGGCAAAGGTTGGCTTGGGGTGTTGTAACACCGCTTCTCCCCCAAGCTTCCTGTTCCTATAAATTCTTCTTGCTTTGCTATGGAAATTTGATGTTTTCTCAGTCTTCCATGAAGTCCTATAACAAAAACCCTAGCTCTGACTTCCCACTACGTTACTACCCGCCTTGGTCCCTTTTATGTGGAAATTCTGAGGCTACTAGTGGATGTATGTAAACATGATTTTCAGGTGTTAGTTGGATGCTTGCTTGTTTGTGAAAGGAAGTGATTTTCTGCTTGGCCAGCCAGGGCCTCATTTGTCAGAGTACCGCTAAGGTAACTCCAAACCGCAGCTCCTCCACCTTCCTGTCTCCAGTGAGGGTCTGACGGAGGCTTTCCCCAGTGCGGCTCTGCTGTAGCCATGATCACCTCGCCCAAGCTGGCAGTATAAGCCTGTTCCTTTTCTCTTGCATCTCTGATTAATCAGGCAATGGTTCAACACCCTGAAGTTGAGAAATCCTAGTCTGAGATCCAGGAACCAACCCTGATATCAGACAAATAAGCTTGGCTTGTGCGTAGGTGTGTGTGTTAGTTGCCCAATCGTGTCTTCCTCTCTGAGACCCCATGGACTGTAGCCCACCAGGCTCCTCTGTCCATGGGGATTCTCCAGGCAAGAATACTGGAGTGAATTGTCATGCTTTCCTCTGGGGAACTTCCTGACCTGGGGATAGAACCCTGGTCTCCTGCATTGCAGGCAGATTCTTTACAGTCTGAGCTACCAGGGAAAATGCCTTTTTGTGGGTGGAGGGTCCATTGTTTGCATCAGACTGGAAAGGATCTGTGAGGCATCCCCCCTCCCCCACCCCCCAAAAAAATCCCAACTTGCTCTAGCTGTTTTTGAATAAAAGTTTTACGAAGTCCTTTTAAGATCTGCAGCCAGCTGAGGTGGGAGACCCTCTGTGGGGTTGGCAGTCATGCTTCAGCCTGCTGGGCAGGCCCCTCAGGTGTGCTCTGCACATAAGTAGAGTAAGACTGGTTCTCTTGGTCCGGTGGTTTCAGGGATCGTGTGTCTAAACGAGGCGATCCTGTGAGGCACGCGGAGCAAGAGGGGCATTCTCCCTGCTTACATCAGCGACCCTGAGGCTGGGGGAGAAGCACGAGGCTGTCATCTCTAGGCTTCCTGTCGCCGGAAGGCACTGAGCTCCCTCCCCCCGCTTCTGAACGCACTCGGATGATGACTGTGGAAATCTCAGAAGTTCATTATGGATAAAGGGCCGATTGGTCACCTCGCACCCAACATCATCATTCCTCTCCAAAGGGAATGGATCATGTTAAAACTGGATTTTGTTTTTAGCTGTTCCTCACTTTAGCAATTTTGAAATGAAATTTTATGGATATAATCTCCCCACCTCACAGTCAAATAAATGCTGACCCCAGCCCCTCTTCTTTTCTCCTCCATGAGTATCACAGAGAATCCTACCCGATCATATTTTTCAGCATGTTGGATCAAGAGAGGGCAAGTCATTGTCAGCTTGTTAGCATCACCTCATTTTCATTAGACTGTTCTTTGGGTTTCAAAGACTAGTGCCCTTGTAACTTACATTATACAGCCTTAAAATTGCACATAAAAGTTTGCTGTGGAAGAGTAGCAAATGTAAGATAAATGGAAAAGGTTAAGGGGAAAACGGTGCTAAGAGCTTCTCACAAATGAATTCTCATCATAAAAGCCCAGCGATATCTCCAAGTGACAAATTAACTTGAGACTGTGCTTTGCATTTTTAAATAATGTGTGGTAGGATAATTCCATTTATGTTCAAGCCAGAGGTCAATGCCTCACTTATTCCACTAGTGCTTTTTGTCTAATAGTGTAGAAAAGAGAGCTGGCTATGTGGGTATTTAATTTACTTTGATTTTGCAAATGCATTGTGTCATGATTCAGTCAGTACTGAGATTCTAGGGGTTAAGGCAGGCTGCCTTCTAGAAGGTGTCTGTGCTGAGGGCTTGGGGCCAGCATATTTTCTGAAATGAATATTGTGCTTAGAACACTTCTTAAAATGATTCTCGTTCTGGCTTGGACCATGCTTTCAGTTTAGTGGGGCCACTTGAAAGGACATCAAGATGTCAGTCATTTATATCACTTCCCTGCCGCTGAGTGGGTACAAAAGACATTCGCGAGTGGTGTGGTGGTTCTTTCTGTCAGCAAGCTAGAGGTTCTGTTATGAAAATGAACTTTGGGCAAATGACTCTGTATTTCTATCAAGAATATGCATATTGATGTCTAAATATTTAGACTCTGGGAGAAATATAAAATACCTATATAAATTTTAGCTTTTGTACATTTGTGATTTCTTGAACAGTTATGGGAATAAAGAGAAAAGAGTTCCTCCCCTAACCTCCTAGTCTGTTTACTGAAACCCGAGGGATCACGTGAAAACTTGTAATTCTTCAAGGTGTCAGAATTAGAAGTATATTTTATTTTACAAGCGTCCTTGTATGTTATTTAGTTTTTTCTTTTTTGCTTTACTGAAGGATAGTTGAGTTATAATATTACATTAGTTACAGGTATACAACATACTGATTCGATGTTTTTATGTTAACATACTATATGAAGAAAGGTTTAATTTCTAGCCCAAATCAGAAAACACTCCAGAATGAAATTAATACAAAGCAGTCCCTTGATAGTTGGCATTATTTAGGCAAGATGAAATGTGGCTGCTGTATGTGCACTAATAATAACATTTGAAGAGCAGTTCACAGATGTAAAGAGTTTTCATGTGTATCACGCCATTTCTAAACAATGGAGGTGGGTATGGCCATGCCCATTTTACAAGTGAAAAACAGCAAGATTATGTATATCTTCCAAGGCTACTCAGCAGAGTCAGGACTCAAAAGCAGGTTGAAACATTTCGAATCCAGGCCTTCTTTTATGTTTGCATTTTTATTTATTTTTTATAGAAATATAGTTGATAGCGAACTGCAAATTGACTCAGTTATACACACACACACAGAGGTACACACACACATACACAGTTTTTTTCCCCCAGATTTTTTCCATTATAGATTATTGTAAGACAGTGAATATAGCTCTCTGTGCTATACAGTAGATCCCTGTCATTTAATCTATTTTACAAATAGTAGTTTGTATCTGTTAATTGAAAACTCCTAATTTACCCCTCCCCCTTTCCTGTTTGGTTGCCGTAGTTTGTTTTCTGTGTCTGTGTGTTTATTTCTATTTTGTATCATTTTTTAGATTCCACATAAAAGTGATATCACATGTTATTTGTCTTTCTCTGTCTCACTTACTCCAGTTAGTATGATAATCTCTGTGTCTATCCCTGTTGTTGCACATGGCATCATTTCATTCATTTCTTATGTGAGAATAAATTTTCCATCCTGTATGTGTGCCACATCTTCGTTATCTGTTCATCTGTCAGTGGACAGTTAGATTGTTGGCGTGTCTTGGCTGTTGTAAATAGTGCTGTTATGAATATTGGGGAGAATGTGTCTTTTCGGGTTAGAGTTTTCTCCTGATGTATGCTCTGAAATGGTATTTCTGGTTCATATAGTAATTCTATATGTAATTCTATACCGTAATTCTATATAAAACAACAGAATGGGAAAGAGTAGAGATCTCTTCAAGAAAATTAGAGATACCAAGGGAACATTTCATACAAAGATGGGCTCGATAAAGGACAGAAATGGTATGGACCTAACAGAAGCAGAAGATATTAAGAAGAGGTGGCAAGAATACACAGAAAAACTGTACAGAAAAGATCTTCACAACCCAGATAATTGTGATGGTGTAATCACTCACCTAGAACCAGACATCCTGGAATGTAAAGTCAAGTGGGCCTTAGGAAGCACCACTACAAACAAAGGTTAGTGGAGGTGATGGAATTCTAGTTGAGCTATTTCAAATCCTGAAAGATGCTACTGTCAAACTGCTGCACTCAGTGTGCCAGCAAATTTGCAAAACTCAGCAGTGGCCACAGGACTGGAAAAGGTCAGTTTTCATTCCAATCCCAAAGAAAGGCAAGGCCAAAGAATGCTCCAACTACTGCACAATTGCACTCATCTCACACACTAGTAAAGTAATGCTCAAAATTCTCCAAGCCAGGCTTCAGCAATATGTAAACCATGAACTTCCTGATGTTCAAGCTGGTTTTAGAATATGCAGAGGAACCAGAGATCAAGTTGTCAACATCCGCTGGATCATGGAAAAAGCAAGAGAGTTCCAGAAAAACATCTATTTCTGCTTTATTGACTATGCCAAAGCTTTGACTGTGTGGATCACAATAAACTGTGGAAAATTCTGAAAGAGATGGGAATACCAGACCACCTGACCTGCCTCTTGAGAAACCTATATGCAGGTCAGGAAGTAACAATCAGAACTGGACATGGAACAACAGACTGGTTCCAAATGGGAAAAGGAGTACGTCAAAGCTGTATATTGTCACCTTGCTTATTTAACTTATAAGCAGAGTACATCATGAGAAACGCTGGGCTGGAAGAAGCACGAGCTGGAATCAAGATTGCCAGGAGAAATCTCAATAACCTCAGATATGCAGATGACACCACCCTTATGGCAGTAAGTGAAGAGGAACTAAAAAGCCTCTTGATGAAAGTGAAGGAGGAGAGTGAAGAAGTTGGCTTAAAGCTCAACATTCAGAAAGCTAAGATCATGGCATCTGGTCCCATCACTTCATGGGAAATAGATGGAGAAACAGTGGAAACAGTGTCAGACTTTATTTTTGGGGGCTCCAAAATCAGTTCAGATGGTGATTGCAGCCATGAAATTAAAAGATGCTTACTCCTTGGAAGGAAAGTTATGACCAACCTAGATAGCATATTCAAAAGCAGAGACATTACTTTGCCAACAAAGGTCCGTCTAGTCAAGGCTATGGTTTTTCCAGTAGTCACGTATGGATGTGAGAGTTGGACTGTGAAGAAAGCTGAGCACCGAAGAATTGATGCTTTTGAACTGTGGTGTTGGAGAAGACTCTTGAGAGTCCCTTGGACTACAAGGAGATCCACCTTCGAGGACATCAACCCTGGGATTTCTTTGGAAAGAATGATGCTAAAGCTGAAACTCCAGTACTTTGGCTACCTCATGCGAAGAGTTGACTCATTGGAAACGACTCTGATGTTGGGAGGGATTGTGGGTAGGAGGAGAAGGGGACAACAGAGGGTGAGATGGCTGGATGGCATCACCGACTCAATGGACGTGAGTCTGAGTGAAATCCGGGAGTTGATGATGGACAGGGAGGCCTGGCGTGCTGTGATTCATGGGGTTGCAAAGAGTCAGACATGACTGAGCGACTGACCTGAACAGTTAGTGATGTTGAGCTTCTTTTCATGTGCCTGTTGGACATCTGTATGATTTCTTTGGAGAAATGATTTTTAAGTCTTCTGCCTATTTTTTGATTGGGCTGTGTTTGCTATTGTTGTTTTTGGGTTGTATGAGCTGTCTGTATGTTTTAGACATTAAGCTCCTGTCCATGGCATTCTTTGCAAATGTTTTCTCCCATTCTGTAGGTTGCCTTTTAGTTTCATTTATGGTTTCCTTTGCTGTGCAAAAGCTTGAAAGTTTAATTAGGTCCCATTTATTTATTTTTGTTTCTTTTTCCATTACTCTATGAGATGGGTCCAAAAATATATTGCTGTGATTTATGTCAAAGAGTATTCTGCCTATGTTTTCCTCTAGCAGTTTTATAGTATCCAGTCTTAACATTTAGGTCTTTAATCCATTTTAAGTTTAGTTTTGTATATGGTATTAGATAATGTTCTAATTTCATTCTTTTACATGTGACTGTCTAGTTTTCCCAGCACTTCTTATTGAAGAGACCATCTTTTCTATATTTTATTTATTTTTTCTTTTTTTGTCTTTTATTTTTATTTTTTT